>CM059188.1:25852873-26028865 GCA_030323885.1 Branchipolynoe longqiensis
ACATTGTATTACTGGTGATATTCTGCTGAGACACTAATGTTTGATCTTGTAACAATATCATTCATGGTTTTGAAGGCACCCTCGGTTAGTACACAAATAAAATGGTGGGAAACAGTCAATTGATAGTAGCCATTTGTGTAATTTGTATCGCGATTATTCTAATCTTCCTTTGTTATTGGGAAGGCTGAAAGTCGACATTTCTGGGCATTTCAATCGTTCAAGAACTGGAATGTAGTCCTGCGCAAATTGGCTCGAGGACATGAAATCTACAGAGTAGTATTTTAATACATTTGTTGATTAAGCAAGGAAAATCTCACCCCACTGCTTTCCACATTGTATTAATCAAGGGCGGTGCTAGACTATTTTGGGTCCTAAGTAAGGCCAACTACTTGCACACCCACATATATTTTTGTGTGTAGGCCTAAAACTGTCTGCTCAAAGGTCAGCACTGTGTACTATTCGGCTGCCTAGCTAGCCTAATGGTAACACCGGCCCTGATAGTAATTATTTCTCTCAAGCTTATTTTATTTAACGACACCTCGATCTAGAGCACATTGATTCTTAGCATCGGCTATTGGACGTCAAACATGGTCATTCTGACATATTAATTTGGAGGAATCCCACCACATAGGCTATACTCTTTCTGATAAGCAGCAAGGGGTCTTTTATATATGCTCTTTCCCACAGGCAGGACAGCACATACCATAGCCTTTGTTGAACCAGTTGTTGACCACTGGTTGGATCGGAAAATAGGCCAAACTGCAAATGAGTCCACTGAGCAAGATCGATTGGACGATTGACACCTTCACAGGTGGACACTCTACCGCCTGAGGTACCCGATAGCCTACGCCCCGCTCCCCTATCTTTTCTCTGCAGTAAGGTACCGTGTGTTATTATGCATAAGCTAGGCCCTGTCACACTACGACGTATGGCGCTGGCATATGAGTAACGTGTTGAAATAAATTTCAAATCAAAATAGGTTGGCCGCTGTGAGGGATAAAAATGGGTGTACACACAACATACACATAACGTACGTAACGTTTACAGAATGTATCTCTGACCTATTGAGAGCATTCATGTGCCTCACAAAAAGTTTGCATATGGTGACGGTATGCTGACCAACATTACGTGCATTACTCCATCGCTAGAAGTATGGCATATACATTAAGTATGCTGGAGATACGGCAGGCATACGTTCGAAGTATGTTTGTAGTACATTATGCATCCATTGGCAGTACGCAGACTGTACGTTCCCAACAGGCTGAACATATGGCTAACATGCAGCAACGTATTCCAATGTATCCCTAACGTACTCCCACCATACGCCGATGTATCCTGAACTTACACACAGCATAAGTTCAACATATGAGGCACACATCGACATGTCTTGAAAATGTATACACGCACACACATATTTTAGCGGCTCGATGCATGACGACCTATGACGCCGTATCCCGAGCATACCCGACGTATGCACAACATATACATAATGTATGACACCGTATGCCAATGTGTTGATCGAAAATCGCATCCGTCAGCATACGCTAAGGCCATACGTCATAGTATGACAGCCCCTTAAGATTTAAAGACCAGCAATACCACCAGAAATTAAAAGAAGGATAACAATAGCCCGAACAACATTCTCCAAAATGTATAGAGTGTTAACATCAAGTAAGATATTAATACAAACAAGGAAGCGTATTCTTCAGTGTTATGTGTGGTCTACTCTAATGTATGGGGCTGAGACATGGACAATCTCTAAGAAAATGTACAAACGTTTAGCAGCATTTGAGATGTGGACTTATCGAAGGATGATGAAAATATCATGGACAAAGAAGATCACCAACAAAGAAGTTCTCAGAAAAATTAAAAATAAGAAAAGCTTGTTTGCCACTATACAGACAAAGAAACTTATTTATTTTGGCCACATCATTCGTCAGAGTTCAATATACCGTACATTGTTGGAAGGGAAGGTGAATGGCAGCAGAGGGAGAGGGAGACCAAGAACATCATGGTTTACAAATATTTCACAGTGGACAGGCTTGAATTATTCACAGTCTATCAGAACAGCACACCATCGGGACAAGTGGAGAACCATTGCATCCAACCCTCGACTAGAGGACGGAACTATTGATTGATTGAATACTACCACAGTCCACCCCCCCGCCCCCACACACACACAAACAACCAACTAACCCCACACCAGACTCGTCTGTTTATTTACGGAGTTAACACATAAACACACTATTTTTCAATAAATATTTATGGTAAAACTACAGGCACTGCAACATAATTGTTTCATTCTTTGGGACTCAAAAGCCCTGTTTACACGGGCGATTTAAAAAGCCTCATATAAAACGACTTGCCTAGATCGATTCACATTTGCCGTGTAGATGCGACGCTGTGGCGTTTTAGGGCTGAATCGATTCATATGAAACGCTTCATGTATACCGCCTCGCGAGGTGGTTTATACGAAGCGTTTGATATAAATCGGTTTGTCGATGGTAGTGTAAACGGTTGCGTTATAGTTGAGGCGTTTTAATGACGTCATACGCATGCGCAGTCGAGCGGTTCGTTTGTTTTCTTCCGGTGATTCGCGCCGGCGTGTCATTGTTTTGATCGCGACGACTGCAACCGGACATTTTCAGCATGGCTTCGACAAGTGCGTGTGGAGAAAGTACAAGACGTTACAACTGGGACGACGAGGAGGTGAAGATGCTCATCACCCTGTGGGGTGATGACAATATTCAACGAGAACTGGAGGGTTGTGGCCGCAATATAAACATTTACCGGCGATTGTCAGCCAGACTGACGCGGGCATGTAGTGGCGGCAGGGCGCCGAGGAACGCGGTGGCGTGCAGGAGTAAAATTAAGAGCCTGACATACACCTACCGTAAATGCCGGGACAACAACAAGTAAGTAGTTTTGATGTGTTATGTGCTATACTTACTAGTGACTGTAGTACACGGATGAACGACAACGTGGTGTAAATACGGGCGAAAATAGCTTTAGTATGGTATATGAAGTAATAACTGTGTCTCCAGTATCAAATGGCTATCCATACAGGCACAGAGTTGGTGAAATGGCAGAGAATGCAAAAACAAAAAATGAGGCCGCAGAACCCCGTCGATTTAACGTTTAAATGTTATAAAGCTGGATATTATATGATATTTGTCAACTCAAAGGTACCGGGCTATGAATAAGACATAGCAAGAATAAATGTTGTTTGTTAGATTTTGAAATTAACATCTAAATTCCTACCGTTTTGTCGACAGCTTGTACATAGGGTTGCTTTTCATAAAGCCTTGGTCTAAAGTGGGTTCAGCATCGATGTTATCTGATTGAATGAAACTCGCTGTGATAACATGACAGATTTGAATAATATTGTTGCTAAATTACAAAATAGGCTACGGGGCCCCAAGAAAGTAATAACACAAGTCTTATTAATTACACTAGCCATTAGCAATTGATGGTATATTTTTATTGTGGACAAAATAACAAAAGTACCCTTATTTACACAGCGTATGCATTTCATCGAATCTTTACTATTCTCTGTTCTAATCTCGCAATCCATTTACAGCCTGAGTGGCAGAGCTCCGCAGACCTTCCGCTACTACGAGCTGTTGGATGCGATTCTGGGCACAAGGCCAACAGCTGTTCCTCTCCGGTACGTCGACACAGACGTAATGTCCCTGGACGGAGGTAAGGTTCTTGAACCGTTTCACATCAAACGACCTTATTAAATCGATTTAGGTGTACGTTTAAACCAACTATCGCGTTGCCGGAGACTTAAAACAGCGGAAAATATTACACCGCACCTAATGTTGCGCTTGAACCGTTTCAAATCTAACGACCTTATTAAATCGATTTAGCCGTACGTTTCAAGCAACTTTATGTCCTGGCCGGACACTTAAAACTACGGAACATATTACACCTGCCATTTTTAAACGTTTCACATAAAGCGACGTTTTGAGATTGCTTTCCCCCTACCTTTAAACCAACTGAATCGCCTTGCCGGACAGCTAAAAGAGCGCAAAATAGTACAGGTCACCTGATGTTGCGCTTGAACCGTTTCACATGAAACAACGTTATTAAATCGATTTAGCCGTCCCTTGCAACCAACCTTATGGCCTTGCCAGACAATTAAAACTACGGAACATATTACACGTGCCCATGAAACCTTTCAGATAAAACAACCTTTTTACATTGATTTCCCCCGAACTTTAAACCCACTGAATCGCCTTGCCGGACAGTTCAAAGAGCGCAAAATATTACAGGTCACCGAATGTTGCGCTTCAACCGTTTCACATGAAACGACCTTATTAAATCGATTTAGCCGTCCCTTTCAACCAACTTTGTTATGTGAACGATATTGGTAAGAAAAGCCACAATGTACTTTATAATTTTATTGCAGAAGCCAACACAGAAGAATTGGTGGTGGGGGCCGAGGAAGAGATTGGGCATGAGGTCCTCGTGGACATCGAGGTTGACCTGGAGAGCGAGGTGGGGACCCCCTCAGAAACGGCTTCCATGCAGCGTACGCCGACTCCCACCCAGGCCACGGAGCCCACACAGCCAAGTAAGGACCTTTTTAGACATTGAAATCCACACCTCAGTAACATTACATGGTTCCCTCACCTAACATTATGTTATCTCCAGCAGCTGTACCACAACGCAGTGAGGCTATAAATATATATATACATATATAGAAAACACATTAGAATACGTCAGACACTTTTGTACAACATACAAACTAGTTGGGGAGTTGCAGGGGTTAATTAAAAGCACATGTTTGGGACCTTATTGACGCGGGTATATTGACCAGTGGTTTACAAGTGAAGTGGGCGAGACTACTCGCCTTGTGACATTCGCGGGCGTGCGGCGATTAACCCGTATTTGGAAATACGGGCTACTCGCCATGGCAGACCGCGAATGCCAAACACTAACGGGGCACCGGGTTTCCAGCCGTAAAGCGTTGCTAGGAGACGCAAACTGCGACTCGCCTGGCAACGATAGGTCGGGCGTTCGGACCCAGACCGATCAGACGTACTTTATGACGCTCTGATGCTTTAGCCGATATTTAGCCTATATTCTCGAAATTCTAAAGTTGTTTGACATTAAACATTAGGGGAGGGGTTTGCAATATGTTTCTACACTATGTGCTTTAATCAAATGTTAGTTTGGATAAGAATAAACAAAGCCGTGAGCTCTTGGAAAGGTAAATTGGAACGTTCCTTGCATTCTTTACCATCCTCCAGTTTTCTATGGAGTAAACCGCTATGGTCGAACTTAACATTGGATTGCTTTATATATATAATTAAGGGCCTTGAGCCTAACTAGGCCTTATGCAGCTACTTAGCCCATCTGCGGGGAGATTATAACAGACATGCGAACAGAATTAACGTATAGATCTTTTGGCTAAAATAAGACAGTAACTTAGGCTGATTATCAGTGACAGTGGTAGTGACACTAGCGCATCTGCTTAGTTCTGGATCAATATAAACATATCAAATACACCGTAAGGCGAGTAGACCAGCCAGTTAGTTGAAATAACGAAGTAATCGCTTTCGGCCGATAAAGACGGGAGGGGGGCAAACCTCTGTATTTAGACGATACTCTGGCTGGCCGACTTTAGCCCGGGAAGGACACCGACGGACACGGACTACCTGCAGGCGGGACAAGGGGCAGCGGCGGCCCACGGCCGGCCCAGGAAATTCACATGGAAATAATTATATAAATTAACACGAAGGCTTGCCTTTAGCGGGGGCGGATTAGCCCGACGGTTAAACAAGTAAGAAATAACAGCCAACAAATAACTGTAAACCAACTTAGGCTTAGTCTGCTTAATCAATGAACGTTTTTTCATCACATCCACTATTCCATCACATTCTGATTGTACTTGATACCAGCTATGTTCATATTCCAGCTGTGCGCACACGAAAGGGCAAGGGGATTGGGAAGAATGAGTGTGTAATGCAAAGCCTCATCACGCCATTCATAGGCGCGCAATAAGAAGCAGCAACAGTATTTCAGCAACACGAGGAGAGGCGGATGGAGAGGGACATGGAAATGGAGGAGAGGCGGGCGAAGCTTGAAATGGACATGGAGGAGAGGCGGCAGGAGCGTGAAATGCAGATGGAGGAGAGGCGGCAGCACCGTGAAATGGAGATGGAGGAGAGGCGGCAGGAGCAGGACATTGCCAACCAGGTACAGCACCGAAAACATGAGGTAAGGATGGTGCAGCTGGTGATGTCGGTGAAACGTCCGTCTGCCCCCCAACAATTCCAAAGTGCTACCACGGATGGCGTTACACGCATCACCCTCCTCACACCCCAAAATCCCCAACATGCAACCTCCACTCCTAGCCCAAATACAAGTTTTTATGAATATCAGTAACCTGTCAATATGTTGAGTTTGTAATTAACGTAATTTAATTCCGTATCGTAGGTAGGGCACTTTAGGAAACAGGATATTCAAAATTCAGCTAGCATTTATATAATTTTGTTACAGTCTGATTTCTGTCACGTTTTGCGATGCTATGTAGGTTTAATAAGTGATGTAATTCACAGTAATGTCAATAGTAATAATATATGTAACGTAGGGCAATTTAGAAAACAGGACATTAAAAATTGAGCTTTCATTTTTCTAATTTTAACACACGGTTATTTGTTTACACTTGTGGCATGCTATTGACCTTGCATTAGTGCTGTATTCCAGAGTAGAGTGAATAGTAATAATATATCTTACGTAGGGCAGTTTAGAAAACAGGACATTCAAAATTTAGCTTTCATTTTTCAAATTATATTACACTGTTATTTGTTTACACTTGTGCCATGCTATTGACCTTGCATAAGTGATGTATTCCAGAGCATTGTGAATAGTAATAATATATCTAACGTAGGCCAATTTAGAAAACAAGACATTCTAAATTTAGCTTTCATTTTTCAAATTATATTACACTGTTATTTGTTTACACTTTGTTTACACTTGTGCCATGCTATTTGACCTTGCATAAGTGATGTATTCCAGAGTAGTGTGAATAGTAATAATATATCTTACGTAGGGCACTTTAGAAAACAGGACATTCAAAATTTAGCTTTCATTTTTCTATTGTTACTACACTGTTATTTGTATATACTTGTGCCATGCTATTTACCGTCCATAAGTGCTGTAATCGAGAGTAGTGTGAATAGTAATAATATATCTTACGTAGGGCAATTTAGAAAACAGAACATTCAAAATTTAGCTTCCATTTGAATAGATTTAACATACTGTGCTTTTGTTACAGTTGTGCCATCATATCTACCTTTGATACTTATCCTTGCAATAAAAGGTACCAGTAGTTCGGTTTATGACACGTTTGTTCCTTGTTTTATAGACACGTAAAAATCCAACAACATCAAAACTTAGGGAAGTGTTGCACAATCCATGGGAGATATGTATTTAGAAATGTCAAATAAGGGATTGTGTTGCAACTGTCACTTTGCAAAGGCGCCACTAAAATGCTTCATATAAATCGCTTTGTCTAAATCGGTTTGAAATTGCCCATGGCGTAAATCTGTTTGGAATAGGCCGTGTAAACACAGCTACAACTTATTGTTTATGGACGGAAATATGACACAAACGCCTCGCGGATCTCTGCCCCATTGTCTTCGCCTTCCACGTCTTGCGCCACGTTCTGCGGTTGTTGGTTTGCCCCCTCGTTTGCATCATCGGCCCAGTCGGCGTTGAAAGCCTCCTTGTGTACTTCACATATATTGTTTAATGTGAAGCACACAAGGATGACGGTCGTCACGTCTTCCGTCCGAATCTCCGTGCGTTTCAGCAGAATGCTCCAGCGAGCTTTGCAACGGGTCGCCGAGAATCACTAGAGGCACCGTCGTAGCTCCCAGTTGTAGGGGCCTGTCGGGGAACAGCACACCGGCCTCGGCTTTAGCGAATATTGACGAGTTCGCCAACACGCGCACATCGTGGACCCTTCCTGGCCAGCCAGCAGCAATGTTCAAAGTTTGGTATTGATGATCGCACATCACTTGCGCCACAATGGAGTAATAACCTTTACGATTATGATAGTCTGTGTGGTGCTGCTGGGGGGCCAGGATGGGGATGTGCGTTCCATCGATGATGCCTGCACAATTAGGAAACCCAAACCGTGTTGCAAAGCCCTCTGTTATCTCGGTCAAGCGCGCAGGACTTGGCATTTTTATATACTGCGGCAGGAGGACGCGCACGATGGCTGCGCAGGTGTCGTGAAAGATCACGCAGCATGTGCATTTTGCTAGGCCAAACAGATGGCCGACGCTGTGGAAACTACATCCTGTTGCCAGCAACCATAGGGTAACTGCCACACGCACTTCCACCGTAACGCACCTGAAAAGGGTCACAAACAAAACCAAACCATATAAGCACGCAAAACTTTAAGCACAGACAAAAAAGTATTGATATGAGGCGATTTAAATGAATCGAGTTATGTGGAGCGAATTTGGTGAAGCGAATGTTGTTAATTTTGTGAAACGATTCAAGCCTAATGCGCCTCAGCGGGCGTCTACACGGCGCAGATAAGGCTAGATCAGCGGACCAGAAATGGGTCACAGACACAAAATAACCATATAAGCACGAGAAACTTTAGCCACAGTTACAAAATCCTATTTATATGAGCCGATTTATATGAATCGATTTATATGAAACGAATTTTGTGAAACGATTCAACCCTAATGCGCCTCAGCTAGCGTTGACAAAGCGGTTGAGAAGGCTAGATAAGCGGACCAGAAATGGGTCACAAACAAAATAAAACTATATAAGCACGCGAAAATTGAAGCACACTCAAATAAGCCTATTTATATGAGCCGATTTATATGAATCAATTTATATGAAGCGAATATTGTGAAACGATTCAACCCCAATCTAGCGCCGACACGGCAACGATAAGGATAGATAACCCGACCAAAAATAGCCTATTAATATAATCTACGTCCACAAGTGGGTTATATAGCATCCAGTAGCACCGTACCTCCTCATGTTGGTGTCGACCCGCTCTATGTGGTTGCGCAATTGAGCCACAATGTGGTCAAATGTGGCCCTGCGCATGTGGAAGTTTTCCAGCCATTGTTGATCGGCAAAAGTTTCGAGAACGATGTCCCTCCACCAGTGAGACGACCTACAAAAGTAGTGAGGGGGGAGGACATGTAGATAAACAGACAACATCATAATGCCAACAAGTTCTTTTCATGTAGCTGGGGTTATATAAAGCGGCGTAAACTTACCCGTATGGTTGATTACCAAGGACCCAATAACATAATTGCTGTAGTAGGTACATCACATCAGGAACATCGCTTTATATAAATCGCTTTATATAAATCGGCCTAAGCTCTAATGTATAATGACACCAATATTATGTGAATAGGTGCAGTAATAAGCAAGTGATGGCGTTTTCTAACTCTGAAAGAGGTAATTTTTCCAGTCAGAAAATGGTAATATTGTTCAACTAAGCTGTAAAGGGAAGCCCATACTACGTGATGTGTATATGGAGTACTTCAGTTCATGAACAGAAACGACAGATTGTTAGTTCGCCTCATGTAGTTGGCATCATGTTTAAATCGCCTTATCTAGTTCGCATTAAATTTGCCCCTGTTGAACTAAATCGACTCACAGACGGTTAGTGACTTTGATTAGTTAAACCAACTTTGGCGATTCATGGTTAAATGTTGTGGTTGTGTAATCTATTACATTATTCCCCTTCCTGTAGGTCACCCATCACCACGCGGATGAATTAATGTAGTCGTTAAAACAAATGGAACAAAGCTGTAATATTGGGAACTACTATAACAATTTATTACAGTAGGAGAGGTCAAGCACCAAGTAACAATGATGTGGTGGAAAAAATGATGTGGTTCAGAAAAAATCTGTACATGAAATGTTCTTGCAACAGTGTTACAATAATCTGAAAGGAAAAATTAACACAAAATCACAATTCGTAATACGAGGTCTCTGGGGTGCTGGTGCTGGTGGAAGGTCCAGCAGCCGGGTAATTTTGGGCGGTGACCAGGGTGATTCTGGTGACCCCGTCTGTCGTGGCACTCTGGAACTGTTGCACCGCGTTCTGTGGGCTATGTTGCACGTTCAGCTGTCGTTTGTGCAGGCGCGCATCCTCGCGCGCCTCCCGCCGCTCCTCCCTCCTGTCCTCCATCTCAAGCTCGCATTTGAGACGGTTGTCCTCCCTCTCGTCCGCCGATTCCTGGCCCTCGACGAACTTCATCAGGATCCCGTCCAGGAATCTTTCGGTCTTTCCCGGCCCTTTGCCTTTGTGTCTGCGCATGCCTGTAATATAAAAAAACGTGTTTATAACCGCAATGTTTTTGCCTTACACCGCTAAATCGCCTAAACTAATTCGATTCATGTAACACCGCCCCTGAGGTACATTAGTTACGTTGATTAAATCCCCGCTCACACAAACACGCCTTAAATCGGCTTAACTAAATCAAATTAACTAGTCCGGCTTAAAACGTTTGTGGAAATGTGTCGCTACATCCATTTTGTCCTAAGTCGACGCATACAAAGCAGTGTGTGAGTTCAATTACTTCAACCAATTTAACTTAAGTCGGTTTAAGTTGGATGTGTGAAAGCAGCGGTAAATCAATATAGTCAGCGTGGCTTAATTAAATCGATTTACAGATGCACGTATGAACACATGATTATTGTTTATTTTTTAGTCATACTCCACTGGTTCAACACACAACATTTTGCTCTAGTAAACCGATAAATCAGGTAATATAATAAGGATCATGTGACACTGTGCCTGAGCCAGATTAATTACCGTGACTTACCTAGCTAACTTGTACAGCACTGGTACATGTAACAGATACAATAACAACATTGGGTTTTATTACACCCCTTCAGCGTCGCACGTAGGTTGTATCTTGTACCACTGTTTATTTTGTTGCCCTTATTTCTTTCAGCAATTAACAAATGTGTACACATATGATAGTGGTTCCTGCCTGGTGATGTTACATTAGCACGCCGTAGATTTAATTTACTAGAAACATCCTTACCTGGCTGTGGGCGTGGATTTGCTGCAGTGGCCTGGCTGCCTCCTGGAGCTGGGTCAGCTGGCTGCACCTGTGAGGGGCCCGACGCCTCACTCTGCAGGTCGACCTCCACGTCCACTAGCACATCCTCCGCCACCTCCTCCTCAGCCCCCACAACTAGCTCTTCTGCCTCGTTGTCTGGAGAACAAAGGATAAATGATATTTTATGTTGTGCTCACACCATCCATAACAGATGTTTGGAAGTTATATGAGCTAACCTTTAACATGTGATGTTGTTTCAAGTATGGATGTCCCACAAATTGCTAGTAATGTACAGATAAGTGGACACAACTAGTTAGTTTCATGTACAACGCTTCATGCCAATAGACGGTAATGTGTATAATATAGTATTGTATAGTATGTTGTTCTTATCACCCACTCATAACAGTTGGTTGTAAGTTTCCCGTAAAGCGACTGAACTAGTTTGCTTCATGTACAACGATTCATGAGCTCCATTATGTAATCCGTAACGTTTGAATTTATGTGGGAAATATGGATGTGACACTGGTTTCGCTTCAGGTAAAACGCATTTATTCTTTTCTCATCTGTGTCGTGTCAAAATAATGTGTGCGTCTACATCTTTATATGAACGTGGTTGGTATAATTCTGTGTACGAAACGCACACGCAACATGGTAAACTACGCTTGCCCTTACCTGCTTGCTGCGTGACCGCGTAGGTGTCCACATAGGTGAGTGGAGCTGCTGTTGGACGCGTGCCCAGGATGGCATCGAGCTCGCTGTAGTAGCGGAAACTCTGGCGACCCCTGCCGCTGCGACTGGAAACACATGTGACAGTAACACATTAGTTAAACTGGATAAGGGTAGCCAACATCATGGCAATTTTGTTATTCATAATTGTTTCAACTCTTACCAACAATCATGTTCGTGCCGCTGCAAGACGATTCTCACATTAATAAAAACGATCACATGGAAATGGGTTGCTTAAACACATCCGACTTCTGTTTTTCATCTTTAATTGGCCCCGCCCCCCTATCAATATAATCACTACATACGTCGTGTAATCAGGGCCATATCAGATTGGCTAGTGAATTCAATGACCGCCATCATGTGTAATAACCCCAAATACACAAACTCTCACCCTATACAAGTATCCCTGGCAGCATTTAGGAAATCAGTGTACTTTTGTCGCTGGTGCTTACACAGGTTTCTTCCCAGTCAGAACAATGGCCTGCAGAATCGGTTTTGGACGATCGCGCCCTCAAAATGTATTTAGCCAATCACAATGACACTATAGACACGGGAAATTGTTTTGTCAACAGAGCAAACATACATACTTGTTGTTGTCCTTGACTTTGCGATAGCTTTGGGTCAGTGACTTTATCTTCGACCGACATGAGGGCGCATCCCTCCCTCCCCCACACAGGCGGCTGAGTCGGGTGGCGAGCCGGCGATATATATTAATATTGCGGCCGGAACTCTCTAGCTCTCGTTGTACTGTATCGTCCAACCATAAGGTCGTCCCAGTTGTCCCTGCGCATATTTGCTTCGTGAGCGGCGGTGAAGGAAGAGCACATCGTTTTGTTGCTTGGCGTTCAGTCACGTTTGAGGATCCGGAATGAATGGCAAATCGGCGCAAGCAACCGGAAGAAAACAAAACAATCACTCGAGTGCGCATGCGTGTGACGTCATTAATCCGCCTCAACTAAGTCGCTTGCGTTCACAAGGGCGATATAAGTCGATTCAAATAATTCGCTTCATATAAACCACCTCCTTAGGTGGTTTATAAATTCCGGCTTATATGAATCGAATCAGCCCTAAACCGACTCAGCCGTGCGTTCACACGGCAAATGTGAGCCGAACTAGGCAAGTCGATTTATATGATTCGAATTAACTGCCCTGTGTGAACAGGGCTTATTATGTGTAGTCTCGAAACATACAGCGCTCAAAGATATAATTTACTGATATTTACTGATATTTATGACCGTGATCTGTGGAGGTAGGTATGTGCATAGTTATTTTCAAAACATGTTATCACAATCAACCATATTGCACTGGATACAGCTTGAAGACAGGCTTTCATGTAAAGGCGACGTACGTAAAGACAAAACAACTTGAGTGCCTACCTTTCCCGCGACCACAACACCTTTCCGGCCGTTCTTGCACACCCAAGAGCGTCATCAGTAGGATGACAAACTCTCGCCGTTGACTCTCCTGCCACTCCCAAAATCGCCTTGCTCTGGTGGACGACCGCCTCACGATACGTCACATATTGGCTGCGTTACGGCCAATAATCTCCTCCTCCCGTGTTGGAATCGCTTCTTGTGCTAGGTTGTCCGCCATTTTGCTTTTGTGCCAGAAACCGTCATGCGCAGATATGCACTTCCGCCGTGAAACGGTTTAAGTACTGCCCGTGTAGACGCGACACACTTTGAAACTCGGTCCGTGTAAACGCGCCACTAAAACGCTTCATATAAATTGCTTTGTCTAGATCGTTTTAAATTTGCCCGTGTAAACACGGCTCCTTGCAGAGAGATGTGGACTGGAGTCGAAGAAAGGGGAGTCCGTGACAATGGCATGGATCACGCTGTATCCACTTTCCTTGCTGGCTATGTTTGTAAGTAGAGCTAGTCAACTAGGCTCTCTCTCTCTCTGCGCACTCCCCAAGATCTCACCCCATCAATTTGTAGTAGGTATATATCAGTACCCAGATTTTTAATCATTCCTACAGAATTACGATTTACTTAGCAATGCATTATCAACTCACTTGTTGACGTGCAAAAGTGTCTGTCCCTGGCCTCCTATTTCTCGCTGTTTCTTTCTCACAATCTCTGTGTTTGCTTTTGTTTTTTATATTTGTGTCTAGTTGTGCCCTTCTCTCTTTTCTCTCTCTCTCTCTTTCTTTCCTCCCATTTTTCCCCCACGTTGCGATCGGAGAAAAGAAAAGTAGAAAAGCAGAGCGCTAAAATTGTCTCCATTATTGTCAGTAGCTTTTTTCCGCCTCCAGTCTGAAAGATTGCTGAACCTGTCTAATGAGTGGCGCCAGGGGTTGCGCAGCACAATTAAATAAAAGTCAATAGCAAAAACATAAAAAATATATGTCCATAACTTCCGGAATGATACAATCTACATATTCAGTAATGATTAATAATACCGGACTGACGATTTGTGTGTATCGGGTTGTGAAAGGTTTTGGTTCTGAATTCAGACTACAATCATTTCTTACTCTGTCCGTGTCTTTGGCTCGCTGGATGGTCGCCATCGAGCAAATAGACACGGTCCTTTGACTCAACTCTCCTCATTTCTCTTTCCTAGACTCTACCCTTTTTTTTCCTCCCAGGCATACTTCTCCCCCTAACCAAAGGAGTTGTGTGCTTGATTGGGGCCCTTCACCTTTAGGTTTCTCTCGCTTTCTTCTCGTTGCTGGAGCCGCTGGACCCATCTTTACCTGCCCTTCCTCGGAAACCCTTGCTGCTGTCTGCTGGATACAAGTGCTGTGCTACCGCCAGACCGGAGATTCTGGACCACCCCAATGACTCGTCGTTTAATTGTTGTAAAGACATCCCCCAGCTTTGACAACCGCCCCACCGCCCCGCCAGAAGATTGTTCTTCAACCAAAGATTGGGCCGATTTATTGGAGCCTCTCTATAATGTTGCAGTTCTGCAACCGGTAACCGTCGTAAGGTTACAAACAACCCAGTATCTATAGTATTGTATCTGTGGAATGTACTCTGCACTCATCACTGAGCATTGAGCGTAGCTCTAGATATTCCACTCCAAAGTAAAAATAAATAAATAAGGAACCCCACCTGTTCAGTTCAGCTGAACGCTGGTTCCAGTTTGCTTTGTATTCTCACGTTTGTGAAAGCTTTTCCTATTAAGCTGCCAACACACTGGACGCATAAGTCACGCGCTTCTGGCGTCGCGCGGGCAGCAAAAATAAAAATGTATGTAATAAACTTTATAAAGAGAAGCCGAACACACTGGCGCGGGCGGTTCTCACGCGGGCGTCCCGCGGCAGGATATGATCGCTTTTGCAGCGATTTTTGCTGCTTGACGCGTGGTGCCGCTTGGCTTTTGACTGTCTTTGCCTGACTTTTCCCGACTTTTCCTGACTTTTCCCGACTTTGCCCGACTTTTCCCGACTTGACTTTACATGACTTGACTTTAAAAGAATTGACGTACAGTGAGGTCGGGTAGAATGAGGTCGGGTAAACTGAGGTCGGGTAAAGTGAGGTTGGGTAGTGTGAGGTCGGGTAGTGTGAGATCGGGTACAGTGAGGTCGGATAAAGTGAGGTGGGGGAGTGTGAGGATGGGTAGAGTGAGGTCGGGTAGTGTGAGGATGGGTAGAGTGAGGTCGGGTAGTGTGAGGTCGGGTAGAGTGAGGTCGGGTAGTGCGAGGTCTGGTAAAGTCGAGTCGGGTAATATATATATATGTATAGCTTTTTTTGCGGCGCGCCAAACACATCCAGTGTGTTCGCTATTTCCCTCTGCATGATGCTATGCTAAGCCGCATTCGATTATGACAGTCCGGATCATTCGGATCATCCGAGTCGTCAGAATGTAAAATAGAACATCCCGAGATAAACCTAACAATACACGGGCCATGTGAAAAATGATCCGACTCCAATGACCGAATGTCTTGGCTGGGTGTATCAGGAGCAATGACTGCGCTGGTACCTCTAGGCTTATAACTACCAGTATAAGTCCCACATGGGTTTTTTAATGTTTCAATTAAAGCTGCATAGTCCGATGAAAACATCAAATTTTGAAAACCTATATAATTATCTAGATTTTATTCTACATATTAACCTTAGGTAATGGTGCACTTATTAAACATTTGTCACCACATTGAAGGGCATACTGAGGCAACTTAATATAATCTGTTACTGTAGAAACCTAGGGTGTCAGAGTTTTGGCGTGCTTGCCAAAATTAATTTAGCACATGTGTGCTTTAGATATCTCAAAAGTTATCCATTTCAAATCAAAGTGATTTCAATCTAAAGTAAGGTAGATTATAATGACCAACCTAATATATTTATCTCAGAAAATTACAGAAACTCAAAACCATCGGACTAAGCAACTTTAAATAAGAGTATGACCACCCAGATTAATGAAATGGACATATAACTAAACTATGCAATCATAAAATATTTTAAATCCTAACTTGCTGTAGTTATATTACTTTTTTGTGTTTTTTTAACTCAAAAGTTTTGGAGTAAGCCACTATTTTTTCCACACCGCGTGCATTCGTTTATTCAACCCGAGTGTGTAGGATCTGCGCATGAGCACACAAATAGTTCGGATGATCCCAGGTGATTAATCGATTACGGCCCTCATGGCCTGCTTACCCTCCTCCCCTTCCCACCAACATCGGGATTCCTCATTTCTCACACCAATGAATAACTTTATTTATTTACTACAGAACAAACCAATAGTCAATACATCGATATGATCATGACTTACCAACACAAAAATATCCCAACTAACACCCAAATCCTACTAGACACAAAAGAACACAATGAACACAAGAGTATCTGATCATACTGAACTAAAGCTAAGTAAAGGTATTAGTTTCTGAATTGGAAATCCTAAAGCAAACACCTAAAAGCTGTTATGTAAATGTAAAATGATTTAATGTACCTCATACTCATTACTTATTGCATTGTGCAAGCCTACACTTTAATTTCAGAACTTCCTTCACACTTCAATTTACTATATTTGGTGGAACTATAGGATGTATAGCATTAGAAAACTGAATGTAGCATATAATGACATTATGAGGTTATTACTCCGGCTACCTAGGTATCACAGTGCTAGTCAGCTGTTTGCCAATATTGATGTGCCAGCCTTCAAGGCTGTTATCAGGAATCTAACATTCAAATTTATTACTAGACTTGACAAGTCAGAAAATGTTATAATACAGGGACTTGTAAAAATAAAAGAGAGTGATCTCAGATTTACATCTGCCATATGGAGGCATTGGTACAAACTACTGTATGTAGACCAACATTTTGATATTGGTTAGTATGGTAGTATTCATACTATTACTTATATCCTATTTACATTAATTTTTATATCTACCTACTATGGACCGAATTATGTAACTACCATAATCCTGAGTCTGAAATAAAGAATTGAATTGAATTGAATTGAATATATATAAACCATGTAAAAATACTTTGCACAAATACCTAGATACCTGTAGCACTTACAGTCGGAAGACCAGTGCTATGGCACTGACAAAAGATATACATCAATCAAATTCATTTACTCCCCGCCCACCCCCAAAAATAAAAGAAGAACCAACGCTTTCCCTAGATTGGTCACAATTTAACGAATCCCTCATTGTGATGATCAGACATCGTGACGAATCGATAATTTTACCGCAGGTTCCCTGTGTCGAAGGTCGGCATTACTAGGATAGGTCAAGGACTGGTTAGCTCAGTGTCAGGATAATGTGACTGAGTGGTGGGATAATGTGACTGAGGTTCGGTACTGGTGACCTGGTCTCCCAGTGGAGTAGCATTATAAAGTCTCCATCAGTGCACACTGTCACAAATCGGAACATGTCCTAATTCGGACAGGAAAGCCAGAGAGCGATATCAGTCTTTGGGAAATGGAGGTTTTATTCACATAACACTCTTATACAATCTTAGTCAATTTTAGGGTAGTTTTAGTCATAGTTAGTTAATTCATTCAGGCAACCTCCTACATCTCTGCAGAGGGCAGCGCAGGTCACGGGTTCGAAGCCACCGAGGGGGAGCCCCGAGCCGAGCCTATTTAAAAAGAGGGTGGGTGGGTGTGGTCAAGCAAACGTTACAGGTTGGAGGAACCGGGCCGAGTGCCCGAGTGGCGGGACAGAGGCGTCCCTCTAAGTGTGCGGAGTGGAATCCAGGGGTCAGCACTGGCCCTCCCGCCGAATTAACCACAATTTGAAATTATGTACCAATTCGGACAGGAAAGCCAGAGAGCGATATCAGTCTTTGGGAAATGGAGGTTTTATTCACATAACACTCTTATACAATCTTAGTCAATTTTAGGGTAGTATTAGTCATAGTTAGTTAATTCATTCAGGCAACCTCCTACATCTCTGCAGAGGGCAGCGCAGGTCACGGGTTCGAAGCCACCGAGGGGGAGCCCCGAGCCGAGCCAAACACAAAGCCGGGGCTCGGGGGGCGACCGAGGTTACCCAAGGAGGTAATTGGAGTGAATCGTGCCCGACTCCCAACTTCGAGGCCGTTAGTGCCCTGGGGCCCATCCGACGGGCTGCGCATGCCCAAACCGCCCCCTGCGAGATCGTGCAATATGAACTGGCCCCGGGACAGCCAGATCCTCCAGGGCCCCCCTGAGCAGCATGATACTCCTCTGCAGGGTCACTAGGATGTCAGAGTGGTGATGACTGCTGGGGTGCCCGAGGGCACCCGCGGACAACCCAGGCCCTAAACTACAGCGCAGCCCGGTCTGGTCACAGCGGTGAGCTGGGTGTCGCCGGTACAACACCGGGGGTTGCCTGCCCAAGCTCCTGCTCACTCGATTGACGTGGGTGACATTGTGGACGTGGGTGACATCACCGACGAGAGTGCTGCGTGTGGCATCATGGACATGGGTGATGTCGTTGGCGTCATTTTGGCTTGGGTGACGTGGGTGACCTTTTTAACATGGGTGACATCACCGAGAGAGTGATGCGGGTGACGTCATGGACATGGGTGATGTCGTTGGCGTCGCTTGGCTTGGGTGACGTGGGTGACCTTTTGAACGTGGGTGACATCACTGATGAGAGTGATGTGGGTGACCTTTTGAGCATGGGTGACATCACCGATGAGAGTGATGCGGGTGGGTGACCTTTGGAACATGGGTGACATCACCGACGGGAGTGATGCGGGTGGTGTCATGGAGATGGGTGATGGCGTCGGCGTCATTTTGGCTTGGGTGACGTGGGTGTCACAGCGGTGAGCTGGGTGTCGCCGGTACAACACGGGGGGTTGCCTGCCCAAGCTCCTGCTCACTCGATTGACGTGGGTGACATTGTGGACGTGGGTGACATCACCGACGAGAGTGCTGCGTGTGGCATCATGGACATGGGTGATGTCGTTGGCGTCATTTTGGCTTGGATGACGTGGGTGACCTTTTGAACATGGGTGACATCACCGAGAGAGTGATGCGGGTGACGTCATGGACATGGGTGATGTCGTTGGCGTCGCTTTGGCTTGGGTGACGTGGGTGACCTTTTGAACGTGGGTGACATCACTGACGAGAGTGATGTGGGTGACCTTTTGAGCATGGGTGACATCACCGATGAGAGTGATGCGGGTGGTTGACCTTTGGAACATGGGTGACATCACCGACAGGAGTGATGCGGGTGGTGTCATGGACATGGGTGATGGCGTCAGCGTCATTTTGGCTTGGGTGACGTGGGTGACCTTTTGAACATGGGTGACATCACCGACAAGAGTGATGCGGGTGGCGTCATGGACATGGGTGATGTCGTTGGCACCGGTTTTGGCCTGGGTGAGATGGGTGATGACGTGGGTGACCTTGTGGACGTGGGTGACATCATTGCTGAGAGTGATGTGGGTGGTGTCATGGGCACGGGTGACGTCTTGGACATGGGTGATGCCATGGACGTGGGTTACATCGTGGTCGTAGTGACCTCATGGACATGAGTGACGCTCTTGACGACTTCGGCGTGGTGAGATCGCGGACATTGCATACATGTGCACGACTGGGGCAACGTGACTGTTACATCACGCATTGATGGCCTGGGTGAGTGTTGACAATCGCATGGTCACTGGCATGTTTGATGTGGTTGACGTGGGTGATGTTGCTATGCTGCGATGTCAATGTCAATGTTCACACAGAAATCACATCCTTGATGTTTATGGACTCAGTGCCAGTATGTGTGTTGTCCTAGCAGAACAAGTCGGCCATACCTACAGAGGCACCCCATGGCTGACATTTATAGACTCAGTGCCAGTATGTGCGTTGGCCTAGCGGATATCAAGTCATCGATGTCCACAGACGCATCCAATCACCATTGCCCAAGCAGATCTCAGATCACCAATGTTTGCACAGATTTGTTCAATCGTGAACGTCTACACAATGGAAGGCTAGCTCCCCGCGCTGGTGGCATACGGGAGGCAGCCGAGTAGCGGCAAGCCAGGTGGCTTCACTGTCCCGAGGGTGGGAGGCGTGACCCAAGGGACCACAGGCGCGCGGCCAGCCCGGGGCTGCCCACACCTCCGCAGCAACAATGTGCACATTAAACACAGAGTTGTTGCTGATGTTTATGTTAGTGATGCTTCCTTAAGTGTATGTTGCAGGCAGAGTCAGCGTCAGTGGGGCATGACCTCTGTTTCATGACATTCGCACAGGTTCCAGGTCGCTCGGCCAAACAGCAGGGAGCGAGCTGGCACCTGATGTGTGTCACATCCAAGGGAGTCAGGTTTGAATCCCTATAGTCCTTCGTTTGGTGTAGTTGCCTCGGTTGGGCCATGATGAGGTTGGGCCATGATGAGGCCGTCAACACCGGAGATGGGGTGCATCCTAGATAAAAGATTCACCCCGCACGTCCAACAAAGGCGATGGCAGCGTAGTCTCTTAGATTAAGTCAACAGCCCTGTCACTTTTGACCACAATTCAGGTTATGGGTGTTTACAGATTTTCTGTCATAATGTGGGTGCCTCGGGTGGTATCACGAACACACTGTCACCATGGCCATGTGGGGGAAGTGGCGTCACATGGTGCATGCCGGAGGGTCGCGAACAACACATGTGTTGTTAAATGCACCGTCACAGTTAAATTTGTCCATTGTGTATGGGGTTTGTCAATCCACACATCTGAAAACTCGTATTCCCAGGTGGTCACCCATCCAAGTATAAACAGGCGAGAGCCAGTGGTTTGAACATGATATGGCTGTCAACAGTGCCGTACCTCATGCATGCGCAATTCATACAATATACTAGTTAACTCGGGAGACGCCACTAATCGCACAAATTATTCGCTTGCTGAACTTGTAAGAACGAATCTACACAAGACTTTCTATCCCCCAGCATTCTTGGGTTTTAACACGACACCGGCGCCAAACTACACTGGCAATAATCGGGGCGGGAAGGTCCGAGCACCATCAAAATGGCGACTGCCAGTCTAGCGTACCGGAAAACCCAACGGTTTAACGCCGGTAATTCTGTTAATATTACTTGTTTGATGAGCTTGTAGGAACAAAAGCTACGCAAGAATTTGACTCCTCCAGCATTGTCTGGTTTCAACAGGATAATGATGCCAAGATACCATAGCGATAATCGAGCCACTAAGCCAAGGGCCAACACACTAAAACAACGGCGACTGTCAATCTAGCGTACTGGAAATGTTAACGGTTTGACGCCAATTATTCTGATAATATGATACCAAAGTAACCAACTTCTCATGTAAACTCCTAAAGGGTAGTATCACTAGTGTATTGTCACTTGGGTGTATCACTAACACACTGTCACCTTGTGGAGCAGGTGGCATCCATGGGAGTCAGGTTCGAATCCCTCGAGTCCTCCCGTGTGGTGTAGTTGCCTCGGGTGCTGTCATGGCGGTCAACAACGCCGTACAAACACGCATGTTTAATTCATAACTATACTCGTTTCACTCGAAAACGCCACTAAGCGCACAACTTATTGGTTTGATGAACTTGTAAGAACCCTGTCGCCCAAGAATTCGTATCCTGCAGCATTCTTGGGCCTCAACACGACAATGACGCTAAATACAATAGCGATAATCGAGCCGGTGCGCTGTCATCGCACATGGGCGATAAGGCAGCTAGTCGGTGCCCGGTTGATGAGATAACGGACGACCACTTACTTAGCACTATATCCAAATTCATCCAGCCGAAAAGTTGACTGTCGGGCAGTAACATCGTCATCATGCTGTCGGTGGCTTGCGACAAGGACTGCTTTCATTACTTTACAGCCTGTGGCAATTCGACGTGCGTTTGTTCAGTTGCGAGCAGGAATTAGGTCAAGATGGCCGCCGAACCGTGGCATGGTGTATCTAGCGTACCAGAAACCCAACGTTTTTAGCGGTAATAGTGTTAATATTGCTTGTGTGACGAATTTGTAACAACCAAATCTACAAGAATTCGTATCCTCCAGCATTCTTGGGCTTCAACACGACAACGACGCTGAGATACCATAGCGATAATAAGCCACTAAGCCAAGGTCTGACACAACAAAGGAATGGCGACTGTGAGTCCCGCGTACCGGGAATTTCAACGGTTTACGCCAATAGTTCTGTTAATAATATCGCCACGGCAACCAGCTTCGCACCTAAGCTCCTAGAGGTCTTTATGAAGCATCGTGTGAATTATTTCCATACTTACTGCGAGGTTTCAAGCAAACGTTACAGGTTGGAGGAACCGGGCCGAGTGCCCGAGTGGCGGGACAGAGGCGTCCCTCTAAGTGTGCGGAGTAGAATCCAGGGGTCAGCACTGGCCCTCCCGCCGAATTAACCACAATTTGAAATTATGTACCGATATGACTCTAAATGTTGCCATGATGTAAACCCCAAATAAATAAACCAACCGTCGTTGTCTCACTGCTTACACCAATCATTTAACCTACATTGTAGATGTAGTAGTCCCGGCCCGTTCTGATATGACCTTAGATGTTGCTAGGACGTAAAACGACAAGAAACAAACAAGTAGTTCCGACATGAGTCTCACCACCACACGGCGGCAGCAGAGACTATGCCGCCGACTGTTGCCTGAAGGTTGGGAGTTCGATTCCCAGCTGAGTCAAACCAATGACTTATAAAATTGATATTTGTTGCTACCTGGTCTGGCGCTCGGCATTAATACGATAGGGCAAGGAATGGTTCACGCAATATTAGGATAATGTGACTGTATGGGATATTGGGTCATGGTGCTGGCGACTTGGTCTCCCTTTCAGGTAGCACTATAAAGTCACCACGAGTGTGCACTGTCACAAGTTGGGGCACGTCCTGATATGACCTTAGATGTTGCTAGGATGTAAACCAACAAACAAACAAAACCCAACTATCCTTGCTGTCCACCAAAAGCGAATCTACTGTAAATAAGGTTGAGAAATATTGCATTGTCCATGTATGTCTGTCTATGTATGCAAACTTCTAGCTTCAGTATGTAAACTGACTAAAGCTCGAATCTGTGGTTGTGTAGGCAGGGTATAGTGAAATCAATACAGACAAAGAGAAAGGAAGAGTATAACGTGTAAAGAAGGAGAGAGAGTCAATCCCTCTGCTTTATTATTTATATGGCTACATGGGTTCATTGTAGAGTATCACCCCACCCCTTTCCCCCAATGGGAAATAAGCATTCTTGGTCCTACCAATAGGGATCAAGCATTCCTGGTCCCCATGGCTACCAGTGGTCTGCCCACCACCACCAAGCTGTATGGCCCCATGGCCACCACAACTGGTTCATCAAAGGCTGTGGTATGTGCTGTCCTGTCTGTGCATATAAAAGACCCCTTGCTGCTTATCGGAAAGAGTAGTCTATGCGGCGGCAGCAGGTTTCCTCTAAAGAAATGTGTGAGAATGACCAAATGTTTTACCTCCAATAGCCAATGATAAAAGTCAATGCGCTCTAGAGGCATCGTTAAATAATAATGCGCCATGCAGTGTTGCCAACTCTCACGAAATTCCCGTGAGAGTCACAGAAATTGAAGGTTCTAATCAGTCACCTCACGAGTCACGGATCGACCCCAAAATTCCACGAATTTCACATGTGCTGAAATGATTTTATGTGTGCTGTCTCACGGGAATGCTGATCAGTGAGAGGATCTTCTCAATAGTGAGGCACATTAACTTACTATGATTAAGACAGACTTCCGCAACCAACTGGGAAATGAGACCGAGCAAGCTCTCCTGGCAGTACAGTCAGAGAGCGTGTATATAAACAGATGAGAGGGACAACTCCCATACTAGACCGTGTAACAACTGCCAACTGTGGCGCTCCAAGTGGTGGTTGTTGAACAGTATATGACACAGCTGTCAAACTCAAGGCATTGTCAATGGTCCTGTGCAATCTTCATCCAGAAAAAGTGAAATATCTCTAAAAATACACCACCTAGAAACAAACTGATTGGAATACACATAGAAAACATGTTTACCAACAAGATTATATTAAATTGATATGGTTAGGGTTCTGGATTTCTATTAATTTGGAATAAAACTGACGTTTTTCACTACGCGTACGGCAAACTCAAGGCATTGTCAATGGTCGTGTGCAATCTTCCTACAGAAAAAGTGAAATATCTCTAAAACTACACCACCTAGAAACAAACTGATTGGAATAAACAATAGAAAACATGTTTACCAACAAGATTATATTAAATTGATATGGTTAGGGTTCTGGATTTCTATTAATTTGGAATAAAACTGACGTTTTTCACTACGCGTACGGCAAACTCAAGGCATTGTCAATGGTCGTGTGCAATCTTCCTACAGAAAAAGTGAAATATCTCTAAAACTACACCAAATAGAAACAAGCCGCTTAGTACACATATAGAAAATGTTTACCAACAAGATTATATTGAATTTATAAGGTTAGGGTTCTGGATTTCTATTAATTTTGAATAAAAACAAATGTTTTGCACTGAGCGTACCGGCAAACTCAAGGCTTGTTCAACACTAACCGCCAGGAACGCCACTGTAGCCTGTGTTACCGTTTTTCGCGGGAGTTGTCCCTCTCATCTGTTTATATACACGCTCTCTGGTACAGTATAACCCCAATAAACCAAACTTGATTGATTGATTGATTGGTGGTTGCTTTACGCCGTGTCGGCAGCATAGGCCATATTCACAGTGAGAAATTTTTGGTTTTTGTTCAAACCATCTCTTTTACATGTAAAAGCAGACAATCAATTGGTCGTAATGCTCGCATTGCGTTTGATGCGAGGCAGGGAAGGACCCCCCCTTTTTCCCTCGGTCGTTGGCCTCTTGCGCAATCTCCCGCGCTCCCCTCCTTTATAGCCAGCCCCCTCGCTGCCTCAAGCCACTCACCCTCCTGCCTCCAGCCACGCTCCTACTCCTCCTGGCCATTTTTTCTTTGGCCCTACACTATGCACACTCTGGCCCCACGCTCCGTGGCCCTACTTCCCCGTGGCCCCTTCCTCACGCCACCTGGACGCTCAGGGCCCCACAGGCACGCCACCACACATCACGCTACGCCACGTCATGCCTGCCGGGAAGGGTCGAGGCCGACGCGCCGCATTCAGGGAGGCACAGAGGATCTCCGAGGCCAGCTCGTCCCCGTCTTCGTCGCCATCCTCGCCCCCGAGGGCCGCCGCCCCCACCTCGGGCGATGCCTCATCCGAGTGAGGCCGCACCATGCAGTCGACTCTCCACGAGACGGTGAGGGCCCTCGAGTGCCTCTCCTCCAGATTCGACGCACTAGACGGCCTCGGCGTGCAGTCAGCCGCCCGCGCCTCCGCGACCTCGCCTCAGCAGATCTCCGCTCCCGTCGCCGCCCCCCTGCCACCGGCGCCCTGCGCCCACACGGTAGGAGGGGCCTTCCCGCCTCCGCCGCCCCTCTCGGCACTCCCAGGGGCGGTCCACCCCCAATACGAGAGGTTCATCAGGAGCGCCCCCACGTCGCAGCCGCTGCCCCCGACCGCAGGAGCAGTGCCACCCCCCCTACACCACCGCGACCCCATCGCCCACACATCCACCACCACTGCAGACGCTGTCAGAGAAATACTCGACTCAGCCGAGACGCAGCACGCGGGCCGCCGCAAAGGTATTTCGACCCATTATATATTTCCATGTGATTTGATCGAGCGAGGGAGAGGAAGGCGGTAAAGAGGGGCGAGGCCACCAAGGACGAATAGACCCTCGCCCTCCGCATGCTAGAGGCCCACCCCGCCTTCCCCACCCACTCCCTCCCCGGCCTCAACCACCACGCCCTCACCATCCACCGTGATAACCTCATCCACCCATGGCCAACCGTCCGACGGTACTCAGAAACCGTGTTCACCTGGATCGTGGACGGTAGGCTGCCCCACAGATGGCACGATCCCATGGCGATCAACATGCTCCGCATAGAGGCCCTCACGACCCCGGCCGGCTCTGCACCAGCCCCCACTTGCCCCGCTGACCCAGCCCGCCCCAGAACCCAGACCCGCCCTCAGCCGGACACGCGGATCCCATTTAATCGCGAGACCACGGAGCCCTTTGCCCCTCCTGGAACCGCGACCCTGCCTCCTGTGACCGGGCGGGGGCAGGTGAGACCCATGGGGAAGGGGCGACCAGGCAACGCCACACATGCGCCTATTGCGCCAACGTCAGGAAAATCCTGACCATTCACTCGGAGGCCGTGTGCCTCAGCAAAAGAGGCCGCGAGCGGGGGGGCTCTGCCACCGCGACGGATTCTTGATCCGCCGTGCCCTCCAGCCCGGCCCGGAGGGCCCCAGCCGGCCCCGCCCCACCCCCACCCGCCACCCCCCACATAACCGACCACCCTCTCATCTCCCCGCGACCATCCGCCCCCCCGGGACCCCGAACCGGCACCGGAAACCGCCCGGCCCACCCCCCGCGGCTGCGCCGCCCACCACACTATCTCCGCCACCCCCTATGACCGCACAGACCCTCCCTCAGACCACCACACCCCGACCAACCGTCTCACCGTTTTCATCCCTGCCGACCACCCGGCCACCAAACACTGCGGTCAGACCGCAGGCCGCGCCTGTGAAGTCGCTGCCACAGCCGCCCCGGCGGTCCCCCACGCCACTCACGCCACCCACACCTCCCCGGAAACGGCCTGCCCGCACCCGGAAGTTACCCAGCCCGGCCCGCCACCTAGCGGCCAAAACCACAACCCTCCACACGCCGCCCTCCCCCCCCCCCCCCCCCCGCCGCAGGCGCCGCCAATGCCCCAAAACCTCCCCTGTTGACACAGCCTACCTCACCCACCTTCCTGGCCTCCCCCCGATGCTGAGAACCTCAACCCTCCCCCCCCTCCCCCACCACCTTCGACGCCCCCCTCAAACTCCCTCACTGCACCTCCTCCCACCCGCCCTTCCCTCACCCCCCACCACGACCTCAGCGAACCTATCGCAGACGTGGTCGACCCCCACATCCAGGACACGCTCCCTGCCGCCCCCTCCTGCGGGCCCTCCCCCCACCAATACCGCCCCACCCTCCTCGCCATCTGGCCCCACGCCTCGGGCGAGGCCTGGGCCCGCTACCCCACCTTCACACGCGCATACGCCACACTCAGGGAAGCGGGCCTCCCTAATTTTTTGGCCGCCCGCATCCCCCTTCCCTCCGGCCTCCACATCCCCGACTCGCCCTCGCCTCCGCGACTAACCCGACCCCGCCCTCCTCGACCTCCTAGAGTTTGGCTTCTTCGCCAACTTCTCCGCCTCTTCCCCCACCCCGCCCGACCTTCACCAACCACCGCGAGCCCCCAGAACACACCCCCCATATACGGGACTTCATAGACACCGAGCTCGCCCTCGGAGCCCTCGCGGGCCCCTTCACCGTCCCTCCCTTCACCCCCTGGACCCAGGTCTCCCCGATGATGACCCGCCCCAAGTCCGATCCGGGCAAGAGGCGGGTCATCGTCGACCTATCCTTCCCCCCGGGGGCCAGCGTCAACGCCGGCATCCCCCGCCGGGAATACCTCGGCAAACCCCACACATACACCCTCCCCTCCGTCGCCGACCTCAGCCACCGCCTCCTCGTTGAGGGCCCTCGGGCCTACCTATGGTCCGCTGACATATCCCGTGCATACCGCCAGCTCCGCGCTGACCCCCTATCCTGCCCCCTATACGGAGTCACTCTCGACGGTAAGACCTATGTGGACCTCGCCCTCCCCTTCGGCTGCCGCTCCTCGGGCGCCGCCTGCATCCGTGTGACGGCAGCCATCGCCTGGATTATGAGGCACGACGGATATCACACACTCGTCTACGTCGACGACTTTGTCGGCTGCGAGGCCTCTTACCTCGAGGCCTGCCGGGCCTTCGATGCATTCCTTGCCCTCGCCGCCGCCCTCGGGCTCGACGTGGCCCCTGGCAAATGTCATCCCCCCGCAGGCCGCCTCATCTGGCTGGGCTTTGCCCTCGACAGCGAGGCGATGACGATTCGCATCGCACCCGACAAGGTCGAGGACCTCATCACCACCTGTGAGGCCCGCCGCACCAGCCCTGCCATAACTCGCCGCGACCTCCAGAGCCTCCTCGGGCGCCTCAACCACGTCAGCAGTTGCGTCCTCCCCGCCCGGAGGTTCATGAGTCGCCTCCTCGGGGCGCTTCATGGCTGCTTTGGTTGCACCTCCCTCACCCTCGACGACGACGCCCTCCGGGACCTGAGGTGGTTTGCCCTCTACGGCCGACCTCCAACGGCCTCCACCTCCTCCTGGCCCCGGCAGGTCGCTGCTACATCATCGAGTGCGACTCCTGCCTCTCGGGCGGGGGTGCCTTCTCCACCACGCACTGCTACGCCCGAGGGTACACCCCCGCTTTCTGGGCGCGCTACCCAGACATCCATGAGTTGGAGGCGGTTAATCTCGTCATCGCCCTCCTCGCCCTCCTTCCCGAGGATGTCGCGGGGGCGACCGTAGTGGTGAACACCAACAACATGGCCTCCGCCGCCTCCCTCGACTCCGGCCACGCCCGGGATCCTACCCTCGGGACATGCGCTTGGGAGCTCTGGCTCCTCGCTGCCTCCCGATGCTTCACCCTCAGCATCCTCCACAAGCCCGGGGCGGGCCTCGTCCTCGCGGATGCCCTCAGCTGCGCCCAACTCCCCGGCCCTTGGGCCGAGGTCGCCCGGGCCGTGGCGCCCGCCTCGGGCTTCAATATGTCTTCCCGTCTCACGATGCCTTCCCCTTCAACCCGGGGCTCTGATCCAGGTTTCTCCACCACCGAGGTCGCCGAGGTCGCCTCCCTCGCCCCCGCGACTTGGAAGAACCGTCACCGGCAGGCCCAAGAATACGTCTCCTACCTGGTGGCCCGAGGGCTCAACCCCCTCACCCCCGCCAGCTTCGACATCGCCGCCTACGCTGCCTCCCTCTATGCCCGCGGGCTCGCCCTCGCCTCCATCAAGAACTCCCTCTCGGGGGCGCGCTCGTGGGTCGAGGCGGCCAGGGGGCCCCCCTCGGCCTTCGACTCCACCCTCGCCAAGGACGTCTGCCGGGGGGGCGAGCGCACCTCAAGCCACGTACGCCGCCAGGCCCCGCCCCTGACGCCGCACCACCTCGCCCTCGTCATCTCACACCTCGCCCAGCCGAGCCCCGCCTCAGTCGTCCCTCGGGCCGCCCTCCTCCTCGGGTACTTTGGCATGCTCCGACAGTCCAACCTGCTGTCGCCGAGTCCCGAGGGCTGGGGCGGCCCGCACACCATCGCCCGCGGGGACATCCGCCTGGTCCCCGGGGGCCTCCGGATAACCATCAGGACTTCCAAAACCATCACCGGGCCCTCCCGGGCCGTCGCCCTCTTCGTCCCGGCTGGACCCCGGCCAGGACTCTGCCCTCTCGCTGCCTGGAACGCTGCCATCCTCCAGCACCCGGCTCCACCAGATGCGCCAGCCTTCATCATGCCATCGGGCCACCCCCTCGACCCGCGGTCCCTCACCGCCCTTCTACGAGGCGCGCTTCACGCCCGAGGTGTCCCCGGTGCTGAGGCTTTCACCCTCCACAGCCTACACCGGGGGGCGACCCAGGCATGCCATGCCGCAGGCGTCCCCATCTCCGACATCATGGCACAGGGCACCTGGACCTCTGAGGCAGTGCATGCATACGTGCCCCACCTCGCCCCCTCAGCCGCCCCTCGAGCTCTCTCCACCGCTTTGGTGGAGGGCTCATCGGATCCACCTCCCGGACCCTGAACACTATAGACTCCCGCTGAGCTTCTATATTAACCGCTTTATATTTTAACTTATCATTCATGATTATATTTACCTTCACCTACTATCAATTGACTCTTGACATTATTATTGACACTTCACATTGATGTTCCTCTTACTCTTATACTCATTCACATAATGTTCCTCATGAATGATCCTCAGGCATTCTGAATAAATGCCTTATTTTTCCACCTTTGCCTTCTCGTTCTTCCTTGTCGCACATCGGTCGTAATGCTCGCATTGCGTGTGATGTGAGGCAGGGAAGGACCCCCCCCCTTTTTCCCTCGGCCTCGGCCTCTTGCGCAATCTCCCGCGCTCCCCTCCTTTATAGCCAGCCCCCTCGCCGCCTCAAGCCACTCGCCCTCCTGCCTCCATCCATGTTCCTACTCCTCCTAGCGCTTTTTCCCCACCCACCATCCCTATACACCAACACTCTCTTCATAGGGTGGAGGGCTCATCGGATCCGCCTCCCGGACCCTGAACACTATAGACTCCCTCTATATTAACCGCTTTATATTTTAACTTATCATTCATGATTATATTTACCTTCACCTACTATCAATTGACTCTTGACATTATTATTGACACTTCACATTGATGTTCCTCTTACTCTTATACTCATTCACATAATGTTGATATGTTCCTCATGAATGATGCTCAGGCATTCTGAATAAATGTCTTATTTTTCCACCCTTGCCTTATTGTTCTTCCTTGTCGCGCATCATGTGCCAATAGACACTCATTAAATTAGAAAGCTCACAATCATATATTTGTGGTCAAGGGAAACAAATTCCCATAGAAAAAGAAAAGTTTTATTAATAATTGATAGAATCTATTTAGTAAACTATATGAGGTGGTACAGTCCAGCTGCCCTCAAAAAGGCTAAAATGTTTTCCTGTTTTACCTTAGTAAAAAGGTCATGCATACTGTCTGCAGTGTAGAACTGTTGGCGCAGGGCCAAAAAATCAACGCAACTTAGTAAAATGTGTTTGAGTGTCAGCGGGGACTGACACCCAATACATTCAGGGGGAGGTTCCCCCTTGAGCAGAAAAGCATGTGTAAGCCACGAGTGGCCAATACGGCAGCGCTAAGGACCACTTGGTCCCGCCGACCTCCCGCATGAGTCTGAGTAATTTCTTTAAGTTTATTAATGTTTTCATCCCACTCATGTTGCCATTTGGATTTTATGTGGGTGGCTATTAGTGGTTTCAGATCAGAGTGAGGGATCAGACACGGTTCAAGATCACAGTTCAGGGCCTCCTTCGCAGCCCGATCAGCTCGTTTGTTTCCTTGTATGCCGGCATGGCCAGGGACCCAGCACAGGTGGATATCATACCCATCCGTTGTCAGTTGGTTCATTTTATAAATGACCGTTACTAGAATAGGGTGATTCGTTTTCAGTCCAGCAACAGCCAGGAGGCAAGAGAACGAATCACTGTATATAACTTAGTTAGTGTTGTTGGATACCGCGATACACTCCAAAGCGAGAAGGAGTGCTCGGGCTTCTGCAGTGAAAATCCAGCTCTGATCGGGCAAACGTACACCAAATGTTTCCCGTCGGCAGACTGCCGCAGCAGCTACCCGGCTTTGATCTTTCGAACCATCAGTGTATATGGAGAGGTGGTCTGCAAACTGGCCTTGAATCTCTGCATGCAGTCCTTGGTACTCGAGTGGATGTGTCCCAGACTTCCTCAGTTCCGTGAGTCGGAGGATAACCGATGGCTTTCTCAATGACCACGGGGGATGTTCTGGGACTTTGGCATCCTCCAACACGCCCAAATCCACGCCCAAGGACTCCAAATTTCTAGGGTACAAACTTGAAGGGACCCTAGAAATTTGTTTGGATTAACCAATCATTGGTTTAACTGAGCTTTTCCTTCGACTTTGACTTGGCTTTGGCAAAAATGCAGGTGCATTATGAATGTGATATGCAATGTATATGGCACTTTGATTATTATTTTTTATGTATATACAGTATAACCCCGTTAAAACAAGCTCGGTTAAACCAAATTGTAAAGTCGATGGCTGGCGGTGTGAGTGGTGTGGACAGGCTAATGAGAAATCAATACAGGTAATGAAGGAAATTAGATAAAGAGTGAAAGGTAGGAGAGCTAGACTCCTGGTTTATTACTTTTATAGGTTTCTAGAATCCAAGATGGTGGTGATCACATGATCCAATCTTCCAATCCCTAAAAAGCATTCTTCTAACCACCAATGAAGGTTCAATAGCCCTGTCACCAAGGCATGGTTAGGTCTGTCTCTGGGGCAGAGATCCATAAATAACTCTAGAGGGGAGGGGGTATGTGAGGCAACTGCTCCAAAGACTATATCTAAGAAGTGACACTCTTCCTCTATACTATTTTACTATACAATTTCTATATTTATGAGTAATAGTTTACCAACTCCACATATCCCTCATATGCCTTTGGTTTTATTTATTACATTTACCATTTTATAGACAAGTTGCAATTTATTATAGTAGAGCTCATATATCCTCATATGTCATAATATCGGAAAATTTTACAAAATGATCGGTTAATCCAAACTTTTTTCGGCGGGCCAGCAAAATACTACCATTTATCATATAAAATAGTCTCAGATGACCTTATAACCACATGAAAGTTTGGTTTAACCATACCGGAAGTGGCCTGGGGCCGAACAATTTTGTTTGGATTGTACATGTTATGAGAACATGGGTAATTGAATGCGCGAGAACCACGTCTGCCTTTCGATACAAAGAAGCAGAAGGATTCTATTAATAGATTGTCTAGACACCGTCTAGACAGGTCTGATGCTTGGCTATTTAAATAACAGACTGGCCTGCCTCTCAGCGCACTTCGACCTTGGCTGCTGTTCCTTCAACACCTATACTACGGGATCATTTTGATATATTGCAGCAGCAGCAGTTATAACAGAGGAGCAGCCAACGCTGAAATAATGCTTCCACCATGGCTATGGAGGTATTAATTCACATCAAAAGGTATAAGAAGTCCAGTGGAGGAACACCAAGCCGCAATACGCATGTAACAGGGGCACGGGTACCTCGGTCCGAGATCTGGGCTGCAACAACGGCAACAATGACAACAACGCCGTCACCGCTACTACTACTACTACCTCCAGTACTAGCCGCCAACACCATGCCGCCACCAAGAGTCACCTGCAAGAAGAAAGCATGTGAAGCATCACTCAAACAACCACCACACCAGCCTAAGAAACCACGAGGGCCTTTCAACATCGAACACCAACACTAAACTCGTTCAAGCCGTACACTGGACCGCCGCGAGAAACGGTACGACAGCTCCGGCTCTATAACCATCATATGCAGCCTAAATGACAGTAAGCAAGACAACATAACATCTGCTCTAGCCGGCATATAACACCAAATCGCCAGCGTGTCGGAGCGTTTTAAGGCACGAATCGAAGTAATCCAATACAAGATGGAAATCCGTTGGTCGAAATCACACTCTGTTACACCACTACAACGATGACGAGATGCTACACCACGTGCTGTCACAGCCAGTGACAGTACACCAATGATTGAGGCCACTGCCGCTCATGCACACACATGCGTGATCGGGCCCCATCTCCTGCAGCCCAAGCCAAACGCAACTACGACAGTGACAATGGAAGAATAAGGACACAACTCTCACGAAACTAGGCCTTAACATCGAGGTACGGTTTCATACGTGTCCAGGACACAGCTACATATTGATGTATCAGCCTTAATAATGATGGATGGCCTGCCCTCCAACCCCGAGCCCGGCTCGATGCACTATCACTTGCCCTGTCCTGGTGGGACACCTGGCACCCACATAAAAATAATATATCGATTCAAACCTGAAAAGCACAGTCAGCAGATGACGCAACAACCCCAAGGTCACTCAGTACATCGGGCGTGATTAATGACATAAAACGTTAAACTATGTTCCATGCGTCTAAAACCCTAATCCCAATGCTGAGATCAGAAAATCTATCGGCCAACCAGTGCTGAATGTAACACCTCTTGCAACATACGCAATAGACACTTTGTGGCGTGCCCGCCAACGTGCTCACCACGCTGTCATGTACCTAAGTACAGAGGACAATATTAATAATTGGGACGATTCCTACATCTCTTACAGCCATGAACCAGATGCTGACCCAGATCAATGCACGAAAACACAGTAAGTCAAGTAACGAAAGCTTACACTGCACATTTTAACGCCGCAAACACAGACGTTGGTGGTGACGGATACAATCTAACCACTGACCCAGCATAGAAGCCACAACGCATTACTACTGACTTAACATCAACTGAGTTGCGCTACAAAAAGAAACATGTTCTGCGAAACTGCGAAACCAACTATACCAATTGGAGGCACACCCGAGACAATGTTACCACAGCCAGCTCCCAAACATGACAATAGCCGCCGGACAGACTAATCATTGCAGACCAAGTAGATACTGTTGGCATTGAGCAGATAAGTTGCATTATCAAAAAATGACACACGATGGCACAAATCGAGGCTTAAATCTAGCCATAGCCCTCAAAAAGAACTTGGCAACACAGAACCACCATAACGTTGCCATCTATATAGATAGCACAAATCAACCTCACAAGAAGCCTTAAGCAAGAGTGGGGACCATGACCCAATAATCTGAAATTCAAACTCACGTGGCGTGGCTCTATGCCACACAACACAACACAACATTGTGGTGAGACACAAACCAGGCAAGGATATCGCCTCAGTCACAAGTGCTTGACAAAAACTGCAAATAAGATGGCGACGAATACGCGTCCAGAGTGCGGAATAGAACCAATGTTGTGGGCTATGACGACTCCCTCACCACGACCTTGTGACTAACCTGGGACTCGTACTAATACTTTGCCTCTCATCCCAGTTTACTCCACCAACGCCACAAGCGACTACTAATTCAATTGCAATAAGACTGTCCCCTGTATCTGGAGGAATAAAACAACACAGGCACGTGAATACCTCTGATATCTTAAGACACACCAAGCTGATTCCATCATGACTACACAATACCATCTGATGTCTTATATCTTACATCTCCATGACCAAAAACCACCGTCCATGGTCATGAAATCCATAGGCAGAACCCAGACCTGGGTTCTCATTCGGAGGATCAACTTAACCTACTGACACACTTATCCCTAAGGACACAACTTTCACGAAACTGGGCCTCAACATCGAGGCATGGCTTCATATGTGTCCAGGACACAGCTACATCTTGATGCATCGGTCATGATAACAATGGATGGCCTGCCCCTCCAACCTCGAGACCTGCCAATGCACTATGACTTGCCCTGTCCGTGGTGGGCCACCAGGCACTAGGTGCCATCACTCTGCACTGCCTTCGAAGGGGCGGTGCACAAACCAATGCCAACTTGATTAACCGTGACGACGTATAACACCTTACCACTCAGCTTCAGATGCGCTATCTGCCTATATACCAAGGCCGCCACATCAGATCCCAGAACGCTGGCATCAATCTCTGTTAAGCGTCTGGGAACCTCATACATCAAACTGACTCTAATCTACAACATGTAGATCTGACAACAAGGATAAGTGCCACTATGTCCTACATCGATCGCCGAGCTTTCATCACCACCGATTCACTACCACTCCATTCGAGGGCATTCCTTGACAACCTGAGGCTTGCTCTAGTCATGAAGGGCCACCCAGCACCAGGTGCTGTCAATCTACACAGTCTTCACCGGGGTGGTTCCCAAGCCAGGTGCTCTACTGGTCTTCATGTTTGATGTTATCAAAGAATTTGGTCACTGGACCTAAGAGGCCCTACACACATATCTGCTAAGAGACTATATCTTCGGCTACCAGAACTCTAGATAAAATTTTGGTCAAGTTCTGTAAGCCTCAAATTATCTCTAAGACTCAATCATCTCTTGAAATCTGTTATGTTACAATAAGAACCATGGTAATAAAAGGCCAATATATAATACGTCGGTCTTGTGTTATTTCAATTGTACATGTTATGAGAACATGAGTAATTGAATGCGCGAGAACGACGTCTGCCTTTCGATACAAAGAAGCAGAAGGATTCTATTAATAGATTGTCTAGACACCGTCTAGACAGGTCTGATGCTTGGCTATTTAAATAACAGACTGGCCTGCCTCTCAGCGCACTTCGACCTTGGCTGCGGTTCCTTGAACACCTATACTACGGGATCATTTTTGCCATCCCACCCACCCAAGCTGTAAGATAGCTCATGGGTCAAGTTCTGTAAGCCTCAAATTATCTCTAAGACTCAATCATCTCTTGAAATCTGTTATGTTACATTAAGAACCACGGTAATAAAAGGCCAATATATAATACGTCGGTCTTGTGTTATTTCAATTAACCGATAATTCTGATTAACCGACTTTGGTTTAACCAACTTTTTTATATGATAAATGGTAGTATTTTGCCAGGCCACCAAAAAAAGTTTGGATTAACCAATCATTTGGTTTAACTGTAATCAATAAAATGTTGTTTGGCCTTGTTGTGTGTGTACGTTAAAATGATGTTCTGGATGTGTCTTTGATTTTCATGTTACACGAGTGATAGTAACGTATTGCTCAATTTGTATAAGATCTAAATCAAAAAGTGAAATATATTTTTGTCAACTCTGACATGTGCAGGACATGCCAACCTTTGTAGAAACATGGATTCTGGTATTATTTGGAATACTTTGATATGATTTGAAAAGTTTTCACTTTGGGTTTTCATGAAACTACCCAATGAGCTGGTAGATGAGGCAATATCTGCCACACTGAGAGCAGTGTAGGAGTACAAAAGCAACAAAGAGAAAATGGACTATAATTAATCACGTGACATGCATGTGTAAAGAAAGATGAACTGAAAATACATTGTGCACCCCAACATGTGGTTGGCCTGACACTGAAACGATAACATTTAAATGGATTGTGTGCCTTAATGTGGTTGATATCAGGGGCATAGCTAGACCATTAACGGTGTGTACTCCTAATTTTGGCAGGGGGTTTAGGGGGCCGCTTAGGCTTAAGCTGGCGGATTTTACACATTTTAGACATGAGTTTTCAACACTCCGGACTACTACATGCCTTCTCTCTCTCTCTCTCTCTCTATTATTTTGTAATTTAAATTTTTTTTGACAAAACGATGTGGACGTTTTGGCATACGCGTGTACGCCTAGCTACACCCCTGGATATAATGGACATTCTTGTGCCAGTCTGAGGCATGTATTATTGTGAAATAAAGAATGTTTTTCTTACTATTTTTGCTTTTTATCGAATTCATATACAGTAAAACATCCCTAACCTCCCACCTCCACTCCCCTATATCGATCGCTTTATTTGGGTCTCAACAATACCATTGTAATCAGATTCTAACTCCCTAAACCGACCACTTTCCTCAATGGACCACTCAAAGTCGGTCGATTTAGAGAGGTTTTACTGTACTGTACTACAGGGTATTTTTTTATTATACCAAGTAGATATCTTTTAGGGTTTAAATGTGCTAAAATATCAGACTATAGCCCCTTGGAAATGCCATCAAATATCCCATTTTATGCCATGAACAAATAAGATTCTGGGATGGCATTCCCCTCCCCCCCACCTCCCGTCCGACCCCCCTTGCAAGCTCCCGGCTTCTGCCACTCAGGTTTCATGCCTGCAGCGCAAAACCTTAAGGATTCTCACTAGCTCTATTCTTTTGGCAACACTGGGCGTGTGTTTAGTTAGACTCCAACAACTGTGAATATGCTGCCGACACGGCGTAAAGAAGTGATAACAAATCCCAAAAGTAAAGCTTGTTGTATGTTTTATATGTTTGCACTTCAAATATCTCAAACCCTAGCCATTTAAAATAACAGTTACTTCAAACTAAAGTAATGTAGATTATAACAATCAATTTAATATAGGCCTATTTATCTCAGAAAAATGACAGAAACTCAAAACAATCGGACTATGCAATTTAAATTTTCAGTCCTGGGTAGCTGGAACTAACCGTGCCGTACGTGGCGACATCACTTCAGTTTGTGCGTGACCTGGCTACCTCACCGCTTTCTGTTTCGAGATCTACCTCAATCGATAATGTTGTGAAACTCGAACACCGGCACAGTCCGCATAGTACACCCACAGAGGTCAGCCAAGACTGCTGTGTCCTGAGGTAGGTAGATCATGATTCAATATATTTTCCTCAAATCAGACTATCAGAATCCAAGTGTGGTTCCATCCACGCTCATAATATTATGTGTGCAGAAGAATAGTTGTTGTTGTTGTTATTGTTTTGACCACAACGCGCTGGCATGCCATTAGATTAGAGGAATAGAGGCCCAATAGCTATAGGCCTATATATCAGCCAGAAGAGGATCTGTAAGTTAATCTGTGAGAGATATATACCATATGAACGTCTACCCGTAATTACCGTAGTGGCAACTCTGTGTTATGTGTAGTGAAGTTAGTCACGTCTTAAAATATTCCGATATACGGCGGGGATTCACCCCGTACTTACTCTACTGGATGGGGGGTGCTAGCTATTATACTTCGTGTACCTATCCAAGTGAGAATGGTAAAACCAGAGGGATCAAGGTACAAACCACCGGCGGGTCACCTGACCCGTGACGTGGCCTCTGTCTTCAGGTCTCACATACCAATATATTACATCCCCCTTCTAAAAGGGGGTAGATAAATTGACTGGGCAGCCTCTGAAATATAACTTATGCAGTCCGATTTGTTTGTTGTTTTACGTCCTAGCAACATCGGGTACCGACTTGTGACAGTGCACACTCATGGCGACTTTATAGTGCTGTCCCACTGGGAAACCAGGCTGCTGGCACCATGACCTGGTATCCCACTCAGTCACATTATCCTGACACTGAGCACACCAGTCCTTGCCCTCTCCTAATAATGCAGAGCACCTGGCTAGGAACCCAGGCAGCACACCGCTGTCGGGCCGATGTTGGCTATTGGTCGCACCGTCACCACATACTTGCCACCGTCGGGCCGACGGTGGTGGTGCGTTGCTTTTTGCCATTGTTCGCCCACACATTTTTTTTTTTTTTTTTTGGTGGTAAATATAGTTTATTCATTGAATAAAGTCTTTTGTCAGCGCCGTGGCGCTGGTCTTCCAGCCATGTGACAATACAGTTATTTACAATATATGCAGCTAGCCCAAATCAGCTGAACCAACAATATCAAACATTCAAAGACTTACATATGGTATAGTTTGACAATTCACACGCAGTTATATGTTGTATTCCTACACACTTGATACATACATGTGTATTGATTAGACCTTTACATTACAGGAGTGGTTAGGTACATAGTTTTCCTTCATAGGTTTGTATGCCTACTATGTTGTGAATTGCAAAACTATCATGTTGTTGGAGTTAACATTTTGAGATGGAGTGAGTCGGGCCGACGGTGGTGGCCCGCTGCTGGTTGCCATTCATTTTCCACATTTTTGCCACCGTCGAGCCGACGGTGGTGGTCCGCCGCTCTTTGCCTTTTTTCCCCACATTTTTGCCACCGTCGGGCCGATGGTGGTGGACCGCTGCTCGATCTTTGCCGTTGGATTTGAAACATTTCCAGTTTGTGCAAGCGGTGCACGTGCACGAGTTGGTTTAGCAGTTTTTCTACAAAATACACCATAAATCTGAGGAATTTTATGGAATTATTTTACAGGATTGTTTGTTAATATGTTTAGATTATTTTGTAAAAGTTTTGTAATTTATTACGACGTATTAATGGAATTATTCGTATTAATACGATTTGAATTATCCGGTACGGTATGTTGACAAAGCACCGCTATCTTGGTTTTTTCCGAGAAGACACTGTCATTACGTCAGGGTTTGCTACAAATACACCATAATTCGCAGTAAGTTTATCGAATTATTTTACCCAATTGTATTTAAACATATGCAGAATATGCTTGGTAAACATGTTTTCTATATGTGTACCAAGCGATTTGTTTCTAGGTGTTGTAATTTTAGAGATATTTGACTTTTCCTGTCTGGCCCGACGGCATTTGCTGCCATTGGCCCGACGGCGGACCAGTGGACAAAACAATGTCGGCCCGACGGCGGTTTGCCACCATTGGCCCAACGGCGTTTGCCCCACGGCATTGGCCCGATGGCGGTTTGCCGCCGTTGGTCCAACGGCGGATCAGTGGACAAAACAACGTCGGTCCGACGGCAGTTTGCCACCATTGGCCCGACGGTGCAGCCACCGTTGGCCCAACGTCGGCCCGACGGCTGTGTGCTATCTGGGAAACGACAAGTATCAATGTTTAAGTCATTGGTTTGAAATATAACTTATGCAGTACGAACATATATGCATTCAACATAGCATCAATGTCGAACAAAGCTTGTTGCAATAACATGTTTGGTGATACAGTAGTTAAAGTTGCATGGTCCGATGGTTTTGAGTTTTTGTCAATTTCTTAGATAAATATATTAGATTCATCATTATAATCTACCTTACTTTAGCCTGAAGAAACTTTTATTTTAAATGGCTAACTTTTGAGATATTTGGAGTGCAAACATAGAAAATTAATGTTGGCAATCATGCCAAAACTCTGACACCATAGTGTATAATTTTCCGATATATGAGATATGGGATATGGAGAACTCTGCTATAATAAATTGCAACTTGTCTATAAAATGGTAAATAGTATATCAAACCAAAGGCATATAAGGTATATGTGGAGTTGGTGCTTTTTACTAATTGAGGATAGAAATTGTGTATTAATATAGTATAGAGTGAGAGGGTCACTTCTTGACCTGAAAGAATGTCGCTTCTTGACATGTGGGACAATCTTTGGGAAGTTGCCTCACATACTCCCTCCCCTCCAAGAGTTATTTATGGATCACTGCACCAGATACAGATCTAACCATGCCTTGGCAACAAGGATATTGAACCCTCATTGGTGGATAGAGGAATGCTTGTTAAGGATTGGAAGACTGGATCATGTGATCACCACCATCTTGTTCTTGAAACTATAAATACAATAAATCAGAGCATCTCACTCTCCTACCTTTCACTCTTTATCTACTTTCCTTCCTTGCCTGTAGTGATTTCTTATTAGCCTATCTACACCACTCAAACCGCCAGCCGTCGACTTTACAATAGGCTTATGCAGTAACAGATTCTATTAAATTGACCCAGGATGTCCTTCTAGGTTGAAACAAATGCTTAATAAGTGCATCAGTATCTAAGTTAGATAGTTAGAATCAAATCTAGATACTTATTTTGTTTTTGACAATTTGATGTTTTCATCAGACTATGCAGATTTATTGTTTTTGTGAAGAAACACGTTGGCCGCATTTGAATTGTCTTTGCGTTTCCTGTTACATAACTATGATTCGGACAGAGGAAGCCTGAGACTTGAGTGGGAAAACGCATGGGGGTTTATTAGTCATGATGAATTTAAGCGGCTACAATGTCAATCGATTTCTTCAATGTCCACGGATGGTGTGAGTGGGAGAACCTGGGAACCCGAGGTAGGCCCGCGAGCTGACCCAAAGCACAAGGCCAAGGCTATCGGTACTTCCATGGACACCACCTTGCAGACTTATGTGTGCATAGCGTCAGATTCCAATGTTCCCTCGGCCATGATGGCTGACAGATCGATCCGCCTGTGGAGCACGCCTGAGCTGCGCCCCTGCGAAGCCCCTGTAGAGTGTAGTGGGCCGCTCCCGGGACCCCGGAGCACCCAAGGGCGGTGCAGAACATCGGGGTTTGGTCGTGTGCCGTCAATGGGGTCCCTGTGCATGCCAGGAAGGCTGGGCCGCCGCTCGGTGCCAAACTCGAACGGGACACATGGGCGAGCCGGGGAGGGCGAGGACGAACAAGGAGACCACCTGGGAAGGATGGCGGATGGTTTTGGACGATGTTATCTGAATGCGAAGGCTGTCGGCCACCTGACAGACATCTTCCCGTCGGAGCGTGTGTGGGCCGCCCCAAGGGGCATGGGACGGGGAGAGGAGGTTGGACTGCCTTATGAAGGTGAAATAGGCAATGACCATGGCCGCCCATGGAGCGATTCCCAAGTGTCCCGTGGAGCGGAGATGCACAAAGATGTGCGGCATCATGTCAGGGGTGATTGCGGGCGCCCGCCTGATGGGGGAGGGGAAGAGCTTTTGGGCGCCCTTCTTGACTTTCTCCGTAAAGGGGGCATCAAAGGGGGCGGCATTCCCCACTGCCTCCCAGACCCACGAGCGGGCGCCCGAGAGAGCGTTTGCCACGGATGAAGGGGATGGGAGCTCTTGGTATAGGTGGGGGATGTACTGCCCGACATCGTAGGGGGCGGGCGCCAGGTGGTCGACGCCGTGGTTAAGCATGAAGTGGAGATAGCGCTTGGCATGGCGCTCCCAGTTGCACCAGGTGGCGGGGGCGAGTACCGCGCGATGCAGCATCAACAGGTGCTCGTGGGCGCGCCGGTCGTAGTCTGGAATGACAATGTCATAGATCAGGTGTAAATATGGCAAGGGAGTGGCGGGCCCTTATGCGCGAAATTCCCCTTATGCGACACTGTTTGTGGACTATGTCGATGGCAACCCGCGAAAGGTGTGCGCGGCTGAGGGCGTCCGTGAGGACCGACTCGAATCCCGGCTTGTGCCAGACCATAATCGTGAAGGAGCCCAGCGCCACGATCAGCCATATTTTGTGTGCACAGGCTCCCAGGGTAGGGTCAGTGGCACAGCCAGACTCGAGGGCCAGGGCGGATACCGCGTTGTCGGTGTTGACCAGGGCATCATATCCTGCCGGGGCGCTTGGCCTGAGGGTCTGGACGGCGAGCACAACGTTCACAGCCTCCAGCTCGTGGATGGTTGGGTAGGCCGCAATCATCATGTCATCGTAGGCTTCCGCGAACAGTGGTCGCGGGAGAAGGCTCCGCCTCCAGTCAGGCAAGAGTCGCACTCTATGACCCAAGGGGGGTGAGCTGGGGGCGGGATGAGGCATATGCTGTTTCCCTGGGCTGCGAAGTTGCGGAAACAGTGAACATCTCGCCTCATGTCGGGATCCACATCAGCAGCCCCTGCCGCCGGAATGGTGTGGAGGTTCAGGAGGATGCAAGACATGAATTTTCTTGCAGGGGGGACACCTGACAGCGCAGAAGCCGGCATGGCGAGCATCTGACACCATGTAAAACAAGACATCTTGACACGTTGACTTATGTACAGCGAGTGATTCTTTATAATGGGGCTGTCACACTACGACGCTTCTCACCGGCGACCGGTCGACGTGTGGTGATTTTGGACGAAAATTAGGGAAACGTCGAGAAGCGTTACGCGCACGTGAGGCGCGCGTCGGTACACGTCGGTACATTATTCTGGACGTTGATGGTCGGCGGACAACGTCGGCGCGCGTTGCCGGTCGCCCAAGGTTTTAAGCTTGTCAAAAAAAAACAGCGATCGACAACGCGCGCAAATATATGGGTAAGGACGTTAGGCGCGCGTCGCGCTGCGTTGGACGCGCCGGAATAACGTTATTGGAACGCTAGGAAGACGGCGCGCGCGCGGGAGGGTCGTTGCTCACACGTTGCGGCAAACTGGGTCGTTTTTGTTTTACGCCCTAGCAACATTTAAGGTTAAATGAAGACGTCACGCCAAACTTTTTTTTTTTTTTTCCTCACGCGTCGACACCCGTTGGCCGCGCGCGAATAACGCGCCGTGCTGACGCCAAACTTTTTCCCCAAACCGCCGAAAAGTTGGACGTTGCTCGACGCGTAGTAGTGTGACAGCCCCATTAGGGATCAAGGTACAAACCACCGTTAGGTCACGTGACCCGTGACGCGGCCTCTGTCGTCTGTGGGTTATAACTGAGTTCATGTGGATGACATAGTGAGTGCAGGCAGGTTGAGTGCAGTGGCACTCAGGACCTGGCTCTTCTTCCTGAGTAGGGGTCAACACAATCCAGTAGGGGTCAACACAATCAGGCTGTGATGAGCAGCCAGAGCAATGTTGGTAGTGGCCAGGCAGTAGCTGGTGGTGGGCAGACTACCAGTTGCCATGGACACTAGAAATGTTGTTCTCCTATTGGGTGACAGGGGTGGTGTGACACCCTACCAGGGAACCTATGTACTATAAAATAAAAATAGAAGGTTTACCTTCCTTTACTCTCTTCACTGTGACTTTCTCTTTCTTTTTGTCTGTATTGTATTTCCCTACAGCCTACTTGCACAGCCACAAATCCGTGTCCCAACTCTACAATGTGTTTAGCATCAAGAAAGAACACACAGTTGGCAACTGCATTTAGATCTAAAGCCCCGTTCACTGACCATGGAATATTAAATACAAAATATATATATATGCATCCAAAATGAACATATATTTCAAGTGGGAGTCCCCTTTTATTATTACATTGACTAACAGGTAATATTCTATGCAAAATAAAAGGTCCACTAGGCTGTAGAAAAGTCCACATTCTCCATGTAACATATTCATTCCTTTAAAAGACCATATTTTTGGGAATAAACATGTTGGCGTTTTTTTACTATGTCACATTAGGACATCATTTTATCACATCTATCTCTCCAAAGTGTAAGAATGCCAGTTGTATCAGGGATGAAAGTGATCTCCGGGGGAAAAAACGGATATGCTAATATTCTCCCATAGGTTTAGCATTGTCAGGGAATCGCAGAAAATTCCCGGAAGTTAGGTTTCATATATATTGGTATATGCTGATAGTGCTGCACCGTTTGAAGCACGTACTAGTATATATGCTGATAGTGCTACACCGTCCGCACTACATATTAGTATACGCTGATGGTGCTGCAGAGTAAAACAGTAGAGCCTATACGTTGATCCGGACAGAAGAAGCCCGAGGCGGATGTGGGAGTAAGAAAAGGGGGTTTATTGACAAACAGGTAGAGAATCAGTGTGAAACAATGGGTAATGAATATAAGGACTGCAAATGTTCTTGGGCAGGTCAGTCGACCTCGTCCACGTCCGCAGAGGGGCCCGGAGGGGCCTGGGAGGAGGTAGGCCCGGGAGCCGACCCCCACGCAGTGGCTGCAAAAGAGGGTGGGTGGGCGTGGTAAATCCATTGACGTGAGGATGGGGCCCGAATGCAGGTCAGAGAAAAGGGCGGGAGGGAGGCGGGGGAAGGTCTGGTAGGGGGCGCCTCGGGCTTCCCGCCGGATCAACCACAATTCGGAATTATGCGCCGATCCGGACAGAAGAAGCCCGAGGCGGATGTGGGAGTAAGAAAAGGGGGTTTATTGACAAACAGGTAGAGAATCAGTGTGAAACAATGGGTAATGAATATAAGGACTGCAAATGTTCTTGGGCAGGTCAGTCGACCTCGTCCACGTCCGCAGAGGGGCCCGGAGGGGCCTGGGAGGAGGTAGGCCCGGGAGCCGACCCAAAACACAGGGCCAAGGCTCGCGGGGCGGCCGACGTCACCTGGCGGGGGACGTACGTGTGCACCGCGTCAGACTCCCAGGTCGACTAAAAATCCCGGTGAGAGGTCTTCCCGGGGCGCTCACGGGCCTTCTTCGAGTAGCAACTCGTCTCGGGGTGGCCGGTCACTATTCGGCGCACATTCGCGCAGTAGCCGCAGACGTGAGCGAGCTTCTGGGGACCCGATCCATGCGAGGCGCCCTTCGCGGCTTTTGTGCATGAGGCCGGGTCTTTGTTCCATGCCTGGCAGGGTGCTCCCAGCACCGCCCGGTCGTATTGCTCGCGTCCGTCGGCGCCGGGTTTCTGTGGCTTCCCGGCTTGCTTTCCTTCGGGGGCGGAGGCGGCCGCGGGGGCGGCGTGGCCGGCCATCGCTATGACCTCAATCCTGACCGCATTTATCGCGGCCGCGTCTCTCCATCCGCGAGGCAGCCTACCGTCCGCGATTCGCGTGAACACCTCCTCCGAGTACCGCCTCACCACCGGCCACGCCAGGGTGCAATTGTCCTGCGCGACCAACTCCTGGTGGGCGGAGAGGCCGTCGAGACCGCTCTCGGGGAAGCCGGTCTGGCTCTCAAGGCGCTTCAGGCCCAGCGCATACTCCTCCCGGGTTGCCTCGCCCTTTTTTATTGCCCTCCCCTCATCCCCCCGCTCAACAAGGTCGTAGGGGAATAAATATTTCGAAGAAATACCTTTCTTCCGTGTGTGGGCTTTGCCGTCGGCCGCTGCCACGATGAGGCGCACCGCCTCCTCCGCTGTCGATCGCGCCCCGCGATCGTAGTCGTCCGTGTCGTGTTGTCGGCGGCGTGCGGCGTGTCGCCCGGCTGCATGGGGGGGTGTCGCGGCGCCGGGGGCGGTGTCGCGGCGGTGTCGCGGCGGCGTGGGTGAAGGCGAGGACCAGGGGCTGAGCGGGCTGTGATCGACTCCGATAGCAGGGTATGATGTGGTGCGGGTCCTGGCTCTGCCGTCATAGGCAGTCGCCGGCGATGCCGGCGAGTGTGATCGCGCCCGGCTGGCGCGGGGCCGGCCGGCCGGCCGGGGCGTGCAGGGGGATGCCGAGGGTGCCCGGCGGCGAGCCGTCACGGTGGCCGGCGGGGCCTGGGTCTCCGGGCGGCGCGCGCCAGCAGTGGCGGCGGTGAGTGCGGCGGTGGCTTCCGCGAGCACCCTGGATTGGGCCGCGAGCTGGCACCGCTGCTCGGAGGCCTCCCTCCTGTGCTCTGCCGCCTCCCTCTCCATGATGTTCCAACGCTCCTCCATGGCATTGATGGTAAGCTGCATTCTTTCTAGCCCGTCGGCCTGCCTCGCCTTCAGCGTAGGCCTCCGAACCCGCTTAGACTGGCGGGTCGGGGACGGTGGCCGGGGTTGCGGGACGGCCTGTCTCGGGGAAGCGCCGCCATCTTGCGAGTCGGTCGTTATGCTCAGGTCGGCCGGAGGCGTGGTGGTTCGTTTCTTGGGGGCGCGCTTGGTGGGGCGGCCCCTGGGAGCTGCAGTCCTACGTGTTCGCTGCATCTTGCTTTTTAACGTGGGTACCTTTTTAACTGCGTTGCCGCTTTTTAACGTGGGTGACGTGGGTGGAGACGGAGCCGTAGAGTTTGAATGTAAATCCATTGACGTGAGGATGGGGCCCGAATGCAGGTCAGAGAAAAGGGCGGGAGGGAGGAGGGGGAAGGTCTGGTAGGGGGCGCCTCGGGCTTCCCGCTGGATCAACCACAATTCGGAATTATGCGCCAATCGTGCTACGGGTTTGAAAAATTCCAGAAATCCGTGAAATCGCGGAGATCTTTCATCCCTGTTGTATAAAGAAAATAATTCTTTCAATAATTGTTTTTGACCAGTACATACTAGAAAATACATTGGCCCCATTTACCATGAAGCGACCCAGATGTAGAATGCACACCGATACAGCGGATAATGTAAAATCCATTTGTACTAATTGAACAGTTTCCCGAGGAAAAAGTATTTAATAATAAAAAAAATGAAGAACCAATGCATTGTTATAGTAAAGAAAATACACCCCACAACAATGTGTTAAAATGTTCTCTCTTTATTTCTCCTAATATGCCTTTTCACATTAATATGGTCACAAAATTACATTCTAATTTATTATTAAAGATTTTTCGTTTTATAACATTTTGTTCTCTTCATCTATGTCTTCATTTGCAGATTTTAAGATCACACACACACGCACTCAAAGCACCACAACCTGGCAATTAATCCTGAACATGATTGTAAGGCCGGTGTCACAGTTTCCACCGTCCACCAGTTTCCGTGGTACGCCTACACTCAAATGCATTGTCAATGGCCCTGAGCAATCGTCATACAGAAAAAGTGAAATATCTCTAAAACCACACCACCTAGAAACAAATCACTTGGTACACATATAGAAAACATCTTTACCAAAAAGATTATATTAAATTTATAAAGTTAGGGTTCTTGATTTCTATTAATTATGAATAAAACTAATGTTTTGCACTGCACATACCATCAAACTCAAGGCATTGTCAATGGTCGTGAGCAATCTTCATACAGAAAATACAGAAAAAGTTAAATATCTCTAAAACCACACCACCTAGAAACAAATCGCTTGGTACACATATGGAAAACATCTTTACCAAAAAGATTATATTAAATTTATAAGGTTAGTGACGATGCTGTTCGATTTTGATGCATGCGCAGAAGCGATGCGTACCGTGGAAACTGGCAGATGGCGGAAACAGCGACACCAGTGTAGGATGTTCAAAACACTACCCGGTTGAAAACACTAAGGTAGTGTTTTCAACCTAAGTTCAAAACACTACTGTAGTGTTTTCAACTTAAGTTCAAAACACTACTGTTAAGGTCAAAACACTACCCTTACATACGCCCAAAACACTACCCTAGTTCAAAACACTATCATAACACGGCAGTGGGGGATGTGATGCCGCAAAATTTAACCTACTGGTACATGTATTGGTATATGCTGAACATGCTGTGGCGTTTGAAGTGCGTACTAGGTGGTTTGGTTGTTGGGAGTTTTACATCCTGGCAACATCTAAGGTCATATCTGGACACACATACTATAGTAGTATACACTGATAGCGCTGTGGTGTCTGCACCATGTATTCATTGATGGTGCTGCGGCAATTTTAGCACATATTAGTATATGCTGATGCTGCTGCGGCGTTTGAAGCACATATATAGTAGTATATACACTGCACACTGCCGCACCCTACTGCATTCTTCCCCACCCTACTGCATACTGCCCCACCCTACTGCATACCTCTTCACCCTACTACAAATGAAAATGACTGTAGCAATAATTTTTTTTTAATGAGAGTAGTGTTTTGAACTTAAAGGTAGTGTTTTGAACTTAAGGATAGTGTTTTGAGTGTGGCCACTGTAGTGTTTTGAACCTACCTTCAACTAGGTTGAAAACACTACCGTAGTGTTTTGAACCTAGGTTGAAAACACTACCATAGTGTTTTTGTGGGATAGTGTTTTGAACTTACTACACCGGTAGACCAGCGCCTCGGTGCTGAAAAGGGATATTATTCAACTGGAATAACGAAAATATTAAAAAAGAAATTAATTAAACATTTTTAAATTATGTTTTTAGACTGACTGAACCGGACTCAAAGCTGAACTCTCAGCTGTCTCAGCTAGTATAATCAAACCAAGATGGCGGCATACCACCACAACATCTTGAGCGTAGCCCCGCGCTGGGCTCTCGGTCAGCAGGAGACACAGGCTCAGCTGAACGAGCGACTCGCTGCCGTCATGACTGGCAGGACAAGCCGGCTCTTCGCCACCACGCTCACGACGCATGCGCAGCTGACCGGAAGTAAGGAGCAGAAGAACGCTGACAGGCTGTCTGTGACTTTGGTCGGCGCGATGCGGCCTCTGGGGTACACAGAAGAGAAGTCTGATGACTGGCTCAATGTGATGCCACACTGCTTCTTCCGCAATCTTTCCAGGATCACTGGTGGAACAGTCGACGTTGTGCTGGCGCATGCGCCGCAGTATGTGTGGGGAGCGCTCAATATTCAAGACGGCTTCTTCCCCAGCAGCCAACTGGTGATCTTCAATCACGCGTTCCCTGAGAACACCAGCAAGGCGGACAAGAAGAACATCCGCGAGTGGGCGATGAAGGCTGCGCTCATTGTGTCCTTCGACAAGGAAGTGTTCGACAAGTATGGCATCCTATATGAAACTTTGGACGCCGGTCTTGTCGAACACCGGCTCTTGAAGATGGAGGATGTGACGCTGGAGATGCTGCTGGAGGCAGTGTCTGATCGGAAGACGGTGCCAGGAATGCATGCTCATGATGTGGTGTGTGCGCCTGATGTTCTTCTGGGTGAGAGCAAGACTCCAGAAAAAGCAACAAAAGTAGCAGAGGTTGCGGCTTGTTGTTGCAGTGGCCAAGGCAAGGCACCAGCAGAACCTATGCCTGTTAAAACCTCTCCAAAAGAAAATAAAAGTATTTTCATGCTGTATAGTAGTGGTATAGCAGGCTAAATTAGCAGTTATCATTGATGTATTTTTATTTGGTAATTATTTTATTTGATAGAATGTAATCTTTCACCACCAGAATACTGGTACATGTATTCTCTTTCCTCTGGTCTATATAATACTATAGTCTATATATAGATATTCTATAATTTGTTTGTTGGAGGTTTTATGTCCTAGCAACATCTTATGTTATAGCAGGATGGGTACCAACTTGTGACATTGCACACTCATGGTGAGTTTTTAGTAATGTCACACTGTGACATCAGGTTGTGAACACCATGACCTGATTTCCCACTCAGTCACATTATCCTGATAATGAACTAACCAGTCCTTGCCCTATCCTAGTAATGCTGAATGCCAGGCTAGGTAGTGACATGTATTAATTTGGTACGTCATTGGTTTGACTCGGTCGAGATTTGAACCCCCGACCTTCCACACAGGAAGATTAGTGCTCTTATTTGGTTTGGCCACAACGTCCAGTGTACATTCTATATACAGTAAAACTTCTCTAACTGACCACCTCCACAGATCGACCACTCCCATATATCAGTGGCTTTATTTGGGTCCCAAACGATTGCCAATACAAGACGGAGGATGGGATGCTGGTGTCACTGCTGGAGGCGGTGTCTGATCGGAAGGTGGTGCTAGGAATGGCTGTTCACGATGTGGTGTGTGTGCCTGATGTTCTTCTGGATGACATCAAGACTCCAGAAAAAGCAACGAAAGTAGCAGAGGTTGCGGCTTGTGGGAATGGCCAAGGCAAGTCACCAGCAGAACCTATGGCTGTAAAACCTCTCCAAAAGAAAAGAAAAGTAATTTCATGCTGTATAGTAGTGGTATAGCAGGCTAAATTAGCAGTTATCATTGATGTGTTTTTATTTGATAATTATTTTATTTGATAGAATGTAATCTTTCAGCACCAGAATACTGGTACATGTATTCTGTATGTATTCTCTTTCCTCTGGTCTATATAATACTATAGTCTATATAGATATTCTATAATTTGTTTGTTGGAGGTTTTATGTCCTAGCAACATCTTAGGTTATAGCAGGATGGGTACCAACTTGTGACATTGCACACTCATGGTGAGTTTTTAGTGCTGTCGCACTCGGACACCAGGTTGCAAACACCATGACCTGATTTCCCACTTAGTCACATTATCCTGATATTGAACTAACCAGTCATTGCCCTATCCTAGTAATGCTGAATGCCAGGCTAGGTAGTGACATGTATTAATTTGGTAAGTCATTGGTTTGACTTGGTCGGGATTAGAACCCCCGACCTTCCACACAGGAAGCTTAGTGCTCTTATTTGGTTTGGCCACAACGTCCAGTATACATGCTATATACAGTCAAACTTCTCTAACCGACCACCTCCACAGATCGACCACTCCCATATATTGATCGCTTTATTTGGATCCCAAATGATTGCCCCTACAATACCATTGTAATGATTTTAAAAAAGCTCTCTAAACCGACCACCTCCGTCAATGGACCATCTAAAGTCGGTCTCATGATCGGTCGATTTAGAGAGGTTTTTACTGTATATGAATATAGGGGGAGGAACAGAGAAGGTATTGAGAGTGATTCATATGAGCCTTGGCCTACTATATATATATGTGCCCCGCTTCCATTTTATTGTTGGTGTATTAGTTGATTAAGCGGAGACAATTTCAATCACGGATAATTGGTCTTCCTCATTCCACTGCTCCTAGCCGTATCGTAGTAATGCCAGTAGTAATCGTAGTATCGTAGTAATTTTGTAAGTCATAGGTTTGACTCAGCCACGGTTTGAACCTGACGGTTCGAATCCCAGGCGCTACCAAAACGAGAAACAGATGCTTACTTCATCTTTCATATCTTGATTTCCCTTTTTACAAATATCCTATTAGTAGACTCCTATTAACCTTGTATCTAATACAATGGCTTGTCTTTCTTTCTTAGTGACTCCTGTGCCTGGTCTTGGGGACAACTTAAGCCAGCTCAACATTTCCAGGCAAATAAGCCAGCAAAGCCTCGACTGGCATGACCAGATCACGCCAACTTTGAATAAGTTCCACGACAACCATGCGCAATTCCCAAAGAAGGCGATCGAAAAAACCATGCCCTTCTTCGAAGGCATCATGAAACAGGTTGAAGGGAAGTTACGGGAAAAGAACCTCTGCATAAGATTTGAATACACCGGAAGCGCTTATGAGCGAGTGATGATCGACAAGAATGACATTGAGTTCGATTTAATGGTTGTCATGTCAAAGGAAAATGAGCTTGAAGTGGTGCCTTTTGATGATGTCACCGGTGGGTACTTCTTGCTGAAACCCAAAGAGGATGACATGAAAGAATACTCGAAGATGATCCATTCACCCGAAGAGCAAGTTATCTCACCGCAAAAGGTGATGAAAATTTTCTTCGGCGCACTGCAAACGGCGCTGAATGAGCTCCAGATGACCTCCAAGACAGTGCTGCGAGAACATGGCCCTGCAGTGCAGATGGACAGATACGTTGACGTCAAGAAGACACAGAAGTGGTTCTCAGTCGACATCGTGCCTGCATTCCAGATCAAGGTCCTTAGAGAGGTGCAGCTGTTTGTGGCCAAGCCATACCCAAGTGTGGAGGTCATGAACCTGTCGTGGCGTCGTTCCTTCTCAGTTGAGGAAAAACTCAAGTTCCACCACATTGACAAGGGCGATGGCTGCCGAAGAAAGTGTGTGCGCATCCTGAAAGCCATCAAGAAGCCTCCACAGGGCATGAACCGGAAGGTGGATAGTAGCTTCTCGCACCTCAGCTCCTTCATGATAAAGAATGCCCTGTTTCACGAGAACGAGAACCCCACCATAAGAGATAGTTGGGGAAATGATAAACTTGGTCCTCGCCTGATCGGCTTAATTATAAGGATAGCCGCCTATCTCGAGACCGGAAACTTCCCCCACTTCTATCTTCCGGGGATCAATATTGTGGCCGGATTGGAGCCAGGGCCGAGAGCCAATCTGGCGAGACGTCTCTGGCGTTTGGTGAGCAGCGAAATTGAATTTCGCAGAGTTATCTGTGCTGAGTAGTGTTACCACCCAGTAACCGTCAGTTGGCTAATATAATAAACATTAATTGTGTTTTGTGATGACGTGCCTTGATATCCAGTATCTCATTCTGTACCCACAAATTAATTTGTGAAATTTCATTTCAAATAACTTTAAAATGGACTCTTAAAAAAAATTAAAACTTACTTCAAACTAATGAAAAATAGGCCATAATGATCACCATTGATTTTTGTAAATAAAGAAATATGGCATATCCTCAAAGCCATTGGACCATGCAGCATTAAGATAATCTTAAAGCTGCATAGTCCGATGACATATCAAATTTTCAAACCAAACCAATTATCTAGATTTGATTTGACATATCTAACTAATTATAATGTTAGAGGATTTAGAGGCTTGCTCCGTAAGTCACAGCTTACTGACTGGGACTCAGTTTTGCTGCGTTCCGATTTTTTTTAAAGATTCCTGGGGGATGATAGTTTCTATTCGGAAGTCGAAGACGATTCAATTTTTCGAGCGCAAGCTTCTTATTCCTATTTCGAATGTTAACAACAAAGAGCTATGTGCTGTGTACTGGACTAAAAAGCATTTTTCTGAAACTCCTTTGCCAGACCATTCGGCCGCGTTTCAAGTGCCTTCACCCAAGGGTGGGTTCATGCCACTCCCTTACAAGAAGCTTAACTCCACTATAAAAATTTTCACTAAGGCTGCAGGTCTTGACCCTGCTGATTTCTCATGCCACTCCTTGCGTAGGGGGGGGGGGGGGTGCACATTTCTGCATATGCAAGGTGCCTCCTTGGAGGAGTTGAAAACCCGTGGCGACTGGCGTTCTGATTGCATTTACAAATATATCACGCTCCCCATATCTGATCGTATTTTAAATGACATGCATGCTTCAAATGCCATTGATGAGAGTTTATCAATTCTTTTATTTTAACTCTCTGCAAGGTATGTCTACAATAAACTGAGGTGATACAATAAATGCATACAAATTCCTTACAGACAGATAGGATCCCAGGAAAGTGATGCTTATCTAGCTGGTATCCATGATGTGAATGAACAAGTGATGACAATACCAAATGATTAAACTTAAGCTATAATTTTTAACTAATGATTATGATGAGATACTGATGCGTCTCTTCACATTTAGTAAAAAACAAGTAATGAAAGGAATATTATATGTATATTATGTCATGGATTCATGTACTTACATGCAGTATCAGTAGTTATTTTGCATGTATGTTAATAGGTGTGGTATATGTAAAAGATGTCACTCGTGGCGGCAGGGCTAGCCATGAGGGTAGGGAGCCCGTGCGTGGGCAGGGGGACACGTGGGTTGGTAGAGCTAAGAATAAAGCACTTGTATCCTGGTCGTCGGAGTGTTCACATGTTGTCATTACATGGTGTCAGAGGCAAAAGAACCGACGAGAATGGCGCTCACAGGGCTCAAACCACCAAGTCCGCTGAGTTTGGAAGGAAACCTGGCCTTGAACTGGAGGTCGTGGTTGCACTCATATAATATATATGCAGTAGCATCAGGAGCAGTGAATAAAATGGAAAAGATACAATGTTGCGTATTCCTGCACGTGGTGGGCAAGGAGGCCCAAAAACTACACTTGAACTTCAAATTCGATGAAGACGAACAAGACAAGATAACACCTTTAATCGACGCGTTTGAAAGGTATTGTACGGGACATACAAACATTACGGTTATCAGATATCAGTTCAACTCCTATAACCAAAATCATGAGAGCATTGACACGTACATTCGTGAACTGGAGCATAGAATAGATCTGTGTGACTATGGCAAACTCGAAGATTCTATGTTGTGCGATAGGTTGGTGTGTGGCGTAAGAGACCGCAAGTTACGTGATAAACTGCTGCAGACGCCTAATTTACAACTAAACCAATGCAGAGATATGTGTAGAAAATAGTCATGCACAGCTAACGGACACTGCAAGTAGTCATAATGAAACTGTAGACTTCATGAAAAAACGACCAGCCGCCATGCAGGTTCAGTACCCGTCAAAAACACCACGTGCTCGTACAAACTCAGAACGGACACCAAGGTACACGCAGCCGAAAGTACAATGCAACAAATGTGGATATAACCATCCGGTGAACCAATGCCCAGCCAGGGACAAGCCATGCCTTTATTGTAACAAAATTGGGCATTTTCAAAAAGTATGCAGAGCGAAAAATGGAAATAGAACACATGTAAATGAAGTAGAAGTTGATGACCTACACAAAGAAATGTCGCAAGAAGAGGAGGAAAATGACAGTGAAGACCTGTACATCGGTGAAGTGGAATGTTCGGGTGAGAACAAAAAACAGTTGTGGTTTGCAAAAATCCTAGTGCAAAATGAACAGATAAATTTCAAACTTGATACCAGGTCGCAGGCTAACATCATACCGAAAAGCATTATATGAGGCTACAAAATACAGTGCTACATCCTTCAACAAGTTGCCTAATAATCTACTCGGGGCAAAGAATCATTCCGGAGGGTGAAATACATGTCGATGTCGACGGATTCGACATGTGTTTCCAAGTAACAGCAAGCGTACAGCTCGAGTTGGTCAAGCGAGGACGCCGAGGAGGCATCAAGCGGGAGACGACGCAACAACTGAAAACCAAGCGTGTGAAAAGGATGCGGGCTGCTGTGACGGATGAGCTACACACGGTCGACATGGACGCTAACAATTTGGTAAAGAAATACAATGATATATTTGAAGGTTTAGGAACGATAAAAACTAATGCAAATATATTTGTCGATAGCAATGTAACGCCAGCAGTCGATCCACCACGCCGTATTCCACACGCAGTATCTAACAAAGTAAAAGATGAGTTAGATAGAATGATAAAGTTGGGTGTAAACGTAGTTACAGACGACATATTAATTTATGGCAGGACGATAGAGGAGCATAACAATATTTTAGAAACAGTGTTTCAATGAGCAAGACAGGCAAACTTGAAGTTAAATCCGAAAAAATCAAAAATATGTCAAACACAAGTCAACTATGTCGGCCATGTTTTAACATAAGACGGGCTGAGGGCCAAATGCTGACAGAGTGCAGGCAATTGTAGAGATGCCCAGCCCCACTGACAAGGCTGGAATACAAAGGTTTCTGGGGATGGTCGGGTATGTCAGCAAGTTTATCCCGAAATTCTCAGAAATAACAAAACCACTCCATACAGTATTGGAAAAAGGGTCAGCCTGGCACTGGCAACATGAGCAGGAGGTAGCGTTCAAATTGTTTAAAAAAAAAAAAAAATTAAATTAAATTACTCGTTACAGCCGCAGTCTTACAATGTTATAATGTCAATGAAACGGTAACCATTCAAGTTGACGCGTCCAAATCTGGATTGGGCGCAACCTTGTTCCAGAATAATAAGCCTGTGGCCATGGCGTCGAAAGTGCTAGATGAGACGCAGGCAAATTATGCAGTCATTGAAAAGGAATTTGTTTTGGTTGTGTCAAGTTCCACGAATATGTATATGGTAAACAAGTCATTATCGAAACAGACCATAAACCTTTGGTCAATATTATGGCTAAACCGTTGCATTTGTTGTTTTGCAGATCCCTTGTCCAGAGCACACACTGACAACACCACACCCCATGATCTGTTTGACAACACCTTGTCGATCGCAAGTATAAATGTTTCGAGCGACATGCTACGGCGCATACAACTAGAAACAGCAACAGACGCATCAAGAAGTGATGCAGTTGGTAAGAGTAGGCTGGCCAGCGAACAACAAACACATGCAAGCAGAGGTGAAACTGTTTTATATGTTTAAAGAGGAGATAACTATGAGTAATCAAGCCCTATTAAGAGGTAAACAAATCATTATACCGAAAACATTGCAAAAGATAACTCTAGATTTAATCCATGAGACCCATATGGGCATTATCAAATGGAAACAGTTGGCCCGAGACCATGTATTGTGGCCGGGAATGAGCAAACAAATAGAAGACCAAGTCAGTAAATGCGTAACATGCCAGCAGTATCGAAATAATCCGCATGCTGAGCCAATGTTATCTCATGAGATACCAAAACACCCGTTCATGAAAGTCGGAACCGACCTATTTGAAATTGACTGGAAAATGTACTTAATAACTGTTGATTATTATTCAAAGTTCCCCGAAGTCCGAGAATTGAAAACAACAACATCAGCATCAATTATTAAAGCGTTATCTGAGATTTTTGGGACTCATGGAATATCAAAAATATTAATGTCGGATAATGGTCCACAGTTCAGTAGCAATGAATTTGGTGAGTTTGTAAGGAGATATGGGTTCATACATATAACATCGAGCCCGCACTACCCTTAGAGCAATGGGCAAGTTGAACGTGCAGTGGAAACAATTAAGAAATTAATCAAAAAAGCACTAGTAAATAACATGGATTACAATTTGGCATTGCTAAATTTCAGAAATACAACATTGACAACGTTGAACGCCTCACCAGCACAATTACTAATGAGCCGAAAGCTCAGGTCGAAATTACCAACGCTGGCCAGCCAATTGAAACCAACAATACAAGGATCAAAAGCCAAAGAGTTTAAAGAAATGCAATCAAAACAACAAAAGTATTATAATAAACACGCAACGACAGCGCACAGACAATTGGCCCATAATTTCCGAATTGTGGTTGATCCGGCGGGGGAAGCTCGGGACACCCCCCTCCCTTCCCGCGCGGGCCCCCCCCCCCCCGGGCCCCCTCTGACCTGCATTCGGGCTCCAGCAAGACTCCAAGCTTGTTCTTCCACGCCCACCCACCCTCTTTTTTATTGCCACTACGTGGGGGTCGGCTCCCGGGCCTACCTCCTCAGGCTCCCAGGCCCCCCTTACACCTTCCTCAGATATTGACCAGGTTGACTAAAAACATTTCATCGACTCAGATTGTTGAACTTTAAATTGTACCACCTTGTTTCAGAAATAAAACCCTTCCCTTTCCTCCCACGCTTCTCTCGCTCTTCCTCTGTCCGGATCAGATGTGAAAGATCACGTCAGATATAAAACGTATGATGGTAAATGGGAAACTGGGACAGTAGAAAAAATAAATTGTCCAAGTACACGAGACTATCAAATTAAATCAAGGACAGGAAACATACTAAGAAGAAACTGTATTCATTTATTCAAAATTCCATGCCCAAATGGCGAGATGCCGCTCACGGAAAACAAAACAGAACATCGAAGCATACGTGACACAAATGAGTACATAACCAGAGCCGGACGCTTGTCCCGCAAACCAGAGTATTTTGGGAATGTTACATAAGTACAGGTCGGTCCAGACACAGCAGGGCCGCGTTCAGGGTCCGTCTCGGAGGCGCCTCGGCGACGTCTCGGCGATGCTTTTTGGCCTATTTGCGTTCAGGGTCTGTCTCGGCGACGTCTCGGCGACGCCTCCCTTTTCAGGTTGGAGACAAAAAGCGTCTCGAAAATGGCCGCCGGGCTCAGTGGTTTCATCCAATCAGAGCGCAGCATTTCGATTGCAAATGGCCGCCGCCTATGGGGGGCGGCCATTTTCGAGGCGACCAACTGCTATTGTTGTTCAGACTAGCCTGACGTCACGGGCGCCTCCGAGGCACCTCCGAGACAGAGCCTGAACGCGGCCAAGGTAACTGTCTTGGCCTACATGGCAGTCAATGAACAGTGGAATAGGTGATCTAGATCACGTCCACATACCACATACTGAAAGACAAATAACCATGGCTGATGAAAACACAACAATCACTACATGCATACAGACATTGAGTCAGGTACAAACAAAACAAGTAAAAATTGTATGTTATGTTATAGATAAAGGAAATACCGTTATTCAAATCTGATTGAAAATAACTTGTATGTCATGTCAGGTGATGAGCTACGCATAGAAAGTCACTAATTGGGAATATCAGGATTCCCCTTGTCAATTTACTTACTGTGTTAGTTTAAGAACGTCGCATATTCCAAAGCTTAAAGTACATTGAACGTGGGCATATATGACCACATGGCAGAAAGTTCCAATAATAGAATATATAACTATATAACCAAAATTAGACCAGGTTGTAAATTTGTTGTTAGAATTAAGTCAACACAGTTGTTAACAATCTTTTCGATAAAAAAGGGGCGATGTGATATATGTAAAAGATGTCACGCGTGGCGGCAGGGCTAGCCGTGAGGGTATGGAGCCCGTGCGTGGGCAGGGGGACACGTGGGCTTGTAGAGCTAAGAATAAAGCACTTGTATCCTGGTCGTCGGAGTGTTCACATGTTGTAGGGGTAAATCGGGGTAAATATGGGTAAATCTTATGTTCTTTGCCATAGCCACTAGATATTTTAAATTATGCAACTAGTTAATGACAACTATATCCTATTATATATATTCTTTTCTGGTAATCGGTTTAGTATGCATTGAGATAGCTTATCTTTAGTTTTTTACAGAAGTTTTTCAAAGTATGCATTGAGATAGCTTATCTTTAGTTTTTTACAGAAGTTTTTCAAAGTTTTAAGGTTTCTAATACTGATGCACCTATTATGCATTTGTTTCTGCGTAGAAGGCAATACTGAGTCAATTTAACAGAACCTATTACTGCAGAAGTCTATGGTGTCCGAGTTTTGGCAAGCTTGCCAAAACTAATTTGATATGTTTGCACCTCAAATATTTCAAAACTTAGCCCTTTAAAATAAAAGTGACTTCAAACTAACATAAGGTAGATAGTAACAATCAATTTATCTCAGAAAACCGACAGAAAGTCAAAACTATCGGACTATGAGCTTTTAATCTAGATCTAAATCTAGACAGTCAAATATATGAACAGTACCTTGGTACAAAGTCAAGGAGTTATCAAAATGTTCCATTATAGTTGATATTTTTAATCGATTTCAATTTAGTGTTGTGCTGCCTTCTGTGGCTCAGGGCGCTTAAATAAATTCTGGAGTGGTACTCGTACAGGGATGAAAGTAGTCACCGGGAAAAAAAGCTGAAATGCAGATATTCTCCCATCAGTTCAGCATTGTCAAGGATATTGGTTAGTATGGTAGTATTCATACTATTACTTATATCCTATTCACATTAATTTTTATATCTACCTACTATGGACCAAATTATGTAACTACCATAATCCTGATTCTGAAATAAAGAATTGAATTGAATAAGCGCGTTCAGCATTCCGGTGTCAGCGTCTCATTTCCCACAAGTCTCATTTCCCAAATATCGCTTCTGCACATGCGTCAGAATCCAACAGCGTCATCTGCGCATGCGTAAAAAATGAGCCAGTCTCAAAAGGTGCAAAGCAATATGGGACACAACTTTGTCCATTGTATCGATCAGTGTAACCGTTACTGTTATAGTTTCAGCATAAGTGTGGTAATTGCTAGGAAAGTAGACATGAATCCCAATTTTGTATAACAAAATTATTGGTTTTTGTAGTGACACAATCACTATTCACTGCCTTAGATCAAATACTGTTACTGTTATTGATGAGATTTACTATCACTATAAAACATGTTAAATTGAAGTGGCATGTACATTGACTGTATCATAGGGCAAGAAGTGAAGGCCCTGAGATTTTGAAGAAATGAAATGTGACAAGGGCATATTTTTCAATTCAATTCAATTCTTTATTTCAGACTCAGGATTATGGTAGTTACATAATTTGGTCCATAGTAGGTAGATATAAAAATTAATGTGAATAGGATATAAGTAATAGTATGAATACTACCATACTAACCAATATCAAAATGTTGGTCTACATACAGTAGTTTGTACCAATGCCTCCATATGGCAGACGTAAATCTGAGATCACTCTCTTCTATTTTTACAAGTCCCTGTATTATAACATTTTCTGACTTGTCAAGTCTAGTAATAAATTTGAATGTTAGATTCCTGATAACAGCCTGGAAGGCTGGCACATCAATATTGGCAAACAGCTGACTAGCACTGTGATACCTAGGTAGCCGGAGTAATAACCTCATAATGTCATTATATGCTACATTCAGTTTTCTAATGCTATACATTCTATAGTTCCACCAAATCTGGGCAGTATACAAGGGAGTACAGAAAGTTCTAAATAAATTTACCTTCACATCAGCTGTACACATATGAAATTTCCTGATGAGCATATTTCCCTGAGCATATAACTTGCGACACTGTCTATTAATATCCCTGTCATCTCTAAAGTCATCGGTCATAAAGTGTCCTAAGTACTTGACTTCAGTAGAGATTGACAGGGGAGCACCAGTTAACATAAAATCAGGAAACACAGTATCCTTGTCATATTTTGATCGAATGATCATAACCATACTTTTAATAGCATTGTATTTGATATCAGCTTCTATGCCATATTCAGAGCATATATTAAGTAGCATTTGCAGTCCACTACTATATGGTGAGAATATTACCAAATCATCGGCATACATGAGATGATTTAGAAGTAATAATCCATTAATACATCCAGTTTTACACTGATTTAAACTTTTCGACAGGTCATCCATATACATATTAAATAAATAGGGGGGACAATATCCCTCCCTGACGTACACCATTACTGACTTGGAAGGGTTCTGTCATGGCATCACCACATATGAGTCCTGTGAACGATTTGTTCAGTCTTATTAAAAAATATGAAATATGAATTCTGCTGTGTCATGTTTGTCTGAGTGTGGTGAATTTTGTTCCCGAGATAGTCAAAATATAAAAAAAGAAGGCCCACCCCCCCCCAATAATTAAATAATCCTTCAGTAGGAAATAGCACAAATACAAAAAGACTGCCAGCCAAGAAAAGATAAACGTACCCCTGAGATATTTGAATTAATAATTAAAATAATGTAAAAACACCCCCCTCCCAAGAAACCAAGCCAACAAAGTAATCTCCCCCCCCCCCCCCCTCGCAAGCCAACCAAAGTACCCCCGTCCCCCTCAGCGATATTTGGGAAATGAGACTTGTGGGAAATGAGACTGACAATCTGCAGTTTGCATTCGTCACTCGAATCCGCGCATGCGCAGAAGCGATATTTGGGAAATGAGACGCTGACACCGGTGTCATGGTATAAAACCCCGGCCCGATCGCTTCTGTGCATGCGCAGAGTTTGTAAACAGGCGCAGCTCGGCTGCAGAACGAATACACACTGCCAGTGTCTATTAAAGATTAATAGAAATGCACAACCCTAACCGTATAAATTTAATATAATCTGTTCGTTGGATATGTTTTCTATATATGTTCCAGGGGGTTTGTTTCTAGGTGGTGTAAGTTTCATAGCTTATCTTTAGTTCTTTGGAAAGCTCGCATGACACAGCAGTTGGACCTGATGGAATTCATTATCAATTTTTGAAACATCTCCCTGAACATGGACTGAGACTGTTGCTTCAACTCTTCAACAACATCTGGGAATCGGGTGTCGTCCCCGCCTCTTGGCGGGAGGCGACAGTAATACCGATTCCCAAACCTGGTAAAGACCAGAGTGAAGCCCACAACTATCGTCCCATAGCCCTTACAAGCTGCATCTGTAAAACCATGGAGCGCATGTTAAACAACCGCCTCGTCTGGCTACTGGAGTCAGGACACCACCTGTCCAACCTTCAATGTGGCTTCAGACGGGGCCGCAGCACCCTCGACCATTTGGTGTGCATGGAGACCTTCATAAGAGATGCTTTCCTTAAGAAGGAGCACGTTGTGGCTGTCTTTTTCGACCTCGAAAAAGCCTATGACACAACGTGGCAGCATGGCATCATGGAGGATCTTCATGCGATTGGCCTTCGTGGCCACTTGCCAATTTTCATCAGGAACTTTCTAGCCTTCAGGCATTTCCGCGTCCGTGTCAAGACTACCTATTCCCGCCTACACTCACAGGAACTAGGAGTACCTCAAGGCAGCATACTGGCCGTGACCCTTTTCGGGGTCAAGGTCAATGGTATTGCTGCTGCTGTAAAGCAGGGGGTCTCCTGTAGTCTTTTCGTGGACGACTTTGTTTTATATTACAGCGGTGCTAACATGAATGTCATAGAGAGACAGCTACAACCAAGCATAAATGGGATCCATCGATGGTCAGTTCTGAACGGTTTCAAATTTTCCAAGACCAAAACAGTCTGCATGCACTTCTGCCTGCTGCGTAGAATACATGCGGAACCGGAGCTGACCCTGGATGGGGATCCCATTAAAGTCGTTGAGAAAACCAAATTTCTGGGCCTCATTCTCGACGCAAAACTGTCTTTTGTGCCACATATAAAGTACCTGAAAACAAGATGCCTGAAAGCGCTGGATATTCTGAGGGTGCTGTCCAGCTCAGAGTGGGGAGCGGACAGAGATGTTCTGCTCTCCGTGTACAGAACCTTGGTTCGTTCACGAGTGGATTACGGCAGCATAGTATATGGTTCCGCAAGGAAATCATATATTGGGCTGCTAGACACGATCCACCACCAGGGACTGCGCCTGGCCCTTGGGGCCTTCCGCACCTCACCAGTTCAGAGCCTTTATGTCGAAGCCAATGAACCATCACTTAACAACAGGAGAATCAAACTGGCCATGCAATATGTAGTCAAGATAAAAACTAATGCATTGAATCCTGCACACAATTGTCTATTCGAGCAACATGACGAATCCAGGTATGAAGCCAGGCCAAATTACATCCGGCCACTGAGGCTCCAAATGAAACCTCATTTGGAGGCCTTGGGCGTGGATTTGGACGTGTTGGAGGATGCCAAAGTCCCAGAACATCCCCCGTGGTCGTTGAGAAAGCCATCGGTTATCCTCCGACTCACGGAACTGAGGAAGTCTGGGACACATCCACTCGAGTACCAAGGACTGCATGCAGAGATTCAAGGCCAGTTTGCAGACCACCTCTCCATATACACTGATGGTTCGAAAGACCAAAGCCGGGTAGCTGCTGCGGCAGTCTGCCGACGGGAAAAATTTGGTGTACGTTTGCCCGATCAGAGCTCGATTTTCACTGCAGAGGCCCGAGCACTCCTTCTCGCTTTGGAGTGTATCGAGGTATCCAACCACACTAACTATGTTATATACAGTGATTCGTTCTCTTGCCTCCTGGCTGTTGCTGGACTGAAAACGAATCACCCTATTCTAGCAACGGTCATTTATAAAATGAACCAACTGACAACAGATGGGTATGATATCCACCTGTGCTGGGTGCCTGGCCATGCTGGCATACAAGGAAACGAACGAGCTGATCGGGCTGCGAAGAAGGCCCTGAACTGTGATCTTGAACCGTGTCTGATCCCTCACTCTGATCTGAAACCACTAATAGCCACCCACATAAAATCCAAATGGCAACATGAGTGGGATGAAAACATTAATAAACTTAAAGAAATTGAACCATCTGTGGGAAAGCCACCACAGACTCATGCGGGAGGTCGGCGGGACCAAGTGGTCCTTAGCCGCTGCCGTATTGGCCACTCGTGGCTTACACATGCTTTTCTGCTCAAGGGGGAACCTCCCCCTGAATGTATTGGGTGTCAGTCCCCGCTGACACTCAAACACATTTTACTAAGTTGCGTTGATTTTTTGGCCCTGCGCCAACGGTTCTACACTGCAGACAGTATGCATGACCTTTTTACTAAGGTAAAACAGGAAAACATTTTAGCCTTTTTGAGGGCAGCTGGACTGTACCACCTCATATAGTTTACTAAATAGATTCTATCAATTATTAATGAAACTTTTCTTTTTCTATGGGAATTTGTTTCCCTTGACCACAGATATATGATTGTGAGCTTTCTAATTTAATTAGTGTCTATTGGCACATAATTGATTGTCTGCTTTTACATGTAAAAGCGATGGTTTGAACAAAAAACAAACATTTCTCGCCGTGAATATGGCCTATGCTGCCGACACGGCGTAAAGCAACCACCAATCAATCAATCATCAATCAGTTTCATAGATATTTCACTTTTTCTGTATGAAGATTGCACTCACACTCAGAATATCCCAACTTTCACTATTATCTCTGTTTTTAATACTTTCAGCATAAATTGCTCTTAGGTTACATTAAATACTTCAGATCTTCCTCTTCAATCACGCATTAAGATATTTTTAATCGATCCAATGAAAGTTTTTTAATTTATTTTACAAAAATAAATGCTTAGTCAACTGTCTTCACGGCAGGGGCTGCGATCGGGCCGGGGTTTTATACCATGACACCGGCCGCATGGTGGCTGATGGGAAGTCATCGGGATAAACAAACCCATGTGCATGACTCAGCCTGGCTGAAGGAGGTGTTTTACCATCCAGTCAGTCAGGAGTCAAAATACTGTGCAGAACCCTAACCTTATAATCTATTCGTTGAATATGTTTTCTATATGTGTTCCAAGCGGGTTGCTTCTAGGTCGTGTGGTTTTAGAGATATTTCACTTTTTCTGTATGAAGATTGCTCATACTATAGTGTGGTATGTAATGTAAGGACAACAGCTCCCGTAGGATTTTTGTGCTAAAATTGATTTTTTTGCAGTTCTGGTTTCAATAGGGTTCAGGCTAACAGAAAATGATGGGGTCCAAATTTTCAGACCCCTCCCCCCTTCATGGGGGGTCATTTCCATTTTGAGACCCCCCGCAACTGGCCATTCACCTATCTCCGGAAGTTATTGACCGATTTTCATACTTGAAGTGTCAATTTGTAGGTTTTCAGGTATGCTGAGTTGATTTATGACACTTGCAAAGCAACCGGAAGTTTCCTTCTTGCACTTCCGGTCAGTATATAGGGTCTCGCTCCGTATCCTCACCATGTGTGATCAGATTTTCACAATTTGTGAGACTTTTGTGAAGAACTCTGAGCTGATTCATTGCAAAGTTCCTCTGGGAGAGTTATTGAAGTATTTGCTGGCAAAACTGTTAAATCCGACATAGAAATTCCGAAGAATCAGTACGCTATTCATCGATGTCCATATCTGGAGTATCCTCCCGAATAGTATTTGCACAGTCACCGCCATAGCATTTACAGAGTGGAGTGCAGGGCAGGCCATTCTTCAAGCAGCTACACCTAATTCCCCTGCACCCTGCTTTGCAGCCACATTTGACGAGTTCAACTATAGCCTGTGGGGCAGGCAAGGCAAGACATCTCACTGGAACATACACCTCTTTCTCCAATTTCCATCCATTTTCTTCAATTGGAGAAAGGGCCGGACAATTATCTGGGTATGATTTGTCCCGCATTGTGATGTAGTTTGCGCGGATGATATGTGGAAGCAATGCAGCACGAGTTGGTGGAAGCATCTCGCTTTCCAAGGACTTTGACCGGAACAACTCCCACCTGAGTGATGGTAGGGTTGTTGAACCTTTTGAACTGTAGACGTGACACACGAAAGTCTCCAATGCCATCACCTGTGTGGGAAGCTTGCCATCGTTCATCTCATCAGGAATGGAAATACATCTTAATGCCTTGAAGCAGTCATTAGCTTGTATGCTTTGCCACCAAAGATCCCACGAAGCACTGCTGATGTGTATGCACCACTTTCAATGGCACATATATCCAGGCCACTGCCATCAACCGTTTTACCAAGAGCATGTAAAGTGGCAAATGCAATGTGGAGAGCTCCTGCTCTCAAGATCCAATTGGTGTTCCCAACTGACTGTTGAATCTTCAACGCATGTGAGTATAGGTCAAGGTCAAGTGTTATCAAAGTTTTCCTCTGTGGACCAACGACAGTGGCAGAGATTCCATGAGTTAACCAAAGAAGAGTGTAAAGAGTCCCATAGTCCGTGGGCGAGGTCTTGAATAATGGAGCAATCACCTCTACATTTGTGCGTGTTGGGCTCTCAGAAGACTGGGATAACAGCAGAGATTTGGTAGCAGCCCAAGTTGGCATCACATCTTTCTTTACTAATTTCTCTGGTTGGTGTATGTGTTCTTTGACTGAGAGTATAGTGTCGTCTGGAGCGCTGTCATTACGATACTCTTCCTGATTTGATTGAACATTACAGCCCTGGGTTATGGCCATCTGCATGTTTTCCTCAGTTCCAAGGTAGTTTGCAAGTGCCCAGGTGTGAGTGAAATCTTTGGAAAGTATATTCTTCCACTTTCCCATTTCGTAGACCTCAAATCTCAATGGGGTTGTTTTGATGATTAGGTCTTGCACCATGTTCACTTCAAAGGCCAGATGTTTCTGTGAAACAAGCTTTTCTGGTATTTCAAGTGGTCAGTTCATCAACTCCCCATCTTCATCTTGCTGGAACATAACAATCACTGTTCCATGGAAGGTTCCTTGCCCAGTCGGTGTGTCTTCCAAGAGATCAATATTATCTATCGCAAACCATGTGTTCAGACCCTTCTTGGCAAAGTCTGGAAGACAAAATCCACCAGCTTCCTTCATTTGCTGGAGAACTCGCTGCTCAACTCGTTTCTCTAAGTCAATGATCTTCAGGTAGTCACTTCCAACATAGACAGCTGAGAGGTTCTCGATGATATTCTTGTCGGGCACTCTAGAGTGAACAGCCAGGGGAAGACCGATCGAGAGAGGGGTTTGGACCGTTTGTCGGAATGCACTGTCTTTCTTCGGCTGGTGTTCTACCTGGCGATCAGTCTGAGTATTCTGAACTAGAAATTGGCTTGTGACGTCGACAGTTTTGTCCACCTCCTGGTCCCGTATTCCAGACACTTTGATGACGTCACTAACAAAGAGCAGGTGGCTCAAGAAAAACTGTAGTAAAGACGGATTTTCAAAATTTCTGAAGTTTCCTGGGAAAGACCAACTACCTTGTTGCATCATCTCTTCTCGCAGAAGTTTGGCGACCGTCCTGAGGTGACCAACTTTTTCACCATCATCCAACATTGAGGACCTGAGATCCATGGCCTTGCTGACAGCAGTGGGGAGAACAAGATTGTCAGGCTCATTTCATCTCAGTGAGGCGACAAACTTAACACCTGGAAGACGCTCGCTGATGAGTCTTTTGAGGTATTTCCGATAGTTCTCACTCTCGTTAATATCTATGCAGTACCTTTTCAGAATTGACAAGTATTCATCATTGACCTCAGCCATGCTCAATGTAATATCATCGTCACTAAGGGTGTTCTGAATAGCGAGGAGCAATTGTTCATCACATAGTGAGCGAATGAGCGATACATTACTGCGATCCATCTTCGATGATATTCTCTGTGCAGAGCGCAAACATGTCCAATGATAGTGCTTTTCAAGAGCTGATGCATCACCGGGTCCCTCGAAGTCAGCTACACAAACTCTGACCTGGTCATCCGGGGTTTGCTGCTTGATCTCAAGGAGTGTTTTACCCATTGTATCAGTAAGAACACAGTGCAGTGGCTCTGAGTCAGTCTTGGGGCAAAAGTCACAGGTGGAGAACATACACACTTCTTCCTTTGGGACAGTCTTTGACCGCTTTGGCCATACCGATCCGTCAGCACTTGAAGGTCGCCCTCGTCCTCGTGGAGCACAAATAGGTGAATCAGTTTGGGGTCGCTTACTAAGGCATTCAATCTTAGTCTTGTTGACAATAGGTTTCCGACATTCACTATGATATCGAACAGATTTGAGGTCTTCTTCATTCAAGCCAGACAACTGATTCAATAGTTTATGAATGTCACTTTGAGTGTCACCAAGAGACACCCTCTCCCGGCACCATCGTAAAAGTTCATCTGTCATGGATGGATTGTTCACCAATCGCCTGTTTGATTTGGCACATTCTTTACAAATCACGCAAACGTTATCCTCCCCTGCAGACATATCGGCCGTATGTGATTTACTGATCTTGTTAATAATGCTGGCAAAGAGTATTTCCGACGGGGCTCAAAACTGTTTGAGAAACATAAATGAAATCATGCTGATGACAATCATTTATATGGTCCACTTTAATTGGAGTATCTGGAATACAAATTTGACGTTCTGGAAGATCTGTAGTGAAGTCTATCACCAAGCTTCAGACCTGAAATAAAAAATAGCGTCATTAGTTTCGGTGTTCGGAGACCCTATATGATGAACCCAGAGTCAGCAAAAATACTTTCTGCTGCTTTTGAAGTGCCCACAATCACCTCAGTATGCTTAAATCTCCCAAAACTAAGAAATCGGATCATACATGATGAGGATACTTGCCAGTGTCCATCCTGAAGGCACATGAGTCCGAGTCAAACCCGAACTTGTCAACCGGAAGTGAAAACCTACACTTCCGGTTGCTTTGTAAGTGTCATAAATCAACTCAGCATACCTGAAAACCTACAAATCGACACTTCAAGTATGAAAATCGGTCAATAACTTCCGGAGATAGGTTTGATTGATTGGTGGTTTCTTTACGCCGTGTCGGCAGCATAGGCCATATTCACGGCGAGAATTGTTTGTTTTTTATTCAACCATCGCCTTTACATATAATGTAAAAGCATACAATCAGTTAGGTGTCAATAGACACTTATTAATTTTTAAAAGCCCAAAATCATATAATTAAATAAAATAGATGAGAGAATTAATTAATATAAATTGTTTTAATGAATTATATGAATTAAATGAGGCGGTACAGACCAGCTGCCCTCAAAAAAGCTAAAATGTCTTCTTGTTTAACTTTGGTAAAAAGGTCATGCATGCTGTTTGCAGTGTAAAATTGTTGGCGCAGTGCCATAAAATCAACACAGTCTAGATAGGTGAATGGCCAGTTGCGGGGGTTCTCAAAATGGAAATGACCCCCCACGAAGGGGGGAGGGGTCTGAAAATTTGGACCCCATCATTTTCTGTTAGCCTGAACCCTATTGAAGCCAGAACTTCAAAAAAATCAATTTTAGCACAAAAATCCTACGGGAATACGTATCATAGTGCACTACTAGTCATACCATTGAGTTTGCAGTGCAAGTGGCTTTGTTTATCCCGACAGCCGACGACCGGAAGTCGGCCCCGCACATGCGCGCGGAAGATGCTGACCTCGCTTATTCTCGATGTCGGCATGACGTCACAACTCCGGAAACTCGCCCGCGAAGGGTAAAATACCGCCGTGATGTGTGCTGCGGCAATGCTATTTCTATGGGGAGCATTTATTTTTGTAAAATAAATTTGAAAACTTTCATCAGATCGATTAAAAATATCTCAATGCGCGATTGAAGAGGAAGATCTGAGGTATTTAATTTAACCTAAGAGCAATTTTCTCTGAAAGTATTAAAAACAGAGATAATAGTGAAAGTTGGGATATTCTGAGTGTCAGTGCCAGTGTTAGCCTTACCAGATCATGGCCTCAAAAACTATTTTCGCCAAATAAATTCAAGAACTTCCAATTGGCTGATAAAAAAAAGCTGAACATGAAATTATAGAGAAAGATCTGAACTATTTAATAGAAACAAGAGAAATTTGCTTTCAAAGCACCAAAAAGCAGAAATCACTGTGATAGATAGGGTAGTTCTAATGTTGTTTCTATGGGAGTAGCATTTGTTTTACCCTTCGCGCGCCATGAACCCAAAAAGTGCCCGGATATCAGACATCAAGAATTGAAGTGAATCGTGGAAAAATACCGAAGTCTGGGCTACATTCAGGGTCCGTCTCGGAGGCGCCTCGGCGATGCTTTTTGGCTTATTTCCGTTCAGGGTGCATCTCGGTGACGCCTCCCTTTTCAGACTGGAGATGAAAAGCGCCTTGAAAATGGCAGCCGTATTCAGTGGTTTCAGCCAATCACAGCTCAGCTTTTCCATTGCAAATGGCCACCCCCTATGGGGGCAGCCATCTTTGAGACAACAAACTGCTTTTGCTGTTCAGACTAGCGTGATGTCACGGCCATCTCCGAGGCGCCTCCGAGACGGACCCTGAACACGGCCCAGGTTTCAACTACCCTTGTTGTGATTGCATTTTCGCCCATACTAAACACTTTCTTGTTTAGATTCGATGTTCTAGCTACATCTAAGAAAGGGATTCGAACCTCCCAACTGGTGTCATATATATCCCATTTAAAAAAAAAATTGTTTAACATTAATCAGTGAATATAAACAATCCCCGATATCCGCGAAACGGCGGAGATCTTTCATCCGTAATATTAGTTCAACGATAAATAAAAAGAGTTCACACCAAATGACTCGACAATGGTTTAAAGCTTTAACATTTTAATTTTGAATACAAAATAAAGTACAACTTTCACGAGAACAAAAATACTAACTTGTAAACCATTTTAAAGTAACAAGTTGAAATTGAGCTGAAACAGATTTTTAGTGTTTGAAAGAATCATACAAACAGTTGAAGTGCAGTATAATATTTTAAAATGATATTTTACCTCTAGACCTATAGTTTTGAAGCTGCACAATCTGATGAAAGTATCTAATATTTTAAACTTATCTCGATTTGATCCTACACATTAAAGTTGCATAGTCCGATGGTTTTTAATTTCTGTTGTTTTTTTTAGATAAATATATTAGATCGATCACTAGTATCTACTTTACATTAGTTCAAAGTTACGTTTATTTTAAATGGTAAACTTTTGAGTGGAAACATGGTAAATTAGTTTTGGCAAGCTTGCCAAAACTCTTGACACAATAGAATTCTGCAGTAACAGGTTCTGTTAAATTGACTCAGCATTGCCTTCTACGCAGAAACAAATGTTTAATAAGTGCATCAGTATCTAAGTTAGATATGTAAAATCAAATCTAGATAATTGGTTTGGTTTTGAAATTTGATATTTCATTGGACTATGCAGCTTTAACCTTAGATACTGGTGTATTTATTAAACATCTAGAGCAGCATAAACGAAGGTCGGTGTCACTGTTGATGTCTTGCACTTTGTTATTAACGTGACAGGTTTTCACTTCAAATATCTTCAAAGTAATGTAAAGTGGATTATAATGATCAGCCTCAGCAATAGGAAACAATACACAAAACTAAGTGACACCAGCTCAACCACTCGAGAAATAAAAACAGGAGTTCCACAGGGCTCCACTCTGGGACCCCTACTGTTTCTAATATTTATAAATGACCTACCTCTAGTTTCCAACAAAGCATCTTTCACATTATTTGCCGATGATGCAGCACTAACAATACATAACAATGACCTTGCCATAGCCGCAACCGAGGCTGGAATGGCGCTGGATGGAGTGAACACATGGTGCCATGAGAATAAACTAACGCTAAATGGCACTAAAACTGAATACATAATCTATGGAACCAAAGCCAGGAAGGTGAGGGCCCGGCCAATACAACTGCAGATGGGTGGCTTAGTGCTCCGTGAAGTGAACTCCTATAAGTACCTAGGCACAACTCTCGATGCGACTCTAACTGGTACCCAACAGCTGGCAAGACTTAACCAAACACTGGCACTAAAAATGAACACATTCAGAAAAATAAGGACATATGTAAGTGAGAATACTGCGCTGCAGCTGTACAAGTCAACAATATTACCAATTATAGACTACAATGATATCATCTATGGATTACTAACGAAGCAGCAAGAGACCAAATTACAAAGAACGCAAAACAGAGCCCTCAGAACAGTATTCAAAGGCAAGATACTAAGTGTGGTTGAAATGCATAGCAGAGCAGGGCTGGACACTCTGGATGTACGTAGGAACCTACACCTAATGACGTTGATGTATAAACGTGCGAGTGATGACAAATACATAGATCGCACAACCAGGGTAACGAGAAGGGGGACATCGACTCTGCTTGGGGTGCCCAACCCTAATACAAATAAGTTAATGAGAGCTCCGATTTACAAAGGAAGTGTCATGTGGAATGAGCTCCCAACCAAAACCAGAGAAGCGGGTTCGATCCTTGCCTTTAAAAATGCATACAGAGCTCACCTGGTTATTCAGGCCCAAAACCTGGCACTGCAAATATATAATACGACCTGCTGAACGACCCATTGACTTCGCCCTCTCTCATGCCTGCTCTCTCCCTGCGTGTCCGCGCCCCCTACCCATGAACCCCTCCCCCCCATCCACATTTGACAAAACAACTATTATAACTCAATGACTCGAGAATCACTACCCCTACTTTAGACCCATTACCACCACTACATAACTACATCTTCAACCAGCAATGCACACAATATAAACCACTATACATGCACAACATGGCACTATTTAAAGACTAACCGTTATTAAAACCAAATCTAACTGATATACACACACAGCATATGATTTAACCACTAGTGTACATTACTGCACACTCTATCTTGATGCATATACTTGCACTATGTTCAGTACATATGCTGTACACTATGCAGCATAGGCTGCTCCCCCACTTTCTTTTATGTTCAGAATGGGTTGTGCTGCACACAATGCAACACATTCCACTTCCACTATGTACAGATGAAATGCGACCACTCCGACGGCTGGAAGACCATTGCCCCGGCGCTGACAAAATATGTATTCAGATGAATAAAAATATTTACCAAAAAAAAAAATAGTTCGATGGTTTTGAGTTTTTGGCATTTTTCTGAAATACATATATTAAATTGATTGTTGTAATCTACCCTACTTTAGTTTTTTTAAACTTTGATTTTAAATGCCTAAGTCTGGAGATATTTGAAGTGCACACATGTAAAATTAGTTTACATGTGTGCCTTGTGTACTATTTGGACTTCACAAGATCGAAGAGCCGCAAACTTCCAAATCTACAGTGCACAAGCACACAAGACAGGGTCTTTCCCTGCACCGGATGATAACACTTTTTGCGAAGCTTCATTATCAGTGTTAATGATAATAACGAATTGTTCAGGGTTGGGAGGGTATAATACATTAAGGGCTACTACCAAATTAATTGCTTCTAATTGGGCAATGTGTAATTTATTATTGAGTAACAAATCTGCCGAATATAATTCAGAAAAATAATGTGTGCTACTGTGGCCACCCCCGGCGAGCAACGAAGAGTCACACTCAATGACCCAAGTCTTTTGGGGGGAAAGGCCTGAACAAAACCAGTCCATTACTGCCTTCCGCGAAGCGCATGAACCAGCTAACATCCCGTACCAGCTCTTGAGTAACCACTGTAATGTATCATAGAGAGTTGCCATGGCAGACCTGACTGGGGCATGCTGGGTACTAAGGAATGGAATAAACAGTTACATAACATAACTCACAGTGTTCACACATACATGACATGGTGTCAGATGTTTAAGAGGGAATCCTAAACATGGCTTTAACGGGATTAAGGCCACCGGGCCCACTAAATGTGGAGGATAATTTGGATGTGAATTGGAGGTCGTGGATAACCTCGTACGAAATCTATGCAACTGCGTCAGGTGCGGCATCCAAATCGGAGAAGGTGCAATGCTGCGTCTTCTTGCATGTCGCCGGGAGTGAAGCGCAAAAGATACATAAAACAATGAAGATCAATGAAGCGGACAAGGACAAAATTGGACCATTGGTTGCAGCATTCCAGGAGTACTGTGAGGGCAAGTGCAACATTACTGTAGTCCGTTATAAATTCAATTCTTATAACCAGACCGCCGAATCTATGGATGTTTACATTCGGGAACTCAAATCTCGAATTGCACACTGCCGGTATGACGCCATAGAAGACTCTCTGCTCTGTGACCGCATAGTGTGCGGTGTGAAAGACAATCTGTTACGAGATCGCTTACTGCAGACATCTGAATTATCGTTAGATGGATGCATCCGACTATGCAGATTGAGTGAAAATAAAAGTACTCAACTAACCAGTGGCAAAACAGAGTGTGTTGACAGTATCGCCACTGATTTTGATCGTCGAATGTTGCCAGTAGCACGGAAGCCGCATTGGAAGAAAGCCGTAGCAACACCGTTTCGACAGTCAAGTTATCCACATTTAACGTGTGGAAATTGTGGATACAGTCACCCAAGAGGAAATTGCCCGGCATGGGGGAAAGAGTGTGCTGGGTGTCGGAAGATTGGACATTTTATTAAGGTTTGTCGTGATAAACAGCAACGCAGCACTACAGTGAATGAACTTGCTGTTGACCCAGTGACTGATGGCAGTCTGCATGGTGACGGTTGCCATGACTATGACCTGTTTGTGGGCGCCGTGTATTGTGATACTCATAAGTCCGATAATCTGTGGTACACAACATTGCGTGTGGGCTCGTGTGACGTTTCGTTCAAGATGGATACGGGATCAGAGGCCAATATTCTGCCACTCAAGGACGTCGACAAGATGCAAGACGTTCATTTAGAGCCATCGAGATGTCGCCTTGTAACATATAGTGGCCAGCAAATCAAGCCTGTGGGGGAGCTTCGTCTCGACGTGAAGGGACGTAATCTGCGGTTCCAAGTTACCGACACTGGAAGTGCTATCCTCGGGAAAGGGGCGTGTGTTAGTCTAGGACTGTTAACCAGGATTACGGAACTAGGATGTGATGCCGTGACGACTCAGGATGCTGCTAATGATTTGGTAAATAAATATTCTGAAGTGTTTTCTGGGCTAGGATTAATCAAAGTAAATGCTGTTATTCATATTGATCATAGTGTACCCCCAGTCATTGACCCTCCACGCAGAATACCGTTGGCTGTTACTGAAGATGTTAAGAAAGAATTGACTCGCATGTTAGATTTAGGAGTTATTGTTAAGGAGACTGAACCTACTTCATGGGTTAGTTCCATCACGGTCGTCAGGAAGCCAGGGAAGATTAGGGTTTGTTTGGATCCGACCAAACTAAATAAAGCAATTCTACGTGGACCTTATCCTGTCCGTACGGTTGAGGAGGTTGTGGCCCAGTTACACGGGGCGAGATTCTTTTCTGTCTTAGACGCCAATAGCGGATATTGGCAGATCCAGTTAGATACAGCCAGTTCAAGGCTATGCACGTTCAATACTCCTTGGGGCCGTTTTAGATACACAAGGCTACCTTTTGGGATCAAGACGGCTGGAGACATCTTCATCCAGGAGATGAACGAAATGTTTCAAGATCTACCAGGGGTTCACGTTATATCTGATGATATCCTCGTTCATGGCAGTACAATCGACGAACATAATGTTCGTCTGGAGGCCGTTTTATCCCGTGCTAAAACCACGCACCTTAAATTAAACCCGAAGAAATCAAAAATTTGTCAAACTAGTGTCAATTATGTGGGTCATGTCATTTCTGAGGGGGGACTGCGACCCAATAAAGAGAGTGCAAGCAATTTTGGATATGCCCGACCCTATTGATAAGCCGGGGATACAGCGATTCTTGGGAATGATGGGATATGTCGGCAAATTCGTACCCAACATGGCGGATATTACTAAACCATTAAGAACAGTACTGCAGAAAGAAATAGCATGGCATTGGGACGACCCTCAAATAGTAGCGTTCAGAAAGTTAAAGGAGTTGTTAACTAGCGCACCAATTCTAAGATTTTTCAATAGCTTAGAAAAAATCATATTGCAGGTTGATGCGTCTAAATATGGGTTAGGGGCCACTCTGTTACAGAATGATCAACCTGTGGCCATGGCTTCGAAGGCTCTAGATGCAACTCAGATTAGTTATGCCATAATTGAGAAGGAACTTCTGGCCATTTGTTTCGGGTGTAAGAAATTTCATGACTACATTTTTGGGAATGAAATTATAGTGCAAACGGACCACAAGCCTTTAGTGTCGATAATGTTAAAACCACTGCATGAGTTGTCGGCTCGTATGCAACGCATGCGTCAGGTGGTCTATGCTAAGGGTCCCACCCTATTCTTTGCAGATACCCTCTCCAGAGCCCATGCTACCAGTAGTGAGCCAGACGATCTCTTCGACAAGGACCTGTCTATAGCAGTCGTGGGTGCAACTGAAAATGATCCCACTTTGCAAGACTTACGTCATTTGGCTAGAGATGGTTGGCCAGAAAATAACACTAATGTTCGGCCTAGTATCAAGCCGTATTGGACTTATAGGCAAGAGATAACCTCTCATGACGGGTTGATTTTAAAAGGTACTCAAATTGTAATTCCTATTTCCGTACGTTCAGACATGTTAAAAAAACTGCATGAATCCCATTATGGGATAGTCCGTTGCAAACAATTGGCCCGGGACACAGTATTTTGGCCTGGTATGAATAAACAACTAGAAGATGCCATTTCTCGATATCTCATTTGCCAGGGATACAGGAATGATCAACACAAAGAACCGTTAATCAATCACGATGTTGTTGACATACCTTTCTACAAAGTAGGTATTGATTTGTTTTATGTCGAGGGCAAGAATTACATTTTAATAATTGATTACTACACTAAATTTCCCGAAGTGATTGAGTTGAATAGGACATCGAGCACTGCCGTCATAGACACGCTCAGGCAAACCTTTGCAAGGTACAGGATACCACATTACGTGGTGTCCGAAAATGGACCTCAATTTTCCAGTCTGGAATATAACAATTTTGCGGCTAAGTACGGGTTTACCCCGGTGTTCACGAATCCCATGCACGCGCAGAGTAACGGTCAAGTAGAGCGTTTTGTCCAGACAGTTAAATTAATGATGAAGAAAACATCTGTAGACGGGGGTGACTTCCATCTAGGTTTGCTCACGTTTAGGGACGCCACTTTACCAGGTGTGGGTGCTTCGCCGGCCCAGTTACTGATGTCTAGACGATTGAGATCTAGGTTACCCTCCCTAGATACTACTCTAATGCCGCAAATTCAGGAGTCAAAATTGCATGTCATGCGCGGTATCAGGGATACCCAAAAACATTATTTTGATGCTCGGGCAGGGTCCACATTACCTCACATTTTGGTAGGTAATGATATCAAATACAAGGATCATAATAACGAGTGGAAACATGGGGTAGTGGTTGACACACACACACCTGGTCCGAGAGATTATAAAATAATTAATGATGACAATAACATTTTGCGCAGGAACAGAAAATACCTTTATAAATGTCCAAAAATGGGTCCCATTAGGACGAAAGACCTTCCTGACACAAATACGGGTGTGTCGACACGAACCCAGCGTGTCGACCCGACTCAGCCGGGTAATGCCACCCATACCCATTACGTTACACAATATGGAAGGACAGTTCGATGCCCAAGCAGACTCGGATATTCATAAATGAGTATCTTTCAATATCTATGTATTCTTAAATATAAGTGCTATCGTTAGATTTCCTAGGTCATTTACCCCTGCCATAAAAGCGCAGACATTGTTCGGGTGATTCGTTAATGCAAATAGTATTATCATCGGCGACGCTTGTACATAATCTAGGAAGAGCACATGTTTGTTTGATCTCTAGTTACACTACGGGTATGCTGTTATGAGATGTCTGTGGTTAATAACATGGGGTATCGACAGGGATACCGGTTCAATGCAGATGTTTAGTGAATTCTGACTTCTACTTGTTACAAGTAAATTCTACCTAGCTATTATCCCTTCTTAAGATTAAGTGTTACCATGCAATTATGTATTTACCATGACTGAATAGATGTTTGATATGTGACACTTCTACATACTAATTCCATAGTTTACTTCTTAATTATACAATCGTAGGCTTAAGTGTTACCATACCTTTAAGTATCATACAATGACTGTATAGAGATAATATATACAACATTAAGTGTTACCATGCTTTTAAGTAGTTTACAATGAATGAATAGATGTAATATACCTATAACACTTTGGAACACATTTCATAATGTTACGCATTAAGTACTTAAAGTCATAGTGTGGAAAGGAGATGTAATGTATCATAGAGAGTTGCCATGGCAGACCTGACTGGGGCATGCTGGGTACTAAGGAATGGAATAAACAGTTACATAACATAACTCACAGTGTTCACACGTACATGACAACCACTGCCTTCCCCAGAAATGGTGTGTCCCTCAAAAAATTCTGAATTCTATTCATAAACCGTCTCGAATGCACAACACATTTCGACACAAATTGCAGCCTGCCCACTAAGCGCTGAACATTTTTCCGACTAACATTAACCCGCAATTTCCACTTATTACATTCTACCAGCACTTCTAGAAGTTTAGGTTTTGGTATCCTGAGTTCAATAAGACTAGAATCCAACTCAAAACCCAGCCACTGCATCAAAACAGCAGGCGGTGTACATTTGTTATCCGATAAATCTAGCCCAAGAAGTGAAGTCAACGCTATTATCTTATTATAACCCTTCAAAGCCCTCTCGAAAGTATTTTCGACCCCAACAAAATCATCTAGGTAACAAGCCACGTAAAAACCCTTTTTTCGCATTAGGTATACTACCGCCGACGTTGTCCTGGCACACGCCATACAGGAAGACCGGCATCCGAAAGGTGGCCCTATATCAAAATAATATTTATCCCTAACCTTAATACCAAAAAGTGGAACGCTTAAGGGACAAGTCCTCAACTGTCTATATGCTCTAGCGAGGTCAATAGACCACATAAAACAATTTCGACCTAACCTAGTTACCTCTCTCCCTAAGGTCATTATGGTTGGCAGGTTAAAAGATAGTTTATCCCCTTGATAAAAACCCTTTGTTATACCCGCATTTACCCCCTTACCCTTAGGAAAACTAAGATCCATGATAATCCTTCGCTCCTTGGCGGGTCATTATGGGACTGAGTTGAGCCCATGGAAAAAAGACAGGGGCATTGAAAGGACCCAAGAGCGATCCGTGAGCTGTCTCAGTAGCCACATACTTGTCTAACCAGAATAAATCCTCATCACGGCAACAGTGGTTGACTTCCATAGGAACCGGTGCCAGCCGGCCAGTAAAACTCCAACTCCAAATCGTCAACAACCTCGTAGTCAACATAACCCACTAACAGCTTCCTCCACATCAGTATATTTAACCCAGATGGTACCAGCAGTCGGGCCTCACAGTAATTAGGGAGGGCAGTCAAACGAACTTTATCGTATAGAATTTTGTATGAACAATCAAAATCGGGACTCAACTTCCACATAGGCCAAAAACTGTTTAAATGCGATTTGTAAGCCAGTGGCGACGGCTCGGAGAATTGAGCTGGGGGACACATAGGCCAAAAACTGTTTAAATGCGATTGTAAGCCAGTGGCGACGGCTCGGAGAATTGAGCTGGGGACACGTCATCAGTTAAATCAAAAGGCACCCCCCAATTCATGTCGGCCACCAAATCAATGCCCTTGTCCGGGTGCAAATCCACGACTACCTGTCCCTTATCTGTGGCGGGCCCATCGACACAAGTGTCAACCAAACAATCAACATTATTAATCTTAGGCGGCTCAGGCGCCGCGACTGAAACAACATTACAAGTGTCAGTACGAACACGTGAAAACAAGTCAACTGAAACATTTGAGGGAACCAACAAATCTCCCTTCCGAGCAGATAGCCCAACAGAACCTTTAATATCGTCAACCTTCAATGAAACAACACGGCAATCATGTGCCATCAGTGAGTGCCTTGCAGCACCACTGAAAGTGCGGCCACTAGCAGGACTATGCACGGGGGTGATGGCTGGACCACCCAGAGGGGGTAATACGGAGTCGACAGGCAACCTCAAGCGCATACCAGGAGTATTATTGAAATGAGGTGGGTTAACAGCACCAGGAATAGTCAGACAGTCTGCGACAGGCGAGGGGACAGCCGGTATTGTCGCACCTGAGTCCGGCACAGCAACCAGGCGAGGCGAACCCGTAGTGGGAGGGCGAGCTAATGGCGACCCGGCCGCTAAGTCTAACCCAGCTTGAGGGTTCTGACCCACAGTACTACTCAAATATGCAAACCGCTGCCCAGCCGAGATTACTACACTACCAACATTGATATTCAGGCAACGCAAGTCAGTACTGAACCAATTGTACCTACTACGATTGTGAGACACAGAAACAGGCGGCGCCCTCTTACTACTCGTAGAGCTAACACAAGGCACATCATAGCATTCATCAGATAATTTCATACTCTCGACAATACGCGCACGTTTAACAGGAATATCAATGGAACTTAGTAAAGGCTTAGTAACAGGACACTGCACATTGGAACACAACTGTGAATCAACTGTAACTGAACACCTCTTGCTGACCTGACATGACTCCCTAGCGACCGGCTCTGACGATGTGACACTTGTTGCAGACCACTCGTGGGTCGACCCTGGAACCGTCAACCCGACATCGACATCCACGTCCTCGAACCGGCTCCCAGCTGGTGAAACCTGTCCCCCGGCCAGCGTCGTCCCCAGCATCTCGGTATTCAAAAAACCTTGTTAACAGAGGTAGTCGAAATGTCAACAGACTTGTCATCCCGTCCACGTAACTTGCTCTTGCAATCCTGTTCCCGGTGATAGTGCTTACGTTTCAAATTAAATGCACACCACGAACAGATATGCACAAAGCGATCTCTACCCACACCATGACTGTTCGCAAACCCGCACTCCTTCCCACGGTTCCAAATGGTACATGTACGCCCGTCAATGTCCTTATTGTAGTCCGGGCAAGAACCCTCCCTGCCGTGCCTAGCCACAGACTTTAACAGGCGTCTACCAAGGCCACTCTCGTGCTGCCGAATATCCTGAATCAGAGCCGTGTCATCCCACCCGTTGGGAAGCCGCTTATCGGCTATCATGTTGAAAACTCTTTCAGAAAATGCAAGACACGTTTCCCAAGTGTAGTTCTGGGCCAGATACTCATACCATGTAGACTGTCCTTGTGACACTTTATTCTTCCTCTCCCCTCTTATCATGTATTTATGTGGTAATAGCTTACCCTTCCCTGATGCCTTCCTCGCCTTTGCGCCAGCCACTCTCATTAAATCACGCATTAGTTTGTCATCCGAGTCGGATGCGTCGCCATCACTACGTTCGAATCCCAACCGTGCACCCCCTTTGTCTACTGCGGCGATCAACACGCTAACTGTACTAGCCAAATCAGGATTACTACAGCGGGAAGTATTATCCACCCGTGCAGTATTACTGTCACAACCTACACACGGTCTTGTCGACGTAGCAGACCTCCACCTCGTGCGCTCACCCGACGGGCCAGCAACCGGCTGTGACGTCACCGGTACCTCACACAAATCAGGCAGAGACAATGGCGACTCAGAGACTGGAGATTCAAGACTAGCAATCCTGGACAATAACGGTGCGGTAACAGTTGATAATTTAGCATCCAAGAGGCGAGATAGATCCTCCAGCGACACCCCTTGGAAACCACCACTTACCGCCGACGGCGACAGCCGTGATGTATTGATACGGTGTGTCGCCGCCGCCGGCGATGTCATTCGTCCAACAGCTTCCTCGGTTGGTGACGATGAACAACGTCGACTTGCAGAAGCTAGAAGCTCGCGGGAGAACTTCCCACTCCCCCTAGCACGGGACTTCACTACTTTCGGCATCGTAAGTCCACTGTCAGTATACAATCAGGCACACTTTGAAATTCCTCGCAGTTGAGACATCCAAGTCGTTACTGCTCGGTGATACGGTGATGAATGATTCAACAGGTTTTGTGCAACCGGAAATCAACTCTCCCGGGTTACCAAATTCGAGATCATGTTTTGTAGCTAGGATGCATTACTATGGGCCCGTGGTCAGGGTTTTAATTATGCATGTTACCGGCAACATGTACAATGATCAGCCTTATTTAAAATTGCATAGTTCGATGGTTTTGAGTTTTGGGCATTTTTCTGAAATAAATATATTAAATTGATTGTTGTAATCTACCCTACTTTAGTTTTTTTAAACTTTGATTTTAAATGCCTAAGTGTGGAGATATTTGAAGTGAACACATGTAAAATTAGTTTTGGCAAGCACACCAAAAGGTGTCATAGGCTTCAGCAGTAACAGGTTCTATTATAATTAAATTGACTTAGTAGCCCCTCCTACATGGCAACAAATGCTTAATAAGTGCATCATTATCTAAGTTAGATATATTGAACCAATTCTAGCTAATAGTATTGGTTTTGAAAATTTGATGTTTCATCGGACTATGCAGCTTTAAACAAAAGTACAAAATATGGCACAAAATGTAAAACCATCAAATTATGGAACTTCAAGATAATCTAAATTTGATGTAAATCAGCCATACAGTTATGTTGTGGAGACTGAGCACAAGGGCATTTTATCGAAGGATTGTCAGATATTGGAGGGATCAACATACGGTATATAAACATGAAATGGTGCTGAGCTCAGACCAGTCTATAAAAAGTACATGTCCCCGAATTCATCAGACAACCATCGAAACATAATTCTAATAATTACCATCTGGGTCGCGTTCAACTGTACGCCCCGGAGAAATTCCAAATGTCACGCTACTCTGAATGGCGTTTTAGCCGTCGGATGTCCCAAAAATGGTGTCCTCCATAACGTGCAGTTCAATCTGCTCGGTGCACATGCGCAACCAGATATTTACAGCACACAACTTTCCAAATTGTTGGCAAAGTTAAGCTCGTTATCATTCATTAGAATCACGCATACTTATTTATCTGTTTTGAATACGTCACACATCTTTTGTGACAAATTAAAAAAAGTACATAAAACTCCTCAACAAACACAGCCTTTTTGGAGGTGGAATTGTTCGTTTTTATCTCCTACCAGAGAGCGTGTATATAAACAGATTATATACACGCTCTCTGCTCCTACTCGAAAAGTGTGACGTCTCAGGAGTCGTCTCCGCGGCACACGTTGAATGCAAATTGGTAAAAAAAAAAAGATGTCACAGAGTTGACTTTGAGCCGTACCCTAGACGTGGCCCAGGGCTGCATTCAGGGTCCGTCTCGGTGACGTCTTGGCGATGCTTTTTGGCCTATTTGCATTCAGGGTGCGTCTCGGCGACGTCGCCTCCCTTTTCAGATAGGAGAGAAAAAGCGCCTCGAAAATGGCCGCCGTATCCAGTGGTTTCAGCCAATCACAATTTTCCATTGCAAATGGCCACCACCTAGGTTGCAGCCATTTTCAAGACAACAAACTGCTTTTGCCTTTCAGACTAGCATGACGTCAGTGGCATCTCCGAGGCACCTCCGAGACGGACCCTGAACGCGGCCCTGGTAAACGCCTATAAGTAAACAGTGGACAGAACAGAGAGGCAAAGTCTGTCTTGTCTGTCTGTCTCTGTCTGTATGAATGATGAATGAATGAATGAATGTATCACTTGCTATCCGGACTGCACTCTCTCCACACCTCTCTCTATCACCTCTCCGCCGGCCTGGTTCCTCCTTGATATGTCTGAAAAGAGTTCCAGGAGGGGGAGCCTGCTGGCATTTTCACTTTCTACTCTCACTCTGTCCGTGTCTATGGCTCGCTGGACGGTCACCATAGAGCAAATAGCCACGGTCCTTTGACTCAACTCTCCTCATTTCTCTTTCCTATATTCTGCCCATTTTGATTTCTCCCAGGCACACTTCTTCCCCTGACCAGGTTAGTCGTGTTCTTGGGTGGGGCCCTTCACCCTTACTACTTCTCTGTCCTGTTCTTTGCTGGAACGACCGCTTCTCCCACCTTTTCCCGCCTTCCTCAAACCCCTCCTGCTGACCGGATTCAAGTGCTACACTACACCACACACACACACAGCTCAACTACACCCGGAACGAAGAGATTCGCTGCCGGCCACGAAGTTAAGTCTTCAACCACATATTGGGCCGATTCATCGGAGCCTCTCTACCCAATGTTGCAGTTCTGCAACCGGTAACCGTCGTAAGGTTACAAACACCCCCAAAACAACAACAGAACAGGGACAGTTCAGAATCGTCATGATTGTCACTATGTACTCTCTAGTCGTGATGGTGTTGACAAAAGAAAACCCACACATACACAAAGAACAACAACATATACACAAAGAATTGCAGACCCTGAGCACTGAGTGCTACACCCATTAAGATGTTCTGAAATAACATGTGTACACAAGAAAATGTTGGTGTATTCTCAAAACTATAGCCCCGTTCACACTGGCGAGTTAGGCCGGCCTAACTAGTTCGGCTTGTCTAGTTCGACTCAAATCGGTGGTGTGGACGTGATGTTGGGGCGACTTAGGCATGAGCCGAATCAGCTAGTTCGCTTCCACTAAACCACCTCTCGAGGTAGATTAGATGAAGCGAACTAACTTAGGTCGGCCTATGTTGGGTGTGTGGACGGTAGCGTGTTAGATGAGGCGGTTTAATGACGTCACACGCGTGCGCACTCAGCGATACATTTGTTGTCATCCGGTCTGTTGTGAAATTTAGCAGAAATACACTCGAAACGTTATCATGTCTAGCTGTGGGTCCCACGAGTCTTTGCGCCGTGACAACTGGGAGGACGAGGAGGTTAGGTTACTCATTGACATCTGGGCCGACGACAAGGTGCAGAGTGAACTAGAACAATCGGGGAGGAACATACATATATACCGGCGAATCGCCGCCAAGTTGACCCGGCTTGGTGGCGGTAGGAGTGAATGCGACGCTATTGCTTGCCGGACCAAAATTAAAAGCCTCACCCAGGCGTACAAGAAATGTCGGGATAACAACAGGTAAGGGTTTTATCCATCCCAATGTTCTTGGTCATCAATACACTAGCTTCATCATCATTCCCCGCAAGCACTTGACACATCGTTGACACCAAAACACACACATAACGCCATTGAGTTTGGCACTACGCCATGGAATACTTGGTTTTTATTCTCGATTAATATACGGTACGAATTATTAGCCTTACGCTTGTGATATACGATGGCAATCTACTAATATGAGCAATAATGTTACACAACTAACGACAATTGTTATTTATTAATGTTCACTTGCAGAGGATCCGACAGTTGACGGCCCTGACGAGTTGGTTCTGGGCTTGGAGGTTGAAGCTCATGAGTTGGTCGACGTAGAGTTTGAGGTCGAGAGTGAAGCCTCCTCACGGGCCGCCACTCCCGTCCCACAGGCCGCGGCAGGCAGCCAGGCCCAGGCCCAGCAGGCGACCCAGCAAGCGACACGGCAAGGTAATAATTGTTCTCATTGAACCGTTACATGGTGCCCCCCCCGCCTAACATGGCCTATAAGCGGCCGGCTTGTTTCCTAGTATGACAATTGCTTAGGCTAAGGTTATCGCTGTTATTGACACTGGTGACACTCCTCCAACTGTGAAATGTATACATTGCGTAAGTAACATTCTCGTTAGTTATAATGTGTTGCATCCACTTAACCTGATCACAGGACGCAAACTATTTACGTCGAATAACGCATAACATTCTGACATTCTGAACACGGAATCGTACACCGTATTATTCATTACAGTTCCCCCTCACACATTACCTCAAACATCATAGGGTAGGTGTTCAGGTTGCCCTCTTTATATTACAGCGACACGCAAGCGCAGAGCGGTTGGAAAAAACGACCGGTTCATGGAGAACCTGGTAACACAGTATGTGTCGGCTCAGAGGGAATCTACCGCTCAGTTCCGAGAAATGGAGAAGCGGTTGAAAATCTCCCTCGAGCGCGATGAAAGGCGGCAGCTGCGCGAAAGGGAGTCAGAGGAGGCACACAGGCTACATGAGAAGGAACTCATGCGGATGATGCTGGCGGCGCATGGGCCTCAGCATCCGCCTCACCCTCAACAGTTCCAGACAGCCAGCACGGATGGCGTGACCCGGATCACGCTCCTCACACCCCCGAACGTCGTGGCCGAACCATCAACCAGCACCCCAAACCATAGCTTTTATGAGTTCCAGTAGTTTCTTTTCTTAAATAACCTTTTGTCTAACTACAACTGCAATAACTTTCTACATTGTTAGTTACATATAGCAATTAGTACCGATTAGTAAATATTAGGACAAATCGTAACTACATTTCAAGCATTCCATAATGCACCCCTCACTGTTACTTTAGAATAATAATCATAAAACATTACTACAGCGCCCGATCCAGCAAGCCGTCCTCAGGCGCTTTATAAAAAAAACAATACATACAGAAAATTAGAGGTTCTTTCCATATAGAAGGACTTGTATGGGATGTTGTTAATAAAGATAACCGGCACTTTCCAACCATTGTTTTAGTCATATGTATTAACCACAGAAATATTGTGTGAACGCCTGTCGTACGGCATTACCATTGCCCTCCATGTCCCCGTCATTGGCGATGTTTTGTGGTTCGTCGTTGGCCCCAGCTTCCCACTTCTCATTGAAGGCCTCTCTGTGAAATTCGCATATATTGTTAAGTGTAAAGGACGCCAGAATCACGGTGGTCACATCTTCAGTAGCGATGTCGGTACGCCGGAGGAGTATCCTCCATCTAGCTTTACACCGGCCGAATGTGTTTTTGATGGTCATTCTCGCTCGGGATAGTCGGTAATTGAAGAGAGTCTGCTCTCTGGTCAATCTTCCAGTGTCACAGAAAGGTTTCATAAGCCAGGGCCGAAGAGGGTAGGCGGGGTCGCCAAGAAGAACGACAGGGACAGTAGTGTTACCTATCGTGAATGGCCTATTGGGGAAGAGGAGACCAGCTTCCCCTTTGGCGAATATGGATGAGTTTGCCAAGACTCGTGCATCATGCACCCTCCCTGGCCAACCGGCTGCAATGTTTGTAACTTGGTACTCGTGATCGCAGACCACCTGAGCAACAAGTGAATAATACCCCTTACGATTGTGATAGTCTGCTGCCCATCTCAACTACGTAGACAAGGTAACAGTAATTAAAGTTTTCTACACTTACGCTCACACATTTGGTGATAGGTGATCTGAGCATAACCCATTTTGTCCTTATATGATACATGTCACACACCTCCGTGGTGGTCGGAATTCTGTAGTGGCCGCCTTATATAATTTGCGTAACTAACAACACTTAATTTTGGTTTTCATTGATGGGGATGAGTCTATTTGTTTTCCATCCTGCATATATGGTTTGCCCCCCACACCCTCCATGGTTTTTGGTCTATATTCAGACTGTTCACTTGCAGAGGATCCGACAGTTGACGGCCCTGACGAGTTGGTTCTGGGCTTGGAGGTTGAAGCTCATGAGTTGGTCGACGTAGAGTTTGAGGTCGAGAGTGAAGCCTCCTCACGGGCCGCCACTCCCGTCCCACAGGCCGCAGCAGGCAGCCAGGCCCAGGCCCAGCAGGCGACCCAGCAAGCGACACGGCAAGGTAATAATTGTTCTCATTCAACCGTTACATGGTGCCCCCCGTAACATGGCCTATAAGCGGCCGGCTTGTTTCCTAGTATGACAATTGCTTAGGCTAAGGTTATCGCTGTTATTGACACTGGTGACACTCCTCCAACTGTGAAATGTATACATTGCGTAAGTAACATTCTCGTTAGTTATAATGTGTTGCATCCACTTAACCTGATCACAGGACGCAAACTATTTACGTCGAATAACGCATAACATTCTGACATTCTGAACACGGAATCGTACACCGTATTATTCATTACAGTTCCCCCTCACACATTACCTCAAACATCATAGGGTAGGTGTTCAGGTTGCCCTCTTTATATTACAGCGACACGCAAGCGCAGAGCGGTTGGAAAAAACGACCGGTTCATGGAGAACCTGGTAACACAGTATGTGTCGGCTCAGAGGGAATCTACCGCTCAGTTCCGAGAAATGGAGAAGCGGTTGAAAATCTCCCTCGAGCGCGATGAAAGGCGGCAGCAGCGCGAAAGGGAGTCAGAGGAGGCACAGAGGCTACATGAGAAAGAACTCATGCGGATGATGCTGGCGGCGCATGGGCCTCAGCATCCGCCTCACCCTCAACAGTTCCAGACAGCCAGCACGGATGGCATGACCCGGATCACGCTCCTCACACCACCGAACGTCATGGCCGAACCATCAACCAGCACCCCAAACCATAGCTTTTATGAGTTCCAGTAGTTTCTTTTCTTAAATAACCTTTTGTCTAACTACAACTGCAATAACTTTCTACATTGTTAGTTACATATAGCAATCAGTAACAATTAGTAAAGATTAGTAAATATTAGGACAAATCGTAACTACATTTCAAGCGTTCCATAATGCACCCCTCACTGTACCTTTAGAATAATAATCATAAAACATTACTACAGCGCCCGATCCAGCAAGCCATCCTCAGGCGCTTTATAAAAAAAACAATACATACAGAAAATTAGAGGTTCTTTCCATATAGAAGTACTTGTATGAGATGTTGTGAATAAAGATAACCGGCACTTTCCAACCATTGTTTTAAGTCATATGTATTAACCACAGAAATATTGTGTGAACGCTTGTCGTATGGCATTACCATTGCCCTCCATGTCCTCGTCATTGGCGATGTTTTGTGGTTCGTCGTTGGCCCCAGCTTCCCACTCCTCATTGAAGGCCTCTCTGTGAAATTCGCATATATTGTTAAGTGTAAAGGACGCCAGAATCACGGTGGTCACATCTTCAGTAGCGATGTCGGTACGCCGGAGGAGTATCCTCCATCTAGCTTTACACCGGCCGAATGTGTTTTTGATGGTCATTCTCGCTCGGGATAGTCGGTAATTGAAGAGAGTCTGCTCTCTGGTCAATCTTCCAGTGTCACAGAAAGGTTTCATAAGCCAGGGCCGAAGAGGGTAGGCGGGGTCGCCAAGAAGAACGACAGGGACAGTAGTGTTACCTATCGTGAATGGCCTATTGGGGAAGAGGAGACCAGCTTCCCCTTTGGCGAATATGGATGAGTTTGCCAAGACTCGTGCATCATGCACCCTCCCTGGCCAACCGGCTGCAATGTTTGTAACTTGGTACTCGTGATCGCAGACCACCTGAGCAACAAGTGAATAATACCCCTTACGATTGTGATAGTCTGTGTGGTGGCGGCGGGGCGCGATGATGGGGATGTGGGTGCCGTCAATCACGCCTCCGCAGTTGGGAAAACCAAATTTAGCTTCATACCCCTGGATGATTTCCGTCAGTCGGTCCGCACTTGGCATCTTGATATATTTGGGCAGAAGAACGTCGACGATGACTGCGCAGGTTTTGCTGAAGATTTCGCAACATGTCGATTTGGCGATCCCGAACAGATGCCCCACACCGCGGAACCCTGACCCGGTGGCGAGCACCCACAGTGTGACTGCGACACGCACTTCAACCGGTACGCATCTGAATGTAGTCGTGATATCAACATACGCTTCATGAAACCCCCGTGCGGAAATTAAACCAATATATTTGCTTGCGTAACACCTTAAAACACCATTATAGTAAATTGAAAAGCGTTGATAGTGGGCTCCTACAGGTTAACATGATACATTATGAAATCCCCACCCTTGGTCGTAATGCGTAGCATTACGTTTGATGCGAGGAGAGGAAGAGACCCTCCCCCACCCCGCGCTGTCTTCTCACCTCGCCCGACGCCGCCGCCACCTCCCCCCGGCCCCGTGTCGCGCAGCACTCGCGCCTCACCCGACGCCCGCTGCTCGCCACCTCTCGCCCTCCCCCGGGCCAGCAGCTTTCACACCTCATCTGCTGTCGCCCCCCCCCCCCCTTCTTCCTTATAAGGTCGCCCGCCGGCCTCCCTCAGGCACTCGCCCTCCTGCCGCCTTCCAGCTCTCTTCTCCTTTTTCCTCTTGGGAAAACTCCACCTCTACCTCCACCTCGGATTGCTGCCTCACCTCAGACTACACCATGCCTCAAGGAAAAGGAAGAGGACGAAAGGGCTCCCGAGCCGCCGCCCCCCGCACTCCGGGGCCATCCTCAACCCCCCGGCGGGACGAGTCTCCGGCCTCAGCCTCGGCGTCTTCCGCGGCGCCCTCGGACCGGCCCTCGGGCGCCGAGACCTTGGCGATACTGGAAGCCCTCCAGCGCCTCCAGCTTGCGCAGCGCCAGACTGCCGCCGACGTGCGCCAGACCGCCGCCGACATTCACGCCCAGATGGAAGCCCTGGAGGCCGGGGAGGCCCGGCCCGCACCAGAGGCCCCCTCATCTGCACCTCAGGCGCGCGCCGCCGCCGGCGCCCGGCCCCCGCCCGCGCCTCAGGCAACCTTGCCCGGGGCGGCTCACCCAGAGTACGAGAGATACAGCCATCTTCCTACACATCCCCCACCTGCCACGTCGACGGCCTACCACCAGGAACCGACGCGGCACTCCCCCGTCTCCGCGGCCGACGCCGTCCGGGATATCCTGGCCTCCGCCGAGGCGCGACGCTCCGTGAGGCGCCAAGGTATCCCGGTCGACTACATATTCCCATCCGATCTGGTAGAGAGGGGGCCTGAAAGAAAACCGGTGAAGAGGGGCGAGGCAACGAAAGACGAGTATAACCTCGCCCTTCTCACCCTCATTGACCACCCCAACTTCCCCGCCCACTCCGCCCAGGGACTCCACCACCACCACCTCACACTGTCCCGGGATAACCTCATCTACCCGTGGCCGACCGTCCGTCGATACTCCGAGACCGTCTTCACTTGGATTGCGGTCGGAAGGCTCCCCCACGGGTGGCACGACCCGGTAGCACTCAACCTCCTGAGGGTCGAGTGCATCGCCATGCCCGACCACCAAGCCGCCAGCACCCCAGCCCGCCCACTCGACCCTGCACACCGAGGCGCACACTTGCCCCGAGCCCAAGTCGACGCCCGCGCCACCTACGACAGGCACACCCACGGGGCCCCCTGCCCGGCCTGGAACCGCGACCCCGCCTCGTGCGATCGGGCCCCCGTCGGGGAGGCCCACGGCGAGGCGGGGGACAGGCGCCGTCACGTCTGTGCCTACTGCGCCAACGTGCGGCGCATCCTAACTATGCACAGCGAGGCCGATTGCATGACGAAACAAGCCCGTGAGCGCCAGACCCCCCCCCCCACCTCGGCGGATTTTTGATCCGCCGGCCTCCCCCCGGCCGGCCCGGGGGGCCCTTCCCGGCGCCTCACCCTCACCACTGCCGACAGCCCCGCGACTTCCACCGACAACCTCCCAGCGACCACCGATCGCAGCGCCGCCCAGTCACAGCCGGGGATCATCACCTCGGACCTCACGCCTCAGACCACAGCCCAGCCCAGCCTCACGAGGAACCCTCTGCCGACATCACAGCCGCCGACCCTCACGACACCGCCTTCCACCGGCAACCTCCCTGCGACAACCGATCGCAGCGCCGCCCAGTCACAGCCGGGGATCATCACCTCGGACCTCACGCCTCAGACCACAGCCCAGCCCAGCCTCAAGAGGAGCCCTCTGCCGACATCACAGCCGCCGACCCCCACGACACCGCCTTCAGCAATCCGCCCGACCCGACCCCGACTGCCACCCCACCCAGCCCTGAGGACTTCGCTGCCCCCCTGCTCGACCCTCGTCGGACCTCCTCGCCGGATCTCGCCAAGGAGCGGGCCTCCTCTTTTTTGGCCGCCCGCTCCCTGTCGACGCAGGCCCCGGACACTCGCCGCCCCCAGAGGGAACCTGACCCCTGACGCGGTGCGCCCTCTCTGCCGGTCCACCCTACTGCCCCGCCTCGCCCCCTCGGGCGCGCCGCGAGCCCTCTCCGCCTTTTTTGGGTGGAGGGCTCCTCGGCACCCCCTCACTCATCTACTGACATTTGACTCTAACTGAACTTTTATTCATCATGTACATTTCCTCACTGCTCCTCATGAGCCCTCCTGCTGTTGCTCCTCATGAGCCTCTTTACTTTTCTTCCATTTATTGTTATACTTTACATTACATTTTGCTCCTTATGAGCCTTTTTACTGCTGCTCTTCACGAGCCTCTCTGTCATTCCTCTGTATACTCTGTCTGTCTGAGGCGTAAATAAACGCCTTTATTTCCACCCCCGCCTTGCCTTTCTTCCTTTTCGCGCATCATGCAGGTGTGGATGTGTATAAATTACTTTTATGTTAATTGGGTATATACGACAAATTACAAGCGCACAGATGCTAAACAAATAACTACATGGAATTCCGCTGTACCTGCGCATGTGTGTATCCACACGCGATAGCTGGACTCGCATTTGCTCCACCAGATGGTGAAACGTTTCCCTGCGCATGCGAAAGTTGGTCACCCAGTCTTGCTCGCTGAAGGTAACGTTAACGATATGCGCCCACCAGTGGCTTGACCTGGAAACAAAGTTATAGGTGAGAACAAGTGGGTAAACTGTTGACCGTACACACACTGCTAACACTAAATATGTAACTGACATTTTCACTGTAAGTATATTCCTATCTCCTCTGTTGACCACACCCGTTAAAATAAAAGTCAGAGCACATATTTGTGCATTTTCGGTGGCCATTGATATTATAGATCTTATAACACACACATTATAGATCTTATAACACACACATTTTGGGAACGTAGCAAAGTAGCAACGTAGCAAAGTAGCTTCTCAAAGCTTCTCAAAGTTCCAGTTTCATTAAAGTTCACACAAAGGCATTACTGCCTACCTTTCCCTTGCCCAGAGAAGCCACTCTGGGCTAGCGCGGAGGGACAGCAGAGTCAGTAGTTGTACGACAAACGATCTCATGTCATCTTCCTGCAACTGTTGGAAACGTTCCCTTCTTCTGCGGGAAGCCTCCAAAATCCCGGCGACCCTCTCTCGCGCACGGAGAACCCTCCTCAGGGCTGCGACTTGACTGCGAGACGTTAGAAGCATGAAAAATCCTGTCGACACGAGGTCTGCCATTGTTATTGTTTTTGTGACTGTCGCTGTCATGCGCAGATGTCCGGTGTCATGGTATACAACCCCTGCCTGATCGCAGCCCCTGTCGTGGCTTCTGCGCATGCGCAGAGGTTGTAAACAAGCTCAGCTCGGCTGCAGAACGACTACACACTGCCAGTGTCTATTAAAGATTAATAGAAATGCACAACCCTAACCATATAAATTTAATATAATCTGTTCGTTGGATATGTTTTCTATATATGTTCCAGGGGGTTTGTTTCTAGGTGGTGTATAGTTTCATAGATATTTCACTTTTTCTGTATGAAGATTGCACTGACACTCAGAATATCCCAACTTTCACTATTTAGTCTATTATCTCTGTTTTTAATACTTTCAGCATAAATTTCTCTTAGGTTACATTAAATACTTCAGATCTTCCTCTTCAATCGCGCATTAAGATATTTTTAATCGATCCACTGAAAGTTTTTTAATTTATTTTACAAAAATAAATGCTTAGTCAACTGTCTTTACGACAGGGGCTGCGATCAGGCAGGGGTTGTATACCATGACACCGGCTTCATGTGTGGATGCGACACACCTTCAAAAACGCTGTGTGTGGACGCGCCGTAGTTCGCCTCATCTAGTTCGCCTTACCTAGTTCGGCTTAACATTTGTGCTGTGTGAACGGGGCTTATATGTTGGCCTCTTGAACAGCAATAACAACTATACCAACAAAATCATGCTGAGAAAATAAGGATATTTAAAAATCTATTATGTGTACACTACAACCACATTACAAGGGAGAAGCTACCACTTCACTAGACGGTGGCATCAGATGGTGCTAGGATGCAAAACACCAATAACTTACTATTCAGGAAAAACAAGGATAACAAAGTTATCCAGACGGAATGCCGAATGAGTTAGAGCGTCCATCTCCTGTGTTGGTAGATGGTGGGTTCGACTCGAGTAAAAATTGATACTTGACAACTTGTCGCTTCCTAGCCAGGCGCTCGGCATTATTAGTATATGCCAAGGAGTAGTGGAATGAGACCAATCGTCCGCGATTGAAATTTCTAGTGATGAATCAGTTCCCTTTCAAACATTTCATGCACATTTTCGGTTTGACATTGTTTTCTATGGCAAACACAGCAGTATTCGCATTCGCATTCGCACCGATCGGGCCATGGGTCGATCCATTTGCCGCATTCGCGTTCGTAATCGCATTCGGATGTATGGAAGCACCACTATTCATTTACATGCTTTTCGATTTTTTGCCGCATTCGCATGCCTGTGATGCGGATTCCGAGGGACACCAGTTTGCCAGGGACACTTCCATTCAAACGCATTGTTAACGGCCGTGAGCAAATCTTCATACAGAAGAAGTCAAATATCTCCCAAATTACACCATCTAGAAACAAATCGCTTGGTACACATATATAGAAAACATCTTTACCATAAAGACTATATTAAATTTATAAGGTCAGGGTTCTTGAATTCTATTAATTTTGAATAAAACTAATGTTTTGCACTGCGCATACCGTCAAACTCAAGGCATTGTAAATGGCAGTGAGCAATCTTCATACATAAAATACAGAAGAAGTCAAATATCTCTCAAATTACACCATCTAGAAACAAATCGTTTGGTACACATATAGAAAACATCTTTACCAAAAACATTATATTAAATTTATAAGGTTAGTGACGAAGCTGTTCGATTTTGACGCATGTGCAGAAGCGATGTGTCCCTCGCAAACTGGTGTCCCTGGGAAACCGCAACACCGCATACCGTGTATAAGGAATCTTAGCTTTACGCCATACGTCGTACAGCCGTGTTCACACACACAACTTTAGGCCCAACTAGATAAGGCGAACTAGATGAGGTGAACTAGGCGTGAAAGTGTGTCGTGTCCACACATGCAGTACTTGGGGCGCTTTAAGGCGGAAATCGATATCTGCGCATGAGCAAGTCCATACTAACCAATGCCAGTTTCGGTTAGTCGACATCACCACGAGAGAGTGTGGGTTTGACCTACATATGTATCGACTGAATCGTATTGTTTTGGAACAGTCAAAACTTCTGCTGGGCAGTGAAAACCTAAAAATAAATGATGACAAAAATATCTGTGCACAGCTAGCAGTTTCATAGACCAAATTATATAATATGCGCTTTTGATCGACTGGAAAATCAACAAACTCAGGTCTCGACTGCGCATGCGTGTGACATGCTTAAGCTGCGTCAAGTAAACCGCTACCGTCCACACAAGCAAGATGGGCCGACTTAAGCTAGTTCGCTTAATCTAGACCACCTCGCGACGTGGTGTACTTGAGGCGAACTAGATGAATCGACTTAGCCCTAATTCGCTTCAGCGTCGCATCCACATGGCCAATGTGAGTCGAACTAGATAAGGCGAACTAGTTGAGGCGACCTAACGCCCAGGTGTGAACACGGCTGTAGTGTGACGGGGCCTTTTTTTATATACCCACCGGCACCACACGGTCACCGTACGGTCTGGACGATGGGGCGACCGTAAAGGGGCTGTCACATTATGCATGTTGCGGGTAACATGGGTAATTTGCGACGTTGGAGACCGTTCTAGTGTTGCTTAGCCTCTCCCGCCTTATCCTCTCTGATGCGCCTAGCAATGTTCACGTCATGACACGTCTGGCTGCGTAGTTCGAAGCGTTTGGTCATTTTTCCCGCTCTTACTGCTGATGCGCCTAGCAGTGACCACGTCATTACACGTCCTCACTGCTGATTCGCCTAGCAGGGGCCACGTCACGACACGTCAGCCTGCGAGCTTCGAAGCGTCTTGGTCAGTCTTCCATAAGGCTCGCATTCACACTGAAGGCACCGAGTAGAGAAGTCAGGTTTAACTCTGCTCCGAGATTTCGAGCTTGACTATTCTGCCGTGCGTTCGTTGTTACAGGAATAAAGATTTGTGCACTATTTCTGTCTCCTGCGTTGTAAATTAGGGTTTTTTGCGGGAGCGTACGGCGGCGTAGGCGCGTTATGTCATATACGCCGCCATACGCTACGTATACGCTACGCATAGGCCATCATGTGCCGGCGTATGCCGTTGTACGCCGCCATATGCTTTCTCCTGTCCGTCCGTCCAAATTTGTTTGTGCATGCTCAAAAAATCTCGACCTATGGGAGCGTATGGTTCATACACTATACTCATACGCCGGTGTACGCTCCTCGTATGCTAGGGGTGTGCCAGCATAGGTTATGCATACGGTCAACTTGCGTCACCGGCGTATCTCTAGCGTATGTAGCGTACGCATAATCTACGAGTTACGTATGGGAGCGTACTCCTAGCGTATGCACAGCGTATGCCATAGGTCTCGACATTGATCTTGACTCATACGCTACTCATACGCTACGCATACGCTACGCATACGCTACACATAGGTTCCATATGCCAATCAAAACCATCAAAAAATGTCACAGTACGCTCTCATACGCTCCTTGTACGCTCCTCATAGGTTCCACATACGCTCAAAACCACCCGAGAGGTCACCAAAGGTCATGATCGGCCGGCACGCGCAGCTTTTACGTAGGTTTTCAATACGCTCCCGCCATACGCTGTAATGTGACAGGGCCTTAAGCACGCCGTAACGCATTTGTGACCGAGGCATAATTAGAGAACATGCATGTATAATACAAATAATTAAGAGGGACAAGTTTTAAATATATCATTTAAAAAAGTAATAAGTAAAGTTACACCACGCTCCACTGCATGCTTGGACATAGATAAAAGATTCACCCGGTACTTGTAGTACACGGGTGAAGACCAGCCTTATATAAATACGGGGGAAAATAGCATTAAAGTCGCCAGCTATCCGCCGCGTGGAAAACAAACGAACTCGGAATAGTTCAGATTTGTGCCACAGGGTGGCCTAATGCGCCGGCGGCGGAGGCGATTTGTATATTGGGGTGTAATCGATTATTCAACTCGGGTCACTCGAGCCACTGTCGTGGCTTCTGCGCATGCGCGGATTTTCGCACGTTGCGGCGATCATTGCTATTTGTTTTGTTTACACTCGGCGATTCGACGCTGATCAAGCTGCTACGTTAATATCACTTGGAATTTAAGGTTAATTTAATTAAATTTCATTATTTTAGTATGTAATTCTGTTAAATATGATCGCATTCAATAGATTTCGGCGTAAAACATTGCCGCTGGCATTATGCCAGTATGGATATCGACGTCGCTGCGGCGGCGGCGATTTGTTTACTTTACATTCGTCGATTCGACACTATTAATATCGCCACCAATGCGGCAGTAGCCTTAATAACGGTTTGAATTTATGGTTAAATTGATAAAATTTCACTTATTGCGTATGTAATTCTGTTAAATATGGTCACATTGAATAGATTTGGGCCGAGTCGGTGCCTAACCCCACCTTTAACCCTCGGCGTAATCGGTCCCTAACACTGCCGGGCACCAGCTGAGCTTGTAGCCGGCGAGGCCTCGGGTGTTTTGCGCCTCGGTTGCGGCGATTTGTTTACATTACATTCGTTGATTCGAAAATATAACTATTAATATCGCCGCCAATGCGGCGGTAGCCTTAATAACGCTTCGAATTTAGGGTTAATTTAATGAAATTTCACGATTTGAGTATGTAATTCTGTTAAATATGATCGCATTCAATAGATTTCGGCGTAATCGGTCTGAAATTTATTGCCGCCCATACTGGGAACCAGCAAATCTTGTTACTGTGTGAGCCTGTTGCCGGCACAATTTCAGCCAATCACAGCGCAGCTTTTGCATTGCAAATGGCCGCCGCCTATGGGGGCGGCCATTTTGAAGACAACAAACTGCCTTTGCAGTTCAGACTAGCAGTGCCCTGGTCCCATACTCTCCCCACACATACTTGGTTCATTTAAACATAAAAACTAAACAAGATTGTGCTTGGAGAGCATTTGTCGGAGTACGAGCAGTGTCCCAGCGAGCTATAGCTGGTCCCTTTAATATATGAAGTGAGGCTACAGTATGTGGCTCCACTATCAAATGGCTACCTATATTATGCATATAGGCACAGAGTTGGTGAAATGGGAGAGAATGCAAAAAAGACAAGATGGCGGCCGCAGAACGCCGTCGATTTCACTTTTTAATCTTATTAAACTATATATTAAATTATATTTTTCAACTCAAAGGTAGCGGGTAAATAATAAAACATATGTAAAGAATAATTGTTGCTTGTTAGTTTGTTAAATTAGGCTCTCAATTCTTTGACCCGTTTTTTCACCAGCTTTTACATAGGGCTGGTAGGCACCCCACCCCTCCTGTGGCTACTTCAGCAGTACGGGTGAATCTTGTATCTAGCTTGGACAAGGCTTGGTGGTATTTGCGCAAGCGCTTTCGTAACATCCGGGCGATAATAGAAGGAAATTAGGAGGTCCCTTCTCGCTCTGTCAGGAGCAAGAGGAGGTTTATTTACTAGCACTTGGTAAGTAAGGCGATTAACATTTCATCTAATTATAATTGTGGTCACATGGAGATCGAGTGTATGTGCTAGAAATCTCCAAAGTTGGTACAGAATGGGCAATATTTGGATAAATTCCACGCCAATAGTGACTGGTTGACAATGTCAATGATAATATTGATATTCAATCATATTTGATATTGTGACTTCTACTTATGGCATAGACTGTCTATGGCATAGACAGTCCATAGTTAGACAGTTTAATAGTTAGTGATAGTAAATAAATAGGCAGTGTAGAGCTCTATGTCGTATGTGCGAATAAGGCCGATCGCCGCAAAGCGGTTCGGCAGCGACGGTAATGCTAACCTCATTCAGCGGTCGGAGCTGCTTTGCAGTTTGCGGTAGCGGGTAGGCGTTAAAAGCCGTTATCTTTCAGTTGGCCAAAACTTCCAAAAGGAAGGTTTTCTAGTTACAATTTACCTATTGTCTTTATAACGTATATAAAATGTTGCCGGTAACACGCATAATTCAAAGCCCTGACCACGGGCCCCATAGTTATGCCCCAGTGTCAGTGACACGAGGCCTGCGTTCGCTTACGATCGATTCACAAGCGTTTTGCAATTAAATTACAACCATCTTACGACTAATCGCCGAGTGCTCGACGAATGATCGCCGACCATTTCGGCCCATTTTGGTCGCAAGGAGGTTGTCGCTGCAGCACCGACAATCTCCTTGCGACCTCTGGCGTCTCCACCTTCATTGCCATATTTGGAGATGCGATGTGGCGCGTGGCCGTTGGTAAGTAATGATGACGTCACAATGTCACCTCGGGCATCATTGTCGACATGGCAACGTATTAAAATGGTTTGTAACAAATTGTTTCATTTTTGTTGCAAGGAACTCGCAGGCTTTTGGTTGCCAAGTGACCGCAAGCAAACGCAGGTCGTCGTGTGACTGGGGCCTTAGATACCAAATGCAGTATATCATTCGGTATCCAGGGCGAGTCGATTTCCGGTTGCCCGACCACCCATTAAAAATCATTCCTCACCGTATCACCGAGCTGCAAAGACCTGGGTGACTTCGCAGAACCCACCATCCCATCTAAATACCTTCATTGTAGGGCTGAGAGTTAGATGGTCCAAGTCCTAATATGTCTGCCAGTATGAATCAGTGTGATCGAAGTGTGCCCGGTGTGCTTCCTGAGTATGACCGTGATCTCCCCCTAGCTGATGTCTTCTGTCTTCAATTTGAAGAAAGCGTCTGAATATCTAACTACCGATTACTTATAATTGCTTAGAGTAAATCTCTTCATCGTACCCTGCGTATAAGTAACTTGGATAGTCAGGCTTAAGCATCTCTTCTGGGTTGTACTATCACAGAAGATAGAACAGATTAATAAGCTACTAGGTCATCTGTACTGATTGACCAAGCTTTGAAATATGTTAGCTAGTCATATAGAGATTGATGGCTACTGTGACATTTATTAAGCCTGATTAATAAATTTATTGGCACAAAAAAGTAAAATCCTGTGTCTGGTTTTGAATTATAGATGATCATGATAGAGCGCAGATTTCTCTAGATCCTCGTTTTTTAATTGTTTCAATTCGACCGGTATCAGTTTCAAAAGTTGATGGTTGAATTTCAAGTTCTACTTTTCTCCACAAAATCTTCATCAAATCAGCCAAAGGGGATTAAATTATCTCATCAAACTATGAAATTTTGTTCCTTCATTAGTTGTCTACATGTGAAATTTTAAGGAAGTTTGATCTATTCCCAAAGGAGATATTTGATCTGCAACAACTTTTGCTGGCACTCTCACCTCTGCCTTGTGCTACTTGGCATTCACGCCTCGGCATGGCTTATGTCCTGCTGATTTTGGGTCACAACCTTTGGTTGCTTTACTATACAACATAGGGCCCCATAATTAGGCATATTTTTCAAGTTCAAATCGATGTAACTTTCTTTACATTAGAAAGATTATATGACTACCATGTTTAAGGTCTCTTCAAGCTCTTTCCATTGGTATATGTTCCATTGAGATCAAATGCATTCTTAAAAAATGCTCACATAGCTTACTACGTAGTAAATACTCTGAGACTGCCACTACCGACACCACTGTTTGACTGTGGCACTGACACTAGATATAAGATTCACTCCGTACTTAACTTATACAAACTGAGAAAGCTGTTGAAATTAATGTGTAACATCCGTCCATAACATTATTTTAACACACATCCATAACATCATTATAACACACAATAAATTCAAATAAGATTTGATTGATTTCACTTAAGATAGGTTCATCACATGAAAATTAAAAAACTGTACTGCAAATTGGTAGACAGGCAGACAGCTCACAGAATAGATTTAAGGGTTTTTAAATCGTGTAAATATCATTATTTATTCCAAAGTTATCTATGATTTAGTTTTCCTAGAAATCAACTTGTTGTCCTATTGGTTATAGCAATTAAGTTGTGACCTTTTCAATATTCCAGGATATCATTTTGGGCACAAATAGACTTAACTTCATATAATTTGCATTCAGAGACTAAATGTAGTAAATTGTAGTAGGCCAACAATAATTATTTGACTTACTATCCCCCCAAAAGAAGGCAAAATCATTAACAATGTTATGTGGAAACTAAAAATATGGTACACAGTTTGTGAGAATGACCCATAATCATATCCACGATAGATCAAGTCTTGAAAATGGCTAAAATATGTTAATATATTGTTAAGAGCATCACAGTATACGTCATCAAAAGTAGAGCAAAATGCCCATCGTTTTAAACTTTTATTTAATTTGATGGAATATTGTAACAATACATCCAAATCCAATACATATCATGTGTGAAAATGTGGTCCCAGTAACTTGAGGAAGGTTTCGGGTTAAAACCCGATGCAACGCATTTCGCCTGGATTGGTCTATTTATGTAATACGGTCGAACAACACTGGCTCAATCATTGCTTGAAACTCAATAACACATATATTTTCTTTTTTTTCTCACACACAAAACTACTTAAGAAGCATGTCAGACTCCCCTGTTCCGGAGGGAGAAACTACAGAACCGGCCGATAAATGGCCACCTTCAGAACCATCGAGTGCCACCGCTAGTCCATCTGTCCAACCGAAGACTAAAAGTGAGTTTCTCAACAGCAATTAGGATTTGATCGCGCAAGCTTAAATTTCCATCGTATCATCATCATCATCATCATCATCATCATCATCATCATCATCATCATCATCATCATCATCATGCTGTCGGTCGCGATGCGACAAAGACTGCTTTCATTACTTGACTGCCGCTCTCCATTTAGCTCTCTGCTGTGAGAATGATGTCCATATAGATAGATATATATGACAGCATTAAAAATAAGCAGAATATGGCTTGACCTTGTCTGTTGCTGTCGGACAAGTGACAATTTTGGGCTGAAAAACCATGTATTTTGGCAATTTTATTTGCTTTCCGTTATTTATATTATATATATTACTATGCAGAAGCCAACTGGTAAATACTATAGACAAGTGAAAATGCAGACGGATAAGTGAAACTCACACGAGACTTGTCCGGTGGACAAGTGAACATTTTATCTTATTTCTATCACTGTATGAATTGCCAACATATATATTAATATATAGCATTACATGACGTGGAAAATAAATGTTTATCTAATCTAGATTCGATAACTATTGAAAATAGAGAATTACATCTTCATATCACTATTAAAAACACTAAACTACATGGTGGTATGTAACAGCTTCCAATTTCGCAACTGTTACTAACTTGATATACACATTTCCATTCCAGTTGATATTTTATTGAAGGCCACAGGCGATGCTCCGATAATGAAGAAGCGCAAATGGGCGGTTGACCCGACAAAGAAAGTGGGCGGTATCATTGACTTTATTCGGAAGTACCTGAAGTACGACATGGCAGAGTCACTAGTATGTATAGGCATTACAGGTCACAAGTACAGTAACACCTCTCAAACCGACCACCTCCACAGATTGACCACTCCCCTATATCGATCACTTTGTTTGGGTCCCACACGATCGCCTATACAATACCATTGTAACGATTAACAAAAACACCTCCCTAAATCGACCATGTATTGGCTTTACAGGTCTTCAGTATGTATTGGCTTTACAGGTCACTAGTAATCGTATGTATTGGCTTTACAGGTCACTAGTATATATTGACTTTACAGGTCACTAGTAATAGTATATATTGACTTTACAGGTCACTAGTATGTATTGGCTTTACAGGACACTAGTATATATATTAACTTTACAGGTCACTAGTAGTAGTATATATTGACTTTACAGGTCACTAGTATATATATTAACTTTACAGGTCACTAGTAATAGTATATATTGGCTTTACAGGTCACTAGTATATGTATTAACTTTACAGGTCACTAGTAATAGTGTATATTGACTTTACAGGTCACTAGTATATATATTAACTTTACAGGTCACTAGTAATAGTATATATTGACTTTACAGGTCAGTAGTATATATATTAACTTTACAGGTCACCAGTAATAGTATATACAGGTTCCTAGTATGTATTGGCTTTACAGGTTGCATCGTAGTAAGCATTTAAAGAGCTCTCAGTGGGGAATTTTATTTTTGGGTCGGTGATTCATGGGTCAGTTTTTTCAGGAGTCCCCTGTAGAAAGTTAAGTTGTGGGTGTAATTTTACATATTTTTCAGCGCCATTTCTATTTTGTTTGCCTTCTGTTATACAAATTCTAGAAGTGAGAAGGGCCTAGGATTTGTTGACTTGATTTTTTTAAAGTCATCCTGTTCATCGATGATATCTATTTAATACCTTTACTCTTTGCGTCTAAGAACCAAGACGTCATATTGGGTCTGGTTAGATATCAGTTATTTTCAGGTCAGACAGTGCCACGGGTCAATGCCACATCTTCCCAATAAAATAAAAAAAATTGATGCGCACAACCATAGGTCTAGGCACTGAAATAGAAATAGTATTGTAATCTAACTATATGTTTAAATCGTTGGTATTGCTCAAAGTAGCGACTGGTGATTGGTAAGGGTTTAACGCCATGTTAGTTATTGTCAGTTTTATCTTTACATTGAAATTTACAGGAGAACCTGAAGTGGGTGAGTTTGGGTCAAATAACAGCAAAATTTAACTCGCGAAATATAGCTAAAATTGCAGGAGGTGATACAGTCCAACAACCTTTGAACTAATCATCCGATTTTAATTAACTTTGTGTCCTTTGTCTTCTTCTAGTAAGAGCTGTCGATATGCATTTAAAAATAGTACTTTTTATTGTATTTAAAAATGAGTTGGGATACCTACTTATATGCATTTAGTCTATGGAATGAATATTTATATTAAAAGAAAGTCTGGTCAAGTAAGGTATTGAACAAAATATAGGACCAAAACTAACATTTTTGTTGATGAAAATTCTGTAGTTTATATACGGTTATTAACATACATTACACAAAAAAAGAAGCAACCTTAACTATGTAATGTTTATTTATCGATATTTGTATTTGTTTTCAGTTTCTTTACGTTAATCAGTCATTCGCACCGTCTCCAGATGTTGAGCTAGCAGTATTATACGATGTAAGTACGACCAATGTGTACTATTGTATGATCTAACATATAGAAATATTACTTTTTATATTTCTCATTAATGTATTTAGTTATTAAGCTCGTGGAATTAAAGTGTGCAATCAGTCTTCCTCCTTCCGCTCTCCTTACACAGATCCATCCCGTTTGTATAATGAGGCGTTTTTGTTATCTCTCTTTTTGTGTGTGTGTGAATATTATTTATTATAGCAACTACATAATATATGTAATGTCCATAGCTTAATCTAGCAACATTTACGGTCATATCAGGATGGGTGGACAGCTACCAAATTATGATTGCGCATTCATGGCTTATACTGTTATAGTGTTTCCCCACTGGGAGATGAGGCCACCCGAACCATGACCCGATATCCAACTCAGTCACATTATCCTAATAATGAGCTAACCAGTTCTTGGCCTATCCTATTAATGATATGCGCCAAGGTAGGTAGCGATAAGTATCAATTTTGTAAGTCATTGGTTTGACTCTGGCTGGGATTTTGAACTCCCAACTTTCCACATGTAAAGCCAGTGCTCTTGCCGATTCTGCGAAAAGTCGCCCGCATACCTTGTATGCATTTGCATTTGTATACCGCGTATATATAATCAATCAATTTTTCAATTCAATCGATTCAATTATTTAATTTTAACTCTCTGTAAGGTATGTTACAATAAACTGAGGTGATACAAAAAAAATGCATACAAATTTCTTACAGACAGAAAGGATCCCGGAAAAGCAATGCTTATCTAGCTGGTCTCCATGATGTGAATGAACAAGTGATGACAATAATCATCTCTTATTGTCATCACTTGTTCATTCACATCATGGAGACCAGCCAGATAAGCATCGCTTTTCTGGGATCCTTTCTGTCTGTAAGGAATTTTTATACCTTACAGAGAGTTAAAATAAAAGAATTGAATTGATTGAATTGAAAAATTGATTGATTATATATACACGGTAGATTAATCCTTTTTTAAGTTGGCCATGTGGGATCATATGTAGGCAAGTGTATTGGTCTTGACAATTTGTGTATGGGAAAAAAACACTATAGTGAATCAGCGCTAAGTGAGGATATTACGGTACCATGGTATGGTAACCATTGGCGTACATCATGTGTTTGGCTTTCTTGCAGTGTTTTGGTAGCGATGGCAAGCTGGTCTTACACTACTGCAGAACACAAGCGTGGGGCTGACATGTCGCCGTCACGAATCTGTCCCAAGAATAAATATGTGAACTGCTAAATGTTGCTGAATGACAGACATTCCGTGCGTATTTGTGTACAATACGTGCTAATGTGTTGATACGAGCGATTTTAACGTGTGTACGGATACCGTAAAACCACTAATCGAAGCCCCCCTCTTCGGACAAAAGCCAGACCCAGAATTGTCCAATTAAAGCAAAAGTTTTCTTAGTTTAATTCGGGGAGCGGAACGTAGCTCAGACAGGAGAGTGCCCACCTGTGAAGGTGTGGGTCATCTGATCGATCCTGTTCAGTGGATCCATTTGCAGTTTGGGCTATTTTCCGTTCAAACCAGTGGTCCACAACTGGTTCATCAAAGGCTGTGGTATGTGCTGTTCTGTCTGTGGGAAGGTGCATATAAAAGACCCCTTGCTGCTTAGCGGAAAGAGTATCCTATGTGGCGGCAACGGGTTTCCTCCCAAAGCAATATGACAGAATGACCATATGTTTGTCGTCCAATAGCCGATGATACAAATGCATGTGCTCTAGAGGCGTCATTAAATAAAACAACCTTTCCTTTATTTTCCTTTTTTTTCTTAGTTTAATTTGGTTTCAAGACGACCCCAGTAGAAAGCACCCTCCAATTTTTTTTTATGAGATTTAGACAAAACAATCTGGGAGGTAGGGCCTGCACTGTATTCTATTTTACTCCAACAGCGATTTGTTTACTAAACAATAGTTGAGAAATCACTTTTTCTCAGAATTTACTTTTTAAAACTGAAAAAAAATCAGACAACATCGAATATAAGCCACACTCCAATTTTAGGGTTAACTATTGTTAGATTCCCATTTAAAACCGACTATAAATCACAGCTTCTATTAGAGATTTTACAGTAGGCTCAGGTAGTATTTTGACATATATGATTACGTTTCCGGTGAAATTCATATGGTTTACCACAATGTATGATGGTTATATTTCAATGCCGAGATTACAAGTGTTGAAATGGATATGTGATTGTGCGATGTGTAAATATTATTTCCACCCAATAAATTGTTATTGTATATAATTAAACCCTGTATTGTTATTTATCACGACGTAAGCCCAATATACAAATTTAATCACGTGTTACATCAGTTTGAGTGGCCTATTTATTAAGAGTGAGCTAGGAAAAACTTTATCCTTGATAGAGCGGCAAACACATGGAATAGGCTTCCACCCAAAATAGTCGAAGCTCCATCACTAAATGCATTGAAAAACACTAAATAAATTTTGGAGTCAGTATCGGTATAGTCAGTCCTCACTGGGCATGACAGGTTAGTCAGGCTGAACCTATTGACCTAAATATATAAACAGAAGAGGCTAAGCAAGTAAGATGGAGCAAAAAAAAAAGAAGCAAAACTTATGGCTATATATTTCTATTCTTACTGCCCTGTGGTGGGAGTGATATCAAAGATGTGCTTTCAAACATTAATCAAATTAAAATAAGCCTGCTAAAAATTGTAGTTTCTATATACTTTGTTGATATAAAAACTTGTTCAGTAATCTAGAAATAAACTAATTCGTGCGCTTTTAACCCGAGAAACTGGCCTATTATGGGATTTATTTATATTCTTTTTTGTTTTTTTAAATTATCAAACAGTATTACTATAAAACTATACACTGTACTGTTCATTATGAAAGAATCAATACATCTTTCACCTGGAATGCTATGTTTTGGGTCTGACTGAATTAATTTAAGATTTATAAGTGGAACCCGTATAAAGGGAAATCTTTAAATATTTACCAAACATAAATTTCACCTTTAGGCTAATATGAAATTGAATCGCACTAGATATTGACATTTCCCGCAATGTAGCGTTAAATTGTACATGTTGCCGGTAACATGCGTAATTCAAAACCCTGACTACGGGCTGGATATTATGAACACCATAGATACCATCTGTAGGATGCGTTGCTAGGATCCAAGTTAACTTCCGGTAGTAGATTCAAAGAATAATCCAGTTGCTGCCTGACAATCATCCACGACGGATCGGTTTGCCGTAGCACACATACAAAATTTCACCATTCCACCCACCCGTTATCCTGGTATTACTATTTAGTAGGGCTGAGATCTAATGGTCCATTAATTTCCCATGTTGCATGAAGTGTGTGTACTAATAGCCTGAGTGTGTGTGCCAAAATGTGAGTTGCCTGTGTGACCGTGATCCATCATTTAGCTGCTGCCCAATGTCTTCAATTTAAAGATTCACCATTGACTGACCTTCAAGAAAATATTGCTTACTGATTAGAATGATAACTTTAATATTATGAGACCTGCACATAAGTAATGAGTAATGCTTACATAATTCAGACAGTATTCTCACGGTTGTACTACCTGTGAACTTAGAAGTAGATAAAAGCAAATAATCTCGTCTGTTCTGATGAGAAATAGCTTCAAGTAATAGTGTTCAATAAGTGGTAGGCTTAGTAGGCTTGTTGTAAAAATTTATTAAGCCTGATTAATAAATTTATTAGCCCAAAAAGTTATTATCTGTGTCTGGTTTTGAATTATCATTCACTATAGACACGTTGGTTGGTAGTTTTACATCATATCAGGACGGGTACTGACTTGTGACAGTCCATACTCATGGTGACTTTATAGTGCTGCCCCACTGGGAGATCAGGCCACTAGCACCATGACCCGATATCCCACTCAGTCAAATTATCCTGACACTGAGCCAACCAGTCCTGACCCTATCCTAATAATGCCGAGCGCCAGGCTAGGAAGCAACAAGTATAAATTTGTAGTACTTCTTAGCAAACAGGTTTCAGCATAGTAGCTACCATGGCCAGGTTGTTGGGCTCATTGCAGGCTACTACACTTATTTAACACCGTTTACCTTTACTTCCTGCATTTGATTGAGCACTGAGAGCTGGGTTTTCGTTAGGGTTCTGTGGGTTTCATATAGTTTCAATATTTTGAGAGCATTGGATGAGTACACACGACAAAAACAGTGAGATCAATTCAATTGAAGTCATCATCATCATCATGCTGTCGGTCGCGATGCGACAAAGACTGCTTTCATTACTTGACTGCCGCTCTCCATTTAGCTCTCTGCTGTGAGAGTTGTGTCCATGAGTCAATTGAAGTATTTCTATACAAAACAACAACAGTCCGCTCGTTTAGCCAACGAGACCATTCCGGAAGTGTGAGTCATGTGACTGATGTGGCTGGTCAATCAGGGTTCATTTTGACATATTTCAGGACCTTTCAGTGCAAAATTCCAGGACGTTGTTAAGACGTTTATTAAATTAAAGTGCCCTGAAACACAGCTGTATTCAGTCAATTCACTGGGTAAGATGTGAATTGTGAATAAGCATGAGAAATAATGATGACTACATGTATAGTTTTAATATAACAAATCTGGAGGCAAGATAACAAACCCACAGAAATCACTTTCAATGCAAAACATTACTGATTGAAGTTTGGGTACATCAACAAAAATAAGCTTTTAACAAATATTTTCAGGATTTTCCAATTTCACGGACTTTCAAGGATATTTAGGCAAATTCCAGAACTTTCTAGGCCTGTAATCCTGAATTATCAATTCCAGGACTTTTCATGTTTTCAATGACCCGTACGAACCCTGTCAATGTGACTAGATCAAATAAATAAAGACAACCTGATGTATATGCCAAGATCACATTTTTATTGATAAAAACCGTGGATAGACCAAATAAAGGTTCAATCAGAGTTCGCTTTTAGTATGTACATTATAAAGCTATCCAAATAATACTTAATTGAAATGAATATTTAACCAAATTTAAGTAAACTGTACAAAAGCATTGCATAAATTGATTATGGAAATACTCAACAGGTTTTGTTTGAATTCATATTTAATGCTTAATGTGGCAAAGACAATGTGTCATTTAACTTGTAAACACGGGACTAATACTAGTAGTAGGCCTACTAGTGTCTCGCTACGTTTGCAATTTGTGTAAGTGCCTAAAAAATGTTAATGTTATGTGGTGGAAGCAGTTGTGTACCTTTTGAATGGCTAAAGCCCTATTCACACACGGGCCTTAAGTCACCTCAACTAGTTCGCTTCATCTAAGTCCGACCCAGATCGTGTGTGTGAACGGTCCTCAGGCGAATTAGGGCTGAGTCGACTCAACTAGTTTGCCTCAAGTAAACCGCTTCGCGAGGTAGATTAGATGAGGTGAACTAGCTTGAGTCAGCCTAAGTGGCATGTGTGAAAGTAACTGGTTTAGTTGAGGCGGCTTAAGCACATGGATGGAGACTGCTTCCTAACAGGTAGTTGCTTTTGATAGTGGTTGGAGCACATGTTTGGACCGTCCTACTCTTCGTTAGGAATGTTTGTGTGGATGTACGTGTGGATACCCATCCTGATGACTTAGATGTTGCTAGGACATAAAACAACAAACAAACACACATCGATCTGAGCCAGTTTAATGCATGTGTCTGAACGAGACACAATTTGAAAACTCTGTATGTGTGAATGCGCCGCTAGTTCGACTTATGTAGTTTGCCTCATCTAAGCTGGCCTAACGCTGTATGTGTGACCACGGCTATAGATTTCCAAGATGTGATCCACATTTAATACCGCGTCAGTGGTACAATGCCTTATTTTAAACAAATTCATTCTCTCCAGTCGCAATAATAAATAGTGTGTTGCTAGGACTAGATAAGCTACATAGGATTGTTGTGCCTTTCATTTAAATTTAGTTTATTGTATCCAAAAACTACTCAATATTATAACTATTGACTATATAAATTGCTTTTTCAATTAGGGGTGAAACAGCATCAATATGCAATGAATTCAGACTTGATTAATTCCTATAAACATTTCATCTGTTTTTATTGTTGTAAATTAAACAAACCCTGTATAGACTATTGAGACTGGAACTGTACTCCGACAAATGATCACCGAGCACACCTTTTCAGTTTGTGTAAACTGAATATGTGGAGGGAAGGTGCCAAAATGGCTAGTGTGCAAGTGTAACTTAAAAGGGTTCCCCAGTGGTTTCCCAGTCTGGGGAACCATATTTGGTCATGTGACGAGGCAAACCCACTCATGTCATTCATTCCGAGTTCAATTGTCGTCTCAGTGGCCTATAGCGGGTGACGTTAATATCACAATAGCTTCAAGATTCTTTTTACAGAGCCAGTCATCCTCACATTTAAAGGGATATATATTTGTCAAAAGAAGGATGTTTGTTTACACTAGATTTACTTCCCCTATGCTCCGAGTTACTTTCTGGGGTGGGTGGGTAATGCATCTATTTAGTGTGGGAACTTCCACCTCAAGATGGCGCCGTCAGTGCTGACAGAGAGGATGTAGCGTCCGTCGGAGCTGATCTTGACGCGCGTCACACCGCCACCATGCCCCACACCAATGTGAGTCGTCACACCCTCGTCGTAAAGCCACACCTGTGCGGGGTTGAGTTGAGTTGATTATTATTATTATTATTACTATTATTATTATTATTATTATTACTATTACAGTAAAACCTCTCTAAATCGACTGACCATGGGACCGACTTTTAGGGATGTGATCCATTTAGGGATGTGGTCTATTTAGAGAGTTTGAATATCTTTACAATGGTATTGTTGGGACCCAAATAAAGCGATCGATATAGGGGAGTGGTCCATCTGTGGCGGTGGTCGGTTAGAGAGGTTATACAGTATTTATTTTCTTTTTCAGGGATGAAAGTAGATAAAAGATTCACCCCGTACTACAGCAGCCTGAGTAAGGGTGAAGAAGAACCCTATATAAAAAGTGTTGAAAATGTGGGTAAATGAAATGAACACATAAATTCTAAAAAGAAAAATATATTCTTCACATACCTTGATATATATTTACCCTCAACTTTTGAACTGATTAGTAGATTTAAGTCCAGGAGATAAATGAACTGCAAAAGTGGAGAGCGTAGTCCCTGCCACCATCCTGTGGTAGTGGGGCTCGTTATATACTAGTCACACCAGGGTTGGCGACAAAAAAAACCCCACTGGTTGTCAACCTATCACTGGCAACCACTTTGTGACAAGAAAATACCCACTGGTCATCAACCTATGAAAATGGCCGGCGACCATCTTGGTCGTAAGGAGAGGGTTTTGGTGCAGCAGCTGCAACCATTTTAGTAGCAGGCAGGGATGAAAGATCTCAGCGATTTCGCGGATTTTTGCTGTAGCTATAAGTGTATACTAATACATTGCGCCCTTCCTGATATGACTTAGATGTTGCCAGGACGTAAAACTCCAACCAACACGTTATTTCACACTGCAGCACCATCAGCATATACTAATATGTGGTGCAATCGCCGCAGCACTAGCAGCGTATACTGCTAATGCCTTCAAACGCCGCAGCAGTGTCAGCGTATACCGATATGTGGTGCAAACACCACAGCACTAATACATGCTTCAAATGGTGCAGCACTATCGGCGTATACCAATATGTATGAAAGCCGACTTCGGGGAATTTTCAGCGATTCGCTGACAATGCTAAGCCTATGGGAGAATATCAGCATTTCCGCTTTTTTCCCAGAGACCACTTTCATCCCCAAGCAAGGAGGCAGGCAACCACTGAAGACTGCAACCAATTGCGACCATTTTGTGACCACCCATTTTGTTGTTGTGGTCGCAAGCATAGTGTGTGACTGGGGTATTATGGGGTACTACACATCCATTGGACTGTGCAGCTCTAAAAATAAATAAATTAATAATGAATAGAAAGAAAATTGCAAATAGAAATTTACCTTAATGAGACGATCGTCTCCGCCAGAGACAAAGTAACGGCCGCATCTCGAGATGTCCATGCCGTTGATGGACCCCGACATGGAGGCCTCCAGTTCGCGGATGGTCGAGCCGTCAAAGGTCTCGAAATAGCCGACCTTGCGGTCAGTGCCGGTCGTGATGATCTGGTGCTCCTGCGGGTGGTAGCACACGTACTTGAAGAGCGTGTTCACACGCACCATCTGGCAGCGGCACAGCTTCCTGTAAGGTCAGAGGTCAACGGTCAGAGAGAGAGTTTTTTTCTTTGTTGTTGCTTTACATCCTGGAACATCTACCGGTTATATCAGGACGGGTAACGAATTGTGACAGTGACTTTATAGTGCTTCCCCACTAGTAATTCAAGCTGCCGGCACCATGACTCAAGTCACCTTATCCTGACAGTCCTTGTCCTATCCAGTTAATGCCGAGTGGCAGGCTATAGAAGCGACAAGTATCATTTTGATAGGTCATTGGTTTGAATCGACCTGGAACCAAACTCCTGATCTCCCGCACGCGAGGCACACGCTCTACTGATGATGCAGGACCCGTCCATAGTGTGTGTGTGTGTGTGTGTGCGGTAGGAACTGTACATAAACACTTATACTTACACCAGGTCCCAGATGATGCATGACCCGTCTGTGGGGTATCTGTGTGTTGTGGGTGTTTGTGTGTGTGCACGTTCATTAGCTGTACACAAACACGTATACATACACCAGGTCTCAGATGATGTATGACCTGTCTGTGGGGTATCTGTGTGTGTGTGTGAGTGCTCGTTCCTTATACCCCAGTCACACGAGGCCTGCGTTTGCTTCCGATCGATTCGCGACGTCAAAACGTCCTCCTTGTGCCCTCCCTACGCCCTCATTGAGTGCTGTCGCCGCGAAGATGCCAACCTCCCGGCGTCCATTTCGGAAATTTTGGGCGCAAGGAGGTTGCTGCTGCTGCACGTGCAACCTCCTTACGCCCTGTTTTGGCGGCGCCATTCAAAATGGTTGGCGCCCTGGCGCCGCCCTGGCGCCGCCATGGCGCCGCCGTGGGTTGGTACAAACACATGCGATGCTGCAGTCACCGTGTGGTCTGCTCCGACCTGGCGCCGACATGGCGCCTAAAATGTATTTGAATCAATATATCGAATGGAACGCTGGGTGGTTGGCGTCCTTTTAGGCGTAGGGAGGCTGGCGGCGAACGCTGCCTCCCGTGTGACTGGGGTATCAGCTGTACACAAACACTTATACATACACCAGGTCTCAGATGATGTATGACCAGTCTGTGGGGTATCTGTGTGCGTGTGAGCGCGCATTCGTTAGCTGTACAATACTTAATCACTTATACTTACACCAGGTCTCAGATGATACATGACCCATCTGTAGGATATCTGTGTGTGTGTGTGAGGATGTGTTCGTTCGCTGTTCACAAACACTTATACTTACACCAGGTCCCAGATGATGCACGACCCGTCTGTGGGGTATCTGTGTGTTGTGGGTGTTTGTGTGTGTGCACGTTCATTAGCTGTACACAAACACGTATACTTACACCAGGTCCCAGATGATGCACGACCCATCTGTGCTCGAGGTGACGCACTCCGAGTTGTCATGCTTCACCTTGATGCAGGTGACAGACGCCTTGTGTTCCTTGAGTGTGCCGAGCAGGGAACTGATGTAGGTGAAGCCCTTCGGCACTGGCCTCCGGGCCACAGACCACACGCGCACGTCACCCTGCTGGCCGCCACTGACGATGTGCGTGCAGTCGCTGTACGTGGCGACTGCCGTCACACCCAGCTTGTGCGCATCCTCGATCGTGTACTTGGGCTTTCCCGACTCCGGGTAGAAGACGCGGATGCGGCCGTCGTCCCAACCTACCAATGAGAAGGCGGCGCATGCACCAAGTTCAATGATTTCCACCTATTTTTTTGCATGTCCTTATATCGTGCCACTCAAAACCCCCTTACTATCTGAATGAAAACATAACTAGCAATTTGGGTGAAATAACCCGTTTTCTGTCTTGCTGCTATGATTAGAAAAGTAATAATTAAAAAACTACTTTTTTCTTCAAAACCTAGTGCTGCCACAATGGATTTTTACCCCTCAAAAAGTAACAAATTTGTCCCCCCTAAAATATCAAAATTGTGCACATACTATGGAATCACCATGAGACCACACTGTCAGTTGTATGTAGATAGCCATTATAATACGTCTCAGATATGACCAAGACAGAAAACCCCATTGAGGCAGAAACAGACAGAGCAGAACCAGTGAAAAAAAACAATTTCAAACCATCTGGTAGTATCGTCCGATATCGCCCACATTGCAGTGCAGGTGAAATACTACATACACAGGAAGGATGTATAGTTAATAGCACCAGGTAACCTAGATAGGGTAATGGTTAGGACACTAGCCCCATATAATGACAAAAATGTGGGTTGGCACACCACTCCTAAAAGCAAACTAGCAAAGCACATCTCCCAATCTCATCAAATTCCTAATTCTAAGTCTGAAGAGTTTTCAATTACCAGGTTGTCAATTTCTTTTGCAGAAAAAAGTATTTGCACCTGAAAATAAGTATGAAAAAGAGTATAAAAAGTAGTATAATACTTGAAAAATTCCTAGAAATGATGAGTCATACCAGTGATGATACTCTGGCCGTCAGCCATGATTTCCATTGCGTGACAGGTCATGTTGGGAATGGTGATGCGGAGAAGCTCTTTGTTGGTGCTGGCGTGCCACATGCGGACTTCATTCTTAGACGCTGTTCCGAACAGGTCGGCGGAATCCCTGAAAGCGCATTGATTAATTTCAAAATTAGAAGATATCTGAAGTTATCACCCTATGTGCGCTCTGTTCTTCTTTGGAATAATTTATTTTCCTTCGTTTAACAAAACAAAGAAGCATATCCTATCTATATATATGTGATGTATAATGCATTATACGAGTATAAATACTAGGGGAACATATACTTATTATTATTATTCCTCCATAGGCGTCTTGGTGGATTGCCCCCCCCCCCCAGCTGTCGGGGTAATCTATTCGGGCGACCCCCTTCGCGCCGCACACACTGGAGGAATTTTAGAATGTCTATATATGTGTATAATTATATACACACATTATATATCTCATCATCATCATGCTGTCGGTCGCGATGCGACAAAGACTGCTTTCATTACTTGACTGCCGCTCTCCATTTAGCTCTCTGCTGTGAGAGTTGCGTCCATGAGTCGGTCTTAATGTCTCTCAGCTTCAGGTTTCTCTTGATGGTATCCTTGAACCGGAGACGGGGGCGCCCTCTCTTTCTGTAGCCAGAAGACAGTTGAGAATAGAGGATCTGCTTTGGTAGCCTGTCTGATGACATCCTCATGAGGTGTCCAGTCCACCGGAGATTCTTTTTGATCAGAAGATCTTCCATAGAGGGCAGCCCCATCCGTTCGAGTATTTCCTTATTCGTCACTTTGTCCTTCCAGGTTAGCCTCATGATTGAACGCAGATGTCGCATCATGAAGGCATGCAGCTTTTTCACCTGCCGTCTGTACACTGTCCAGGCCTCGGCTCCGTATAGTAGGGTGGATAGCACGATTGCGCGGTAGATCTTACCTTTGACCCGAATGGACACATGGTGGTTGTTCCAGAGTCTCTGGCGTAGTCGGCCGAAAGATGCGCTAGCCTTGGCCATCCTCCTCTGTATCTCAGCATCAATGCGTCCATCACTTGATATAGTGCTTCCGAGATAGGTGAATTCCGGAACAGAGTTCAGCTTGTTTCCGTCAACCATGATCTCCTCCTCTCGGGTTCTTGTAGAGTTGGGTTGGTACAGCACCTCCGTCTTCTTGATGTTAATTTTCAGGCCAAACTTCTTTGATGCATCGGAGAAAGCGTCCACTATTTTCTGGGTCTCTTCAGCAGAGTGGGCAACCAGTGCACTGTCATCTGCGAATAGTAGCTCTCTCACCAGTAACATTTCATGAAAGCTGCCTGCAAAAGTGTTGAAGTGCTGCTGGCTTTTGCAAGTTACCAGCGGCACTCTCTCGGGGAGCAAATAGAGGTTTCACACCGGCAAGAACATGTCAAGACAGGCGCAAAACTATTTGTCCCTGCAGTGGCTGGTCGGGAGATGTTGGGAGTTCCATACATCAACCGCCCTTAATGCTGCCACAGTGACATGGTTTTCTGTTTAGGGTTTGCTCCCTTAGCCTTCGGTTCTGTCAAGGACCTGTACCACAAGGCAGTGGTTTACAGACCATATATATAACAAACAAAAATAAGGCATTCATTAGGTTAAGAATAATCGGTATCATAATAAACAAGCAATTCCCTTCCATGCCTTTATACTCACATAATACGTTATACGCATTATATGTCCTATAACATATATACGATGTATAACGCATTATATATTATATATATATATAATATTCACACTATTACGATTTATGTGTTTAAAATACAAAAAAGAATCCACAGGTTTGATCCCTCTTTCCGATGTTCTAAATATAGATTCAAATATATATATAATTAAAAAGATATTTAGAATAATATTCTATTCAGGGTGAAAATCTTATTTTCTAAATATATTCATTTTATTCTACATAAATATATTATATATACACATATAAATATTCTATTCAGTGTTATAGTGTACTACAGAAATTAGAATGATTCTAAAATGCAATAATCCACAGGTGTTATCCCGCTTTACATACACTATGATTTGTATGAAAACAAACTTATGAAAGCTGCATAGTCCGATGAAAACATCAAATTTTCAAAACAAAGACAATTAGATAAATTTGATTTTAATTGTGTTCCTTACATACTGGTGCACTTATCAAACATTTGTCACTACTTAGAATGGAATACTGTGACAATTTAATAGAACCTGTTACTGCAGAAGCTGATATAGTGTCAGAGTTCTGGCATCCTTGCCAAAATTAATTTAGCATGTTTGCACTTCAAATATCTCAAAAGTTAGCCATTTAAAATAAAAGTTACTTCAAACTAAAGCATGGTAGATTGCATTTATCTCAGAAAATGACAGAAATTCGGAACCGTTGGACCATGCAACGTTAAGCGCCTTGTGACCTACTTTGGGAAGGCGATGTCGTTGATGGGATCGTTGTGGCAGGTTCCTACCAGCTCGTGGGTGAAGTCATGCAGCACAAAGCGGTAGATGCTCGACTCCACCGTGCCTATATAGAACTGTCGAAGACACCAACAGCGTTCAAAACTAAGCCATTAGCTTCAGGAAGGAAAGTGATCTCGGAGAAGAAGAAAAAGCAGAAACTGATGGCTAGGTGGTTGAAAATAGAAAATACTGTCACAATAAGAATATTGGAACGCTCTCAAGGGATAGTCTGTACTGCAGGACTGGTCAGTGGAATGGAGCTATGATAGTACCGTATGAACATTGACTCCCCCCCCCCCCACCCCCCCAGCGATTCCATGACAATGCTAAGCCTATGATATGAGAGAAATTCTGCGTTTTCATGGAAATTCATCCCCACTCAATGCATTATATGGGCGGCCTAAAACTGGCCGACTGTCGCCAACCCAACATCTCATAGAGCTTAGCCCAGCGAAATAGCGAAATAGTGAATGGTAGACAGGAAGTGTGAACACATATTTGTCTCTCATTTTTGCTTGAGTGCAAGTAAATAAGCAACACAAGGAATAATTCGTAGCATGTGGTGAATAAGGGGTCAAATTTCCCTGGATCATCAGCCCATGCCTTTTCTAATCTGTTCTTGAATGAATTTATTGACTCGGCATCAATAACATTTTGTGGGAGACTTCCATATATTTATGATCCTGTTTGAGAAACTGTGTTGCCTTAACTTTGAAATGGCTCTGGGCTTTACTAGTTTGAGAGTATGGCCTCACAGAGAGCTTAGCTTAATACGTAATACTAATAGGGAAGAGTTAAATGTCTCAAATGGTTCTGGGATTTTGTGTTGATATTAGGTAGTATAGGGCCTACATATATAACTTACACGTAATTAAATTGTTAGTTGTGTGTGTGTACTGTTTTTGTCGGGGGGGGTGGGGGTTACGGATTAGCTATTGTCGTGGGGGTGATGAGCCAAGCCAAGGTGTGGTATGTGGAGCCGTCTGAACATGTCTCACAGCCCCCACCCCCACCCCACGGCCACCCAACCCAGACTATAAGAAACCGGCAAAAGGGTTACGTCCTGGGCCCCGATCAAACAGCCATGAGCTGACTGTACTTGAACATTTTGTTTTGAAATAAAACCCACTACAGTATAAACCCATTAAACCAAGCTCGGTTAGACCAAATGATCGGTTAATCCAAACTTTTTATCGGCGGCCCGGTAAAATACTACCATTTATCATATAAAAACGTTGGTTAAACCAAAGCATTGGTTAATCCAAACTATCGGCTAATCCAAACAAAATTGTCGGGGCCCAGGCCACTTCCGGTATGGTTAAACCCAAACTTTCATGTCGTTATAAGGTCATCTGAGACCCCACTGACTTTTATCAAATAAATTGTAGTATTTTGCCGGGCCGCTGAAAAAAGTTTGGATTAACCGATTGTTTGGTTTAACCGAGATTGCTTTAACGGGGTTATACTGTATATACATAAAAAAACAATAATCAAAGTGTCCACATACATTGTATATTACATGTGCAATACACGCTTACTCAAAGTCCAAGCCTAAGCTCGGTTAAACCAATGATCGGTAAATCCAAACAATTTTCTAGGGTCCCTTCAAGTTTCTCTTAACTGGGTTATAGTGTATATATATATGAGCTTGGTTCCGTGTTTCTGAATTAACAGAATAGAGTAATGAGACGCTCACCTGGTGTCCTGCTCCGCGAAGAGAGATTGAAGAGACGGCCCCACGGACCTTAGCACACTTCCTACAATATACAAACGGAGCTCTCAGCATTAACTAGGCAGACAAAAAGACACAAAAGCAAAGCGAAATAAGTGCACTGCTTACTGTATGTTGTCGGTTTCGAGGTTACTGTAATTCATTTCAATTCTTTATTTCACACTCAGGTTTATGGTAGTTACATAATTTGGTCCATAGTAGGTAGATATGAAAATAAATGTGAATAATATAGAAGTAATAGTATGAATTCTAACCAAAATCAAAATGTTGTCTACATACAGTAGTTTGTACCAATGCCTCCTCCATATGGCAGACGTAAATCTGAGATCACTTTCTCCTATTTTCGCACGTCCCTGTATTATAGCATTTTCTGACTTGTCAAGTCTAGTAATAAATTTGAATATTAGATTCCTGATAACAGCCTGAAAGGCTGGCAAATCAATATTGGCAAACAACTGACCAGCACTGTGATACGTAGGTAGACGGAGTAACAAAGCAGAGACCTGTGTTTGGTTACCTGTCTAGGATTTGTTTGTTTGTTGTTGTTTTACGTCCTAGCAACATCTAAGGTCATATAAGGACGGGTACCGACTTGTGACAGTGTGCACTCATGGCAACTTCATAGTGCTGTCCCACTGGGAAACCAGGCCGCAGGCACCATGACCTGGTATCCCACTCAGTCACATTATCCTGACACTGAGCACACGGGTCCTTGCCATGTCCTAATAATGCTGAGCACCTGGCTAGGAAGCGACAATTATACATTTTTAAGTCATTGGTTTGACTCGACCAGGGTTCGAACCCACGATCTACCAGCATGGGAGACGGACGCTCTAACTCATTCGGCCATCCCGTCTGGTTACCTGTCTAGGAATACCACACTGAATTTAACATAACTTAACCATTGAAAGTCATTCAAGCCTATGATGTCCAGCATTTCGGTGCACACGCTTAATTTACTTTGCATGATTTCATTTAGCAATTTCTAATAAAAGTTATTCCAAACTAAAAATAACGTAGGTTATAAAGACCAACATAATATAATTATTTTGAAAAAAAAATGATTCGAAACTAAAAAGAACTATGTCGTCAAGAATATATTCAATTTTTCAATCCAATACTGAATTTCAGACTCAGGACTTACATAAAGTGCTCCATAGTGGGTACATAAATAATGTGAATAACATACAAGTAATAGTATGAGCAGTACAATACTAACCATTATCAAAATGTAGGCTTGTACCAATGCCTCCAAATGGCAGACGTAAATCTACTATTTTCACAAGTTCCCGTATTGTACTTTATAGCATTCTCTGACTTGTCAAGTCTAGTAATAAATTTGAATATTAAATAGCTGATAACAGCCTGGAAGGCTGGGACATCAATATTGGAAAATAACTGACAAGTTTGTTGTTGTTTTACGTCCTAGCAACATCTAAGGTCATATCAGGACGGGTACCGACGTGTGACACTGTGCACTCATGGTGACTTTATAGTGCTGTCCCACTGGGAAACCAGGCCGCTGGCACCATGACCTGGTATTCCACTGTCACATTATCCTGACACTGAGCACACCAGTCCTTCCTTGCCCTGTCCTAATAATGCCGAGCGCCTAACTAGGAAGCGACAAGTATCAATTTTTAAGTCATTGGTTTGACTTGACCAGGGTTCGAACCCACGACCCCACGATCTACCAGCAAGGGAGACGGACGCTCTAACTCATTCGGCCATCCCGCCTGGTCGACAAGCACTGTGACAAAGTTAGTTTTGAAGTAGTAAAAAGGTTCACTCACGATGTGCGCTTGAAGTTCTGGTTCTTGCCCTCGGTGATACAAATAGTGCCGTCACCAGCCCCTACAAGCAGCTGGCCTGTCTTTAGTAATTTTAGACAAGTGAGTCCACAGCCAAACAATTCCTTCACATTTGGTCCACAAAACTGGAAGTTGTTTGATTGCAGATTGACGCCAAAGATGTCACCCGTGTCCGTGCCGCTTAACAGGAACTGGTCAGCCTCATCAAACTGTCAACAATCAAAGACAACTAAACAAGTCTGCATACATGTGTGGGTGTTTATATACTGTGGCGCACGGGTTAAAGCTAGGCCCCGCATCAATCTCTGGACCAATATTGTGTTGAACTGTCATTGTACATATATTCACGATTTCTGACTATATTGAGAGACTGTATATATACATATCTACGTTCTCTGTTATATTCCGAACTCATGCATAGCCCTGTGTCAATATAGTGCCGCCATCTGGTGGAATCCATTTGTACCATTTTGTGGTAAACCATATCGGTGGCGCTATCTAATGATGGAGTTAACAACACTTGTGGTTAGGTGATTCAAAATAGATGCCACTCTGGTCGAAGTGACCAATGTTAGTAAAAACTCAAAATTAATATGAAATGTGTATGGTAGGCACAAAAGAACACATGCTATTAACGACCCATACATGGCGAAGCATCAGTGGAGTATGATGATGTGCGTTGGCAGTGCCGATTAACAGAGGAGTAGTGATCAGAATCACCCTAAGTGCATCAATATCTAAGTTGATTATGTAGAATAAAATCTAGATAAGTGTTTTGGTTTTGAAAATGTGATGCTTTTATAGAACCACCACAACTTTGATTTGAACAGTTCGATGACATGTGTTGGAATTTGTTATGGTGTGTCGTTTCTATTTAACTAGATTCACCTGCAAACACTTGAATTGTCTGCGCTTGTTGCCCAACTTAACCTCCCGGGGCCAGATCTTGCGGTTCTCAACATCAAGAGTCCAGACCCGCAGTGTGTCGCTGAAATAAAGAAAACAATTAATTAATTTACAACGGGACAAGGAACTAAATGGCATGGGAATCTAGCAATTCACATATAAATACATCTGTCATCCAATTAATGTGTACCCACACTATCTAACACTGTCAGACTCTGGTTCCAGATATATTACACATACCACTCGGAACTGCTAGCTCTCCACTGTGTTTCCTTCCACATATCCTGATGGTTGTGCTCATTACTATCAAAGACCCTATAATACTAAAACGGCTCACTCAGCCTGTACTGTGTAATCAAAATGATCAAACCCACCACTTGGTGCACTGGCTGTTCTCTTGGTTAAACAGGTGCTATTTTATATGTATAAATGTATATATGAATGTGAAAGATGTGTACGTGATGATGGCGATGATGATGATGCTGATGGTGATGTGTATTTGTTCATAGCAATTTCATATTGATGTGTATTCATACTTACCTATCTCATGTAAAATATAATTGTATGTGTTTACATGTGAAACACCAACCAGCAGCCGGGCTGATCAAACCCACCACTGCGAAATTTACATTACCATGGGAGAGATAGGGAGTGATCCGTCTTAGTATTATAGGGTCTTTGTTACTATGTACTATCCTGGTCCCGTAGTTACTCATGCAGCACTGTCTCTCGAGACAGGGCTACTGAGCAAACCATTAGAAAAAGTGGCGAACAGCTGGGTAAATGAAATGAGCACATCATTTCTTAATCAAAGAAGCAACATATATTCTTCACATACTTCTTCATATTTACCCGCTACCTTTGATTTGAAAAATATAATACATGTAATTTAAGGGCCTTTAAAAGTAAAATCGAGAGAATTCTTGGGTCGACATCTTGCTTCTTTGCATCCTCTACCATTGAACCAACTCTATGTCAATATAGGAAGCCACTCGACACCAGAACCAGGAATTACATTTCCTGTTCCATACTAAAGCAATTTTCGCTCATATTTAGACTATGTTATCATTCATTCTTACCTTGGGAAGCGGTGAATATTTTATGTACACTTGCTCTGCTTTTTTACTTTAATGAACGGAAGGGCTTTTTGGAGCTCCAGCCAGAGTTTGCTCAACCAAACTGATTACTATCTTCCTCCTTTGTGTGCGGAATATCATAAATAATACAGAAATGAAAATTTGACAACATGCATATATCTTACCCATTTCTTATCGCTGTAGAGTGGGGTCCTCTGTGGCCAAGTGGTAAGAGTGTCTGACTTTTTTCTAGGTCAGACTCCTTTCAATTCCCCATGCCATCACCTCTGCCAATTTGGATTTTCACTGCTGTGTGTAACTTACAGCATCATCAAAGGACAGTTGCTCTCGTACCATGTCTATGTGGTGTGGGAGGTCAAAAATCCCGTGGGTCGGTAAATGTATAGGCTCAGGCTTTCTATCGACCAACTGCCTAATGGTGAAAACAAGTCTATTCAGACTTATCCCATGATAGGCAGTATAAATCTTCGAGGGAAAAAAAGGTACTTACTCTCCACCGCTGGCGAAAACGAAGTCAGTGTTGTTGGCGAAGGTTATGACGAATGTAATACCAGCACTTTTACACTGCGCAGGACTGCCACAAATCGCCTCCATCTTATTCATGTCCCAGACAACCACACTGTTATAAAACAAATCCACCAAGGCACAACGGTTAATGGCACGTTCATATGATCGATTATCATCGATATTAAACAATGAGGTGTGAATATCATAATTATATTGCAGGGTTTCTTTTCTCTCATTTATTAAAGCAATAATTTATGAAGAAAAGGAAATTTCATTTGGGTACAACCATTTTGGGGTTATATTAATTGATTAAGCAGAGGTAAATTTGAGGACAATTGATCTTCCCCATTCCAATGCTTCTTACTATATCCCAATAATGTAAAGTGACAGACTGCTTAGTGACATCAGTATCATATTTTAGGTCATTGCCATTGGTTTACCTCGGTTTAGGTTCGAACCTGCGACCTGCTACGCGAGACGCAAGCAATCAACTGATTCAGCCATCTCCGTATAGCTTGCGTAGACAGGAACCATACTCCGACAAATGCTCTCCAAGCACAATTTTGCCTAGTTTTTAAGTTTATATAACCAAATATGTGGGGGAGAGGGGTAGAGTCACTGCACCTGGACTGGGTCAGGGAGAGTGCTGAGGTCAGTGGTCCCCAAGAACAACTTTGCTTTTCCTGTCTACATGACCAGATATGTGGGTGGAGAGTGTTGAAGCTGGTACCCCAGCTGTTGTTTTGAAAATGGCTGGGTGAGTCTGGAGAGACTAGTGGTTATGGTGTGGCTTGTGCTTGTTATTATCCAGTTGTCGCATCACCAATCTAGGGCACTCTACACCACCAAGTGGCAAAGTTCAGAACTAATCATGCACCACCTGTGACACAAATTAGTGTCACTATTCCGAGTTTGTTTCTTTTCTCATGAGCTATAACCGGTGGCTTTAAAAAAAAAGAAAAATCTTGAAGGTTGAACATTATTCCCACACTTACTTTCCGTCGTCACGTCCTCCCAGAGAGACAAGATACATTTCATTTGGGGAGAAGGCGAGGGCTTGTATCATCACCTTGTGCAGGGTGAGTTTAGTAACCATCTTCTTCGAAGGATAGTCCCACACAATTATATCTGCCTGAAAAAGCAAACAGAAGTTATGCTGTTACCGTCTCCAGCTTTCATTTTCGCAGCTAAAGATAAACATATCCAAAGATATCCTATACTCGGGGGGGGGGGGGGGGTCAATCATTTAACGAATATTATTTGTTTGTTGTTTTATGTCCTATCAACATCTAAGGTAATATCAAGACAGGAACTGACTTGTGACAGTGCGTACTTATGGCGACTTCATAGTGCTGCCCCACTGGGAGACCAGGCTGCCAAAATCATGATCTGATATTCCACACAACCACATTATCCTGATACTGTGCTACCAGTTCTTGTCCTATCCTATTAATGCCAAAACGCAGGCTTGATAGCTACAAGTATACATTTTGTCTTCGGTTTGACTTGGCTGGGATTAGAACTCCCGACCTTCCGTACGACAAGTATGCGCTCTATCGATTTGGCCACCACGTCCGATCAAAGTTATTTGTTGTCATTAGTAATTAATATTTATTATAAAATAACTATGGGTTGGACACTGCTGTTGATTCGGTATTCATTAAAGAGGAATATCAACCGCAGTACAGTACTTAAAGTTGCATAGTCCGATGGTTTTGAATTTCTGTATTTTTTCTGAGATAAATATATTAGATCGATCACTAGTATCTAATTTACATTAGTTCAAAGTTACTTTTATTTTAAATGGTAAATTTTTGAGATATTTTGAATGCAAACATGGAAAATTAGTTTTGGCAAACTTGCCAAAACACTGACACCATAGACTTCTGCAGTAACAAATGCTTAATAAGTGCATCAGTATCTAAGTTAGATATGTAAAATCAAATCTAGATAATGGGTTTGGTTTTGAAAATTCAATATTTCATCGGACTATGCAGCTTTAAGTTGATGTGGTTATTCTAATAAACAAAATATTATTAAAATGTAGAATTTCAAACATTTACTAAATATATTTACCTTAAATCCCATGTGGGTCTTCTGACCAGATGCTATTAGTCGACCAGCACTTGAGACCTCAAGTGCAGTTATGTTGTTGGTGTGTCCAGAAAGGAAAACTTGATTATGTGCGTTGATATTTTCAATAACAATCGTACATCCTACTGGGTAGATGAGGTGTTCCTTGTCCGGGTGTACATTTAACCCGCCCGGTACTTTGCCTAAAAATAAAGAAATAAATTGTGGTTAATCTACGAGTACAACTTTACAAGTTATTATCAACCTATCACTTCCACTTCCTTATTGCATGTGCGCCACTCACTCATTTTGCTCTCCTCCCGCTTCTGGTTCCCCTCCGCAATAACACCTATGTATTACACCCTCACTTTCCACTCAATCTATCATGAATTTTATATATATATATCACTGATGTAAACAATATCCACGATTGTACATCATTGAATTGGTTTTCTAGTAGTTTTTGTGTGTTTCTTTTTGGTGATGGGTGTATTTATGCTGCCCATAACGGTTAAGCCTAATGACTTATTTTCGCCGCTAGACAGTAATAGTCTTGTGACTCCCCTTCTTTTTTTTATCACTTTCAGTTCTTGTGTAGCTAACTGCATGCATTCTTTCTCTGTTGTAAGCATTCTCCCACATCCTCCAAACCTCTGTGAGTTTGTTCGTTCTACAATCGGATAATTGTTTGGTTACCAATAATTAATTTCTCTGAATGTCTTCACCTTGCTGTGTTAGCGTTCACTAGGTTTTGATTTTAAGTTTAAAGTTTACCTTTTGTATGTACCATACCTATCATCTATACCCTATAAAACCTTGCTTGAATTATCAGTGTATTTTCTATTTATTTATCTATCTATCTGTCATTTTCTTTTTTAATTAATTTTTATTTGTTGTTGTCATTAGTCTAGCAGTGCATTTAGCTCTCTTTTGATTAATGTTTTATATGTTTCTATTGTCCCTGTACTTCTTTCTTCTCCTCCCAGTGTATTCCATTCCCTTGCCTTCATGTACTCAGTACTCCTCTCATATGGTCTGTTTTGGGCTCTGTTTATTATCAGTTTGGGGCCATCACTACCTCTTGTTGCATTTCTTGTTACCTGCACCCTCCCAGGCTTCCTTGTCTCCCTGAATGCTGCTATTTTGAGATGTCCTTTTCTCCTGTCATTTAGTGTGTTTACTCTTGCTTTCCTATGGAGATTATCAGTTGGGTGTCTATGTTCCACATTTAGACATATCTTAAGTGCTGTATTTTGTAGTTTTTGTAGTTTATCCAACATATTTGTGTTACCCCCCATATATATTACATCACCATAGTCGAAGTACGGTAGTATTACACCTTTATAGATTTTAACATCCATATTTGTAGTTAGGTATTTTCTGGTATTCGCTAATATCCAGATTTTGTGGTTTTAGTTTCCTATCAAGATTCATCCCTAGATATCTGTAGTTGGTCTGATAGTCAAGAACATTTCCTCCCAAAATTATTGGCTCCTCATTGCCATAGTTGATTCTTTTAACCCCCTTCCGATATAAACAATTCAACGATTTTTATTTGTTCGGCTGTACAGCTTTCCAGCATTATTAATAGTTTTATTTTCAGTCCCAGGTATAGAATTGTGATCTGATGTGTGTGTGGAAATTAGAATGAATACTTCAGTATTACTTCGGTCTGACAACACATGAGAGATAAAATACCACCAATTTTGTTCTTGTAACACTATCCCAAATAAAAACTTGTCCGATGTGGTAAAACATATTCAAATAAAAATGTGTCTGCCGCTTGATATGCAGATACGCCCATAGTCATCCTCCACTAAAATAACTACAATATTATCTGAAGGAATTACAAGTATTCCATTGAAAAGTGGCCTTATGCTGGATTTTAAATGAATCTAAAGACCTATTTAAACCATAACTTATGCCATTAGGCCGACTGGCAATAGCCATAAACAACATGCAGTATTAACTATTATTGATATGAATGCACTTAATCAATAAATAATTTAATGGAAAGTTGGCGATGTTTGTTATATTCTATTTTGGTAGCTGTGTGTAGAATATATGTATATATACATATATATGTATATCTATGTGTGTGTAAATATATATGAATACATATAAACACAACAGTAATTAATCATCTTTGTTATTGGCGGTTCAATTATTGCGGGGCAACGCTGTCAGTGTCATTGAGTGATTGACATTTAATCACTGAGCCAGCATTGATGATTTGATCACTCGCCCATTTGAGGTGTAGACACTAAGTTAGTGATTGACTTGCAACATAACCGAATCCATACGAAATAGATACTATATCAGTATATGCATATTTCCGATATAGAATAAACCTGTTCGTACATATACAATTATAGCATCATGACACCAACTTAGCTCCCGACATTATTTGCCATCAAACCCTGCTTGATAACAAATCCCAACTAGAAGTCTAGATCGAGACGTAACGCAATCAATACAATGTACTATCATAACATTATTATATCATGTAGCTTCAATGAAGCCTTCATCCATACTTAACTACCATAGTGATACTAGGCAAGCACACGGGTTACTTACCATCGAAGCCTATCATAGACTCCAGCTCCAGGAGCGGTTCTTGAATTGGGGAATCCGTCATCTTGTGGTCTTTTTCTTGAAGGAACACACGTCAAGTGCCCCAAACGAGGAAGGAAACAGAACAAACAAGCCACTCTCCAAATATCGGAAAGGTTTCAGCGTTGTCAATGACAACTTACTGACTGCGCATGAGCACAGACGTGCTTCCGTGTGTTGTCGGAAACTCTCACCAGGTGACGTCTGTGTTCTCGACGTGGCTTTTTCCCGCCACCACGTTAGCCCGATGCTTGTTATGACGATGTGCCGACACCAAACGCACACATACACATATCTATTTAAAATGATAGAATTCAGTCAGCTGCAGCGTGCTGTATATGTGTCCGCATGTGTGTTTAGAACCCAATAGTATTGTAACCAGACGGGATGGCCAAATGGGGTGAGCGTCCGCTCTCCTGTAGGTCTACTAGATTAGTCCAGAGCGTCAGGCTAGGTAGTGACACGTATCAACAGTAACTCATTGGCTTGACTCGGCCGGGTTATCGAACCCCGTGGGTTGTAATCCCAAGACATGGTAAGCAGAAGAACTCATTTGGATATGCCGTCAAGTAAATTTAATGAAATTATTATTCCAGAATAAGTAAATAAAACCCAAACTAGTACCTAATGGTTTGAAATGATGTGCGTATCGTACATTTCTCAGTAATTATTTAATTAAAGTTACATAGTCCGAATAAAATATCACAGTTTCGAAAGGAAAGCACTTATCTAGACTTTAACCTATATATCCAACGTACATACGCATGCACCAATTAAGTATTTGTTGCTATATAGAAGGGGTCATCAAGTCAATTTAAAGTTGCATTGTCCGATGCTTAAAAAAAAAGTCTTCTATTTTCTTCGATAAATAGGCCTACATTAGATTAATTGTTATAATCTACTTTACTTTAGCTTAAACTTAAAGTAATGGCTAACCTAGGAGATAATTGAAATGAAAAAGAAAGAAGCCAAATTAATTCTGGCAAGCATGCCAAAGCTCGGACAACATAGACTTCAGCAATAACATGTTCTATTAATTTGGCTTAGTATCCCATTCTGTGCAGGAACAAATGCTTAATACACGTACCAATATCTATGTTCGATATGTAGCATCAAGTCTAAGTAAGTGCTTTGGTTTTACACAGTTTATGCTTTCAGACTATGTGGCTTTAAGTTGAAGTATTACTAAGTTTCTTCCGAATCTTAAAGACACCCTCCCACTACCTTAAGACTGCTGATTTGATCACTGGTTTCGATTATTGCCTTATATTACCATTTTGATAAGTAAATCGATGGTTTCGAAGGTGTTTAAAAAATTTTTTTTAAAGATATTCTTATATATGTATATATATATATATATTTTAAGGAATTGATTAGTTCATTATTCCTTAATATGCTACAAAATAAGTTATCCGAACTAGCTGGCTGAGCTTATAGGTTATTGCTATATCTCTCTCCCCTGATCACTGGTTCCGGCGTTCGTATGATTCGAACGATTTTGAATAACACTTCAACCTAGCTTGTTAAATCTCGTTTTACTGCTTAGTCTTTGCATTAATTGTACGAATGTGCAGATATGTGCTCACGTGGGGTTTCTTTTCTCTTCCAAAATTCAACTAAGAAATTAGAACAACCGATTAACCATGTACATTCATTGTTTGTTAGTAAATTGTATAGTTTACATGATTACACAGGATTCAAGTTGTTGTTATTACATTAGCTTTGATGCGCGAAAAGGAAGAAAGCAAGGCGGGGATGGAAGAAAGGCGTGTTTATTGCACGCCTCAGCGGAAACATGTTAAGTACATACAAAGAATGAATATATGCACAGTGGTAAGTGTAGGTACATAGAAATAAAGAGATATATGCACAGTGGTAAATAGAAAAATAGACATGGTAACAAGAATAATGAGGGGCTCCCAGGAAGGAGCAGAGAGGCTCATAAGGAGCAGGAGAGAGTCAATAAGTCCGGTGGTCCGGTTAATTGTCAGTGGAGTGAGGGGGTGCCGAGGAGCCCTCCACCCTCCGGAGTGAGTAGGTAAAGGAGTGTAGGGTGGGTGGGCGGAGGAAAAAGTGGAGAGTCGCGGAAGACGGCAGGAAGGTGAGTGCCTGAGGAGAGCCGGCGGGCGGCCTTATAAGGGAGGAAGGGGGGTGAGGTGCGAATGCTGGCGGCCCGGGGGAGGGTGAGATGTGGCGAGCAGCGGGCGTCGGGTGAGGCGTGAGCGCCAGAACAAAGAAGGTGGGGGAAGGAGGGGGGGGCGGCGAGCCGGGTCTCGGCCGAGGTGAGATAGGCAGCGCCACAACGCGGGGGGAGGGCCTCTACCTTCCGCTCTCATCAAACGTAATGCTTCCATTACACCGATGCGCGAAACAGGAAGAAAGCAGGCGTGGATGGAAGAAAGGCGAGTTTTATTCACGGCTCAGCGAAACGATTTTAAGTACATACAAAAGACTGATATATGCCACAGTGGTAAGTAGTTTACATAGAAATAGAAGAGATATATGCACAGGGTAAATAGAAAAATAGACAAGGTAACAAGAATAATGAGGGCTTCCCAGGAAGGAAGCAGAGATGCTCATAATGACAGGAGAGAGTCCAATAGTCCGGTGGTCCGGTTAAATTTGCAGTTGGAGTGAGGGGGTGCCGAGGAGCCCTCCACCAAATAGTAGGAGAGGGCTCGAGGCGCGCCCGAGGCGGGGGCACGGGGCGCCCGAGGTGGGGCCGGGGATCTGGGTGAGAGGAGGGTCGTGAGGGCAGAGCCGTGAGGTCGGCGGCTGGACTGTCTGGAGAGGGTCCCTCGTGAGGCTGGGCTGTGTGGTCTGAGGTGCGCGGTGCGGGGTAGGTCGACAAGGGGCGGGCGGCCAAAATAAAGGGAGGCCCGCTCCTTGGAGGGATCGGGTGAGGAGGTCGGCCGGCGAACTCCTCAGGGCTGGGTGGGACGGGGGTCGGGGTCGGGTCGGGCGGGTTGATGACGGTGGTGTCGTGGTCGGTGGCTGTGCCCTCGGAGGAGGGTTCTCCGTGAGGCTGGGCTGGGCTGTGGTCTGAGGGTTCCTCTTGAGGCTGGGCTGGGCAGTGGTCTGAGGGTTCCTCGTGAAACTGGGCTGGGCTGTGGTCCGTGGTGGGCCACTGGCGCTGGGCGGCGATGAGAGCCTTGCTGAGGGGGCGCTGGGGCCCGACAGGGAGGTGGTTGCCGATGAGGTCGGCGGTGCCGAGGCGGCGGTCAGGCCGCGCCTCGGGCAAGCTGGGCTGGGCTGGGTTGTGTTCCGTGATGGGCGAATGGCGCTGGGCGGCGATGAGAGCCTTACTGGGGGGGCGCTGGGGCCCGACTTGGAGGTGGTTGCCGATGAGGTCGGCAGTGCCGAGGCGGCGGTCGGGCCGCGCCTCGGGCAAGCTGGGCTGGGCTGGGCTGTGTTCCGTGGTGGGCGGGTGGCGCTGGGCGGCGATGAGAGCCTTGCTGAGGGGCCGCTGGGGCCCGACTGGGCGGTGGTTGCCGATGAGGTCGGTAGTGCCGAGGTGGTGGCCAGGGCGGGGGTCGGGGGAGGAGGTGCGGCGGGGGCGGGCTAGGGGGGCGGCGAAGTCGCGGGCGGTGGGGGGGGGGGTCGTGGGGCGGGTCGGTGGGGGGGTTGGTGGGGTGAGGTTGGCAGAGGGGGGCGGTGTCGCCTGGGTCGAGGTGGACGTCTGGGTCGAGGGTGACGGGCGACTGGCGCCGGGCGGCGATGGGAGCCTTACTGAGGGGGCGCTGGGGCCCGAGGCGTGGGTGGTTGCCGGAGGCGGCGCCGAGGCGGCGGGCAGGCCGCGCCTCGGGCGGGTGGGCGGTGGTGTCCGGAGGGCTGGTAGCAGTGTGGTGGGCGGCTTTGATAGGGTGGGTGGGCCGGTCTGGGGCCTCCGTGCCGGGCTGGAGGTGCCGGCTCCTCAAAAATCCGGCGAGGCGGAGGCCGCTGCCCGGGCGCGCTTGGCCAGACAGGCGTCCTCGCTGTGCCTGGTTAGTACCCTCCGGACATTGGCGCAGTATGCGCATGCGTGGAGCTGTTTGGCCACCCCCTGGCCGTGGACCTCCCCCGGGCTGCGTGGGTGCAGGAGTTGGGGTCCCGGTTCCAGGCATAACAGAGTGGGCCGTGGGTCTCCTTGCTGTAGGCCACGCGTGTGTCGGTGTGGCCGCGGAACTGGGGGCGGGGCATTGCAGGGTCGAGGGAGGGGAGTTGGGTGGTGGTGGGGTGGGGAGGCATGGCGAGGGACTCCAGTCTGAGGAGGTTTATGGCTACTGGGTCGTGCCAGCCATGGGGGAGGGTACCGTCCGCGATCGCGGTAAAGACCGCCTCAGAATAGTGGCGGACGGTCGTCCAGGGATAGAGGAGGTTATCACGACAGATAGATAGGATATGATGGTGGAGTCCCGGGGCGGTGTGGGCGGGGAAATCCGGGTGGTCGATGAGGGTGAGGAGGGCGAGGGCGTATTCGTCCTTGGTCGCCTCCCCCCTCTTCACTGGCTTCTTCTCGGGACCTCGCCTCACCAGATCGGAGGGGAAGATGTAGTTGGATGGGATGCCTTGGCGTCTGGTTGAATGCCGCGCCTCGGCGGATGCCAGGATTTCCCTGACGGCGTCGGCCGTGGAGGCGGGGTTGTGGCGGGTCTCCTCCCCCTGGTAGGCCGGCGATGTGCAGGGCTGCAGTTGGGGCAAGATGTGGCGGTACCTCCTGTACTCCGCGTGTGTCGTTCCGGGGAGGGCCGCCTGGGGGGGCGGCGGCGGTCGGGCCGCGGCGGTGGCAGGTGCCCGAGGCGTTGGTGCGGCCGGCGGGGGCGCCTCTGGCGCGGGCCGGGTCCCGTTGGCGCTGATGTGGTCGATCCGGGCGTGGAGGTCAGCAGTGGCCTGCCGGTGCTCGGTGTTGGCCTGTCGGTGCTCCTCGTTGGCCTGCCGGTGCTCCAGCTGCATGCGCTGGATAGCCTCCAGCACTGAGGAGGTCTCGGCACCCGAGGAAAGGTCCGAGGGCGCCGGGGGGGAGACCGAGACGGGTGATGGTGACTCGACCCTCCCGGGCGACGTAGAGGGCCCCGGGGTCCGGGGGGCGGCCCGGGAGCCCTTCCGTCCTCGTCCTTTTCCTTGAGGCATGGTTGGTGGATGCTGGTGTGTGTCAGCGGTCCGAGGTGTAGGCCCAAACAGGAAAAAGTGGAGAGTCGCGGAAGACGGCAGGAAGGTGAGTGCCTGAGGAGAGCCGGCGGGCGGCCTTATAAGGGAGGAAGGGGGGGGGAGGTGCGAATGCTGGCGGCCCGGGGGAGGGTGAGATGTGGCGAGCAGCGGGCGTCGGGTGAGGCGTGAGCGCCAGAACAAAGAAGGTGGGAGGAAGGAGGGGGGGGGGGCGAGCCGGGGCTCGGCCGAGGTGAGTAGGCAGCGCCACAACGGCGGGGGAGGGTCTCTTCCTTCCCTCGCATCAAACGTAATGCTTCGCATTACGACGAATCTAAGGCAAAAAAAAAGAAAGAAAGAAAGCGTCGGGCTAGAACGGGACTGCATGATATAAATTATAGTACATTTCTGAATGCGAATACAGTGTTCATTTGTTTGACTGAAAACATTGTGATGTGTAGGTCTACATGAATGACATGTAATCATTTTAAAAGGATGTATCAGTCTAGGGTGGTCCAGTATTAAAAACAAAAGTACTGGGAAAAAATAATGATCACCAACTTAATTTCTCGTTGTTGCCTAATATCGGCAGTAGTATAAACCTGTGTTTACACGGGTAATAGTGAAGGGAATTAGGCAAATCGATTTATATGAAGCGATGTAGTGGCATGTTTACACGACGAATTTGAAACTGTTCCGCGACCAGGAACCAGCAGCCTTAGTGGTGAGCCTGTAGCCGGCGAGCACCGCTATTTGACACTATCGGCGCCCGGGGACCAGCAGCCTTAGTGGTGAGCCTGTAGCCGGTGAGCACTGCTATTTGTTTAGTTTACATTCGTCGATTCACAATATGAATAATGACGCCGATGTAGCGGCTACGTTAATATCGCTTGGAATTTGGGGTTAATTTAATTAAATTTCATTATTTGAGTATGTAACTCTGTTAAATATGATCGCATTCAATAGATTTCGGCCTAATCGGTCCCTAACACTGCCGGGTACCAGTGTATAGTTACAGCTGAGCCTGTAGCCGGCGAGCACCGCTATTTTACACTATCGCCGCCCGGGAACCAGCTGTATCGCTTCATCTATACTACCTCACAGGGGCCGTAATCGTTTAACACGACCCGGGCAACTCGGGTCACCCGAGTTGTCTGAATTTCAAATCGAACACCGCGAGTGGAGTCGACAAAAACACGTGCCGTGTGCCGTGTGCTGAAGGTTGGGGGTCCGGTTCCCGGTCGAGTTTGTTTGTTTGCTTATTGTTTTACATCATAGCAACATCTAAGGTTATATCAGGATGGGTACCGACTTGTGACAGTGCGCACTCATGGTGACTTTATAGTGCTGTCCCACTGGGAAACCAGGCCGCTGGCACCGTGACCCGATATCCCACGGAGTCACATTATCCTGACACTGAGCCAACCAGTCCTTGCCCTATCCTAATAATGCCAAGCGCCAGGCTAGGAAGCAACAAGTATCAATTTTGAAGTCATTGGTTTGACTCGACCAGGGTTCGAACCCATGACCCCACTATCTACCATCACGGGAGACAGACTCTCTAACTCATTCGGCCATCCCATCTGGTCCCCCAGTCGAGTAAAACCAATGACTTCAAAATTGATAGGCCTACTTGTTGCTTCCTGCTAGGAATCCCAGCCTGGTGCTTGACATTAATAGAATGGGGCAAGGACTGGTTAGCTCAGTGTCAGGATAATGTGACTGTGTCAGTGTGTGGGATATTGGGTCATGGTGCTGGTGGCTTGATTTCCCAGTGGGGCAGCACTATAAAGTCACCATGAGTGCACGCTGTCACAAGTCAGTACCTCTCCTGATATGACCTTAGATGTTGCCAGGACGTAAAGCTCAAACAAACAAAACAAGCATATCTGAATGCCAGAGATAATGAATCAAAGATGGCGACACAAGTAATGCATACAATCCATAAGCATATTCAGCGCTAAACGGAACGACCCAACTAGCCACGGTGCGACGCAACCAGCCGGGGTTGAACTCGTTTGAGCTCGTTTAAACTTGTTTCCGGTACAAAGGCTAGGGGACCAGGTTGGAAACTGAGCGATAATAGATGCAAACTCCTATGTCTCTGCATGAGCAAATAAATGCCAGGGGACCAGGCTAGACCTCCACAGAGCTAGAAGTGTAGTAAAATATTATTTGACTATGTTGTTGTTGTTGTTTGTTCAGACATTATCACATATTTATATATCTTTTGCACAGATTAAATTGTTTGAAGTATATTTGAAATTGATCTACATTGATTTCTGTTTAAATCACACAATATCACTACTTAATGAATGGGAAACTCATCCTGCAAGGGTATGCTCGATATTACTCAGTGGGAACTCGTTTTTCGTCCTTTCGTCGCTGTGGATCCTTCTCATACAATACACGATAACACGGTTTGGCCTTATATGGGCATGTCCTACTTTCGTGAGAACGAGGCCACTTCCGGTTATAGGTAAACAAACACTGATAGCCTTGAGTTTGCCAGAACGCACAGTGCAAAACGTCAGTTTTATTCAAAATTAATAGAAATCCAGAACCCTAACCTGATAAATTTAATATAATCTATTCGTTGAGTATGTTTTCTATATGTGTACAAAGCGATTTGTTTCTAGATGGTGTGGTTTTAGAGATATTTCACTTTTTCTGTATGAAGATTACTCACTGCCATTGACAACGCATTGAGTATTCCGGTACGCGCAGTGCAAAACGTCAGTTTTATTCTAAACTAATAGAAATTCAGAACCCTAACCATATCAATTTAATATAATCTTTTTTGTAAACATGTTTTCTATGTGTATTCCAATCAGTTTGTTTCTAGGTGTTGTACTTTTAGAGATATTTAACTTTTTCTCTCTGAAGATTGCTCACTGCCACTGACAATGCATTGAGTATGCCGGTACCAGCAGTGCAAAACGTCAGTTTTATTCAAAATGAATAGAAATCCAGAACCCTAACCATATCAATTTAATATAATCTTTTTGGTAAACATGTTTTCTATGTGTATTCCAATCAGTTTGTTTCTAGGTGTTTTACTTTTAGAGATATTTAACTTTTTCTCTCTGAAGATTGCTCACTGCCACACTGATAATACTGCCATGTGCGTTTGTGTACCTGCAAACAGGAATTAGGTCAAGATGGCCGCCAAACCGTGTTTAGGTGTATCAGGGTTTTAGTCGGTATGTCCAGTACCCATGATTTCCGCTAGGTGCCAGGTGAGTGCATCCACAACCATAGTGGCGACCTCTCTTGAAAGGCCACGTAACCAGGCTATCAGGCTTCGTGAAGCAGCGCCTTCTTTTATTTCACTAGGTGCCACCACCATAGCCTAACCAATCAACTCTCACGTTAGGGAAATAGAAAGGAACATGTCGACAACATCTGTATGAAATCGAAGCAGCCCTTGGCGACCAGGTTGGAGGAGTAAACAATATAGACGGCCGGAAGACCAGTGCTCTAGCGCAGACAGAAGGCATTATTCACTGAATGAATTACATTTTAGTAAAAAGATAATCTGCTGGTAAGAGTGGCGACCTCTGTTGAAAGGACAGGGAACCAGGGCACTGGTAATATCGCCCACAATTAACCACACTACCACCAAAGGGCGTACTCGATTGATCAACTCGGGTCACCCGAGCCACTTTTAGTTCATCTCTCGGGTGAATGGATGCTCACATCTTTCCATCCACTCAGCAGTGGTGTTTTTTGTTGGGGGCTGGGGGGGGGGGGGGGGGGTGGGGGGGGGGGGGGGGGGGTGGTGGGGGGGGGGGGGGGGGGGGGGGCGGGGGTGGCCGGAGGGCTGGTGGGGGGGGGGGGGGGGGGTGGTTCAGGGTCGCGCGGTGGCGCTCTGAAGCGAAGGCTGCAAATCTGTAGCACTGTATAGGCACTCAGGGATGAAAGATCTCCGCGATTTCGCGGATTGCCAGGATTTGTCAATCCTGCAGCACAATCAACGTATAGGCCCTACTAATACATTGTTTTACGCTGCAGCACCACCAGCGTATACTACTTATAAATGCTTCAAACGGCACAGCACGATCAGCATATATTACTAATAAATGCTTCAAACGGCACAGCACTATCAGCGTATACAAATATATATGAAACCCGACTTTCGGAATTTTCCCGCGATTCCCTGACAATGGTAAACCTATGGGAGAATGTCAACATTTCCGTTTTTTTTGCCGGAGACCACTTTCATCCCTGGGCATTGCTGAAGGCAGTCCCATGCGATCGGGAGTTGGCTTCACGGGCGAGCAAGGAGGCGGGGGTGGACAGAAAAATGTCATCTAGGAGCTCAACCCTGTTCCTCTAAGAGGGCCAGGGGAGGTTGGTTAGTTGCTGTACTTTTACGCCACAGCAAGACCCTAGGCCATACCAGGACGGGCACCAACTTGTGACAAGGCGCACTGATCGTAACTTTATAGTGCTGCCTCACTAAGAGATCAGACTGCCAGAACCATAACCTAATGTTCCGCACAGTCACATTATCCTGACACTATGCACCTGGTGCTCAGAGATGGCACCCTCTAGGGTGGACAGTTGCATCTGTCCAGTTGTTTGGCCTGCCCCTGTTTCCCGTCCAGATGAAAGCCGGCCCACCATCCTTCTACCCACATCAGTCTCCACACATGAGGACTAGCAGGCTAACGCCTCGTCCCCATCCCTACCCCACCCAACATCCTACACAGTGTCAGCGTAATGTGACTGAGCGGGATGTCGGCTCATGGTGCCGGTGGTCTGATTTCCCAGTTGGGACAGCACTATAAAGTCGCCATGAGTGCGCACTGTCACAAGTCGGTACCCATCCTGATATGAACTTAGATATTGTGGGGACCTAAAACTCCAAGAACCAACCAACCAACCTTAGCGCGGGCTCGGACGCCTGTTCAGACCAGTTTCAATAAACTGATTACCTGCACTACCATCTCTGTGTCATTCCTTAAGTGCCTGTCACACTATGCCGGATTGAGCAACGGACAGAATTGTCCAGTCCAGTGGTGATAAGTATCAAAATGTATTTAAATGTGTCAAAGTGTTGCGACATCGGGTCTACGAATGGATATGAAACGGACATGAAACAGACATGAAATGGACATGAAACGGACATGAAATGAACATGAAACGGACATGAACGGATAGCCAACGGACAAAGCAAAATCAAACCGGACAAGAACCGTAGATGTCAATCCTGTGGCATCCGTTCCTAGTTTTGTCCATGTTCAAAACTTGTACTGACACAAACCGGACAGTGTTCGTTTTCTGTCCGCTTCCCCCAATCCGGTGAGGTGTGACAGAGGCTTGTTAAGTGGAATCAATGGCCCCCCCCGCCCCTGGCGCGCCCCCGCCCATTAATGCCGAGCAAACAGTGAAATGTGTGCACGCTGAAACCCACTGCATGCACAGACGCACATCAATACATATGTACATAGACGCAGACACGAGAACCTGTCCTCTGCGAACCCTGTGATTGGCCAATCTCTGCCATGCGCAAACAGCATTTCAATATGCGAAATGTTTTATTGCAATGTTTCGTTGGTGACAGCTCATATGCTATGTCAATAGAGTCTCAGGTTGTAGAATTGTTCGGGGAGCCTAGGTGGTGTAATGGTTAGCATGTTGGCATGGAATGCAAAGAGATGTGGGTTCGAGTCCCGCTGTAGGCGCAATATTTCCAATTTTCATCACCCCCATGACATAAGTAAATATGTAAATAATGTAGATAGTGTAGATCCGTAGAGAGGGCCTACATCAATACATGAATCATAAATATGTAAATATATACGCTGCATATGCCATATTTGCTGTCTATATAATATACTTAATGCTTATGCACATATCACAAAAGGCATATTCCGTCCTTATATGACCTTAGATGATGCCAGGACGTAAAATTCCTACGCCCAACCAAAAAGCAAACCTGCTCGAATAGATGCCTTTCAATGTTTGTAAACATTGTGTATGCGCGCGCAGCTCGGCTGCAGGACGAATGCACACTGCCACTGAGTTTGCCCGTACGCGCAGTGTAAAACCTTTATTTTATTCAAAATTAATTAGCAGTGCAGAAGCCTAACCATATAAATTAATATAATCTATTCGGTGAATTGTTTTCTATATGCGTTCCAAGCGGTTTTTCTCTAGGTTCTGTGGTTTTAGAGATATTTCACTTTTTCTGTATGAAGATTGCTCACGGCCATTGACAATGCACTGGCACTGACACTCAGAATATCCCAACTTTCACTATTATCTCTGTTTTTAATACTTTCAGCGTAAATTGCTCTTAGGTTACATTAAATACTTCAGATCTTCCTCTTTAATCGCGCATTAAGATATTTTTAATCGATCCAATGAAAGTTTTTAAATTTATTTTACAAAAATAAATGCTCCACATAGACACAGCATTGCCGTATTTTAACTTCGCGGAGTAGGGTAAACACTGCAGCAATGCTATGTCTATGCAGAGCATTTATTTTAGCAAAATTAATTTAAAATCTTTCACTGAGTCGATTAAAAATATATTAATGCGCGATTGAAGAGGAAGATCTGAAGTATTTAATTTAACTTAAAGGCAATTTTCTCTGAAGTATTAAAAACAGAGTTAATAGTGAAAGTTGGGACATTCTGATTGAGTTTGCAGTGACCGGAAGTTGTCCTGCAGCCAAGCAGCGCGCGCACTGACCTAAATAGCCATGCTGACGTCATATGTAGTAAGTAGTAGTACTGCTAGATTCCGATAGTTGGCGCCACTATTGTGTAACCAAAAGCCTCCTGTCGCTGCCATTATTCCAGATATCAGTCGAAATTATAATCTATGTATATAGGGTATGCACCGACGTCACGCTAAGCGGAAGTGCGGCCATTGCGGCGATAGTAACCACAATAATAACACACTGTCACAGTGCAAACTGAATGGCTATGAGCAATCTTCCTCCAGAAAAGGTTAAATATCTCTGAAACTACACCACTTAGAAACAAACTGATTGGAATACACATAGAAAACATGTTTACCAAAAAGATTATATTAAATTGATACGGTTAGGGTTATGGATTTCTATTAAATTTGAATAAAACTGGCGTTTTGCACTGCGCGTACCGGCAAACTGCCCGCGAAGGGTAAAATACGGCAATGCTATGTCTATGTGGAGCATTTATTTTTGTAAAATAAATTTAAAAGCTTTCATTGGATCGATTAAAAATATCTTAATGCGCGATTGAAGAGGAAGATCTGAAGTATTTAATGTAACCTAAGAGCAATTTACGCTGAAAGTATTAAAAACAGAGGTAATAGTGAAAGTTGGGATATTCTGAGTGTCAGTGCCAGTGCATTGTCAATGGCCGTGAGCAATCTTCATACAGAAAAAGTGAAATATCTCTAAAACTACACCACTTAGAAACAAACTGCTTGGTACACATATAGAAAACATATTCAACGAATAGATTATATTAAATTTATAAGGTTAGGGTTCCGGAATTCTATTAATTTTGAATGAAATACACGTTTTCCACTGCGCGTACAGCCAAACTCTATGGGATGTTTACTGGTTGATATCGCCACAATGGCCGCGCATCCGGTTCGTGTCGTCACGTGAATACCCTATATAGTAACCGCGGATACTGATTGCTCACCTTCGTATTATATACACATCCCAAAATGGAATACTATGGTATCTACTCACTCCTGGTAACCATTATTAAATGGTTCACTGCCCCCTCCCCCTTCTAACCACGTGAGGTCTCTTGGGTACTAGCCATCTATTTACGGCAGAGTTTCCGGACAGTTAATTTCAGACTATTAAACGAAATATATATCCAAGCGTAAACATATTTATAAATAACCATATATCTATTATCCGTACACACATATATATATCTTCCACGCACCCCACAATGCACTGTGTGGCTGGAATGGCGATGTAGTCTATTGGTAGAGCGTATGCAGGCTGCCCATGTGGAAGGCCGGGAGTTAGAATCCCAGTCGATTCAAACCAATGACGTATGGATAATAATATATCTATATATATATATATTTATATATATATATATATATGCATCTATGTATCAATATATCCATATGTATATATAATAATATATGCATATATATGTATAATACTATGTGTGTACATGTATGTGTATACGTGTATATGTGTATATGTATATTAATAAATGTATACTGTATGTGTATATGTATGTAATAAATATATATGTGTATATCCATATATATATATATGTGTATATCCATATATATATGTCTATGTGCTTACCTATGTATATCTATGTATATGTATGTATATCTATAGTCCATTCAAATTCCTAAATTCTCGCGCATTGAATACAAATAGACCTCCATGATTGGAGAAGAAGAACAACGACAGCAACAAGCACAAGAAAAAGCACACAAACAAAGAAAAATAAAGAATAAGAACAAGAAGATTGAGAAGAACAAGAGCAAAAAGAACGAGAACAAGAAGAAGATCGATGAGAAGAAGAAAAACACAAGGCAATAACAAGAAGGAAAAAAAAGTTTTGATTGATTGATTGATGGTTGCTTTACGCCATGTCGGCAGCATTATAGTGAGAAATGTTTGTTTTTTGTTCAAACCATCACTTTTACATGTAAAAGCAGGCAATCAATTATATGCCAATAGACACTCATTAAATTAGAAAGCTCACAATCATATATTTGTGGTCAAGGGAAACAAATTCCCATAGAAAAAGAAAAGTTTTATTAATAATTGCTAGAATCTATTTAGTAAACTATATGAGGTGGTACAGTCCAGCTGCCCCTCATTCAAAAAGGCTAAAATGTTTCCATGTTTTACCTTAGTAAAAAAGTCCATGCATACTGTCTGCAGCTTGCAGTGTAAACTGTTGGCGCAGGGCCAAACAAGTCACGCAACTTAGTAAAATGTGTTTGAGTGTCCAGTGGGACTGACACCACAATACATTCAGGGGAGGTCCCCCCTTGGCAAGAAAAGTGCATGAGTAAGCCACGCGTGCAATATCGGCGAGTGGGTTACGGACGCCCATGGTCCCGCCGACCGTCCCGCATGACTCTGTGGTGGTTTTCCCACCAGCGGTACAATATTCTTTAAGTCTTATTATTGTTTTCATCCCACTCATGTTGCCATTTGGATTTTATGTGGGTGGCTAATAGTGGTGTCAGATCAGAGTGAGGGATCAGACACGGTTCAAGATCACAGTTCAGGGCCTTCTTCGCAGCCCGATCAGCTCGTTCGTTTCCTTGTATGCCGGCATGGCCAGGCACCCAGCACAGGTGGATGTCATACCCATCCGTTGTCAGTTGGTCCATTGTTCAAAAGGAACAAGAACAAAAACATAAATGATAAGAAGAATAAATCGGCATTTGGTTTGCGATAGAGAAATTTGGTCTCCTCCTTCCCACCTCCCTCCCAAATGATATCTGTGTGAATAAATCTCTACGTGGCGGGTCCGTGTCGCGCTCCTCTGTGGTTGGAGTGTTCGTGTGAGGTGAGCCTGGGGTCATTAATAATCGGGGAGGTGTGATGGAAAAGCAACAGAGGTGTGTGTGTGATTAAATAGGTGCGCCGTCAGTGCGCACAAAGAAGGTGCGCCGTCAGTGCGCACAAAGAAAGTGCGCCGTCAGTGCGCACAAAGAAGGAACCTGTCACTCAAGTAAGTGTGGTCGGACTGTGGAGAAAAGGGGACGCCTCCAGGTGCGCTCAGAAATAACAACCAGAAACCAGATGCAGTGGCCGAATAGACGGGATCACCGTTCCGGCTGCGCATGCGCTGAAAACGGCGTTGGCAGCAAAGCAAATGCATATGGGCATTGAGTTTGCCAATATGCGTAGGACAAAACTTCGATTTCATTCAAAATTAATAGAAATACATAATTTGGCATAAACATGTATGCACACATGCAATATAATGATCTGATGAATATATCTAACACTAAACTAGCCATGGTTAAACATTTTTATCTTAGAAACGTACAATTCCACACAAAACAATCAGTCACTTTATCCACATCACTGTTATTAATTCTTGTTCTAAATATTAAAATGCCAAATGTGTCAACAGACACTTGTTTCAGAGAAATATATAACCAATGTCTGATTAACCCTACTCATTTTCTAGTTCTACATATGTTAATTGTTATTAACCATAGGCTATAAATTACAAACATGAATAAAATAAGTAAAACTGACGGGCTATGGCTCTAACACTAGTCTGCTTGCCCAGATTTGTCGAAATCTAAATGCACATTGCATAAGATGTGCCGATTATATTGATGTAAATGCAATGCTAGATAAAAGATTAACATCTTCATTTATTATATATATATTTTTAGTTGGTATTCTATGTTTCAAACAAGGGTTGAGATGAGCTGGAACTAGCACATTTCATAGCTGCACCAAGTGTTTTAGCATTGGCCATGTGCTTCACGGGAGTTTGTTTATCTTCCACGCACCCCACAATGCACTGCGTGGCTGGAATGGCGATGTAGTCTATTGGTAGAGCGTATGCAGGCTGCCCATGTGGAAGGCCGGGAGTTAGAATCCCAGTCGATTCAAACCAATGACGTACACAAATTATACTTGTCGCTTGTGCTTGGCATCACTATAGGGCAAGGACTGGTTAGATCACTGTCAGGATAATGTGAGTGAGTGGGAAATTGGGACATGGTGCTGGCAGCCTGGTCTCACTGTTGACTCAATGGGCACAACACCCCACAATCGGGTAGGCTCGACTCACCATTGACACACAGCACCCCATGGTATGGTAGGCTCGATTCAGTGTTAGTTAAAGTTGCATAGTCCGATGGTTTTGAATTTCTGTATTTTTTCTGAGATAAATATATTAGATCGATCATTAGTATCTACTTTACATTAGTTCAAAGTTACTTTTATTTTAAATGGTAAACTTTTGAGATATTTTGAGTGCAAACATAGACTTCTACAGTAACAGGTTCTGTTGAATTGACTCAGTATTGCTTTATGCGCAAAAGCAAATGCTTAATAAGTGCATCAGTATCTAAGTTAGATATGTAAAATCAAATCTAGATAATTGGTTTGGTTTTGAAAATTTGAAATTTCATCGGACTATGCAGCTTTAATGTGCAACACCCCACAGTGAAGTAGGCCTGACTCACCGTTGACACATGCCACCCAATGATGAGGTAGGCTCGACTACCGGTTAGTTAATGTGAAACACCCCACAATGAGGTAGGCTTGGCTCACCGTTGACACACAGCACCCCATAGTGAGGTAGGCTCGACTCACTGTTGACACACAACTCCCCATAGCGAGGTAGGCTCGACTGACTGCTGATACACAACACCCCATAGTAGGCTCATCTCACTATTGATACACAGCACCCCATAGTGAGGTAGGCTTGACTTGCTATTGGCAAACATCACCCCACAATGGAGTATGCTCGACTCACCATTGACACAGCATCCTAGAGTGGGGTAGGCTCGAATCATCATGAGCACACGGCACCCCACAGTGGGGTAGGCTTGACTCACAGTTGACACACAGCACCCCGTAGTGGGCTAGGCTCGATTCACTCTTGGCACACAGCATCCCATAGTGGGTTAGGCTCGACTCACCGTTGACACACAACACCCCACAGTGGGGTAGGCTCGACTCACAATTGACACACAGCACCCCATAGTGGGGTATGCTCGACTCACCTTTGACACACGTACCCCATAGTGAGGCTCACCATTGACACACGGTACCCCATAGTGAGGTATGCTCGACTCACAGTTGACACACGGCGCCTCATAGTAGGGTATCCGTCCGCATCCCCGAAGAGCGCGCCCTTATCTCGGCCACCGTCTCCCGCCCTTACGACCATGCTTACGACCTTTCAGGTCCTCCACACCCGGTGTAATGGGCCTGTCACACTACGACGCTTCTCGCCGGCGCGCCGTCAGCGCGGAAAATATTTTCTACGCGTCGAGACACGTCCAACTTTTCGGCGGTTTGGGGAAAAATATCGGCGTCAGCGCGGCGCGTTATTCTTGCGCGGCCAACGGTTGTCGACGCGTGAGGAAAAATAAATAAAAAAGTTGGGCGCGACGTCTTCATATGACCTTAGATGTTGGTAGGACGTAAAACAACAAAGCAACAGTTTGGGGCAACGTGTACGAAGGACCCTCCCGCGGGTGCGGCGTCTGCCTAGCGTTCGCATAACGCTCTTCCGGCGCGTCCAACGAATCGCGATGTCGCCTAATGTTCCCGTAACGTCCGAAACGACACGTTCACGCGCGTTGTCACGCGTCGCCGTTTTTTGACATGTTAAAAACATTCAGCGACCAATTACGCGCGCCGACGTTGTCCGCCGACCATCAACGTCCAGAATAATGTACCGACCTGTACTGACGCGCGCCTAACGCACGCGTAACGCTTCCCGACTTTTCGCCAAAACCGGGCACACGTCGACGCGCGTTGGAGAGAAGCGTCGTAGTGTGACAGGCCCATAAGGGACATGTGACGATCGTATCAAGCAGGTTGGATCCTGCTTACCTGGGGAAAAAAACATCCGACAAAATAAAACTACAATAACAACAAAACCAATTGAAAAATATCTTAGGACGGAAGTAACGGGAAGACAAAAGAGAGAAGTAATTCTCGGATAAATCTGACCTCTGGAGAAAAGTGTGTGTGTCGGGGGGGGGGGGAATGGTCGGTGAGTTTTGCAAAGATATTTTCACCAATATAGTGTCACTTAAACATCAGTGGGATATTGGAGCTTCCAAGGTAACTCGCGTTAGGTATATGAGGCTACATATTACAACAGGCGAAGTTGATGCTTTCATATGCCTAATTGAAGGTTGCGGAGCGGGTCGACGATTTGTTAGTGAAGTATGGCGCTGATCACAGCCTGATTTTGGCGCTGGAGACCGTGGGAACGCCGGCCCGCCGCGCAGCCTGCGTCCGCCAGATGTGGAGCACACTGATGACTCTCCGGGCGTATTGAGACGCTGGTAGGCCTGGACTAATGGCACCCTCAGGCCCTGTACACACTGACCGACGGCTCCGACTGTAACTTGTAAGGCACGCACAGACAGGCACACAGGGAAATACATACATGCAAGCATGATCATATACATATATATATATATATATATATTTATATATATATATATATATATATATATATATATATATATACACATTCATAGCATCAACCATCGGTAGATATACATGTATGCACACAAACACATGTATATATATATACAGTATAACCCCGTTAAACCAAGCTCGGTTAAACCAAACGATAGGTTGATCCTAACTTTTTTCGGCAGGCCGGCAAAATACTACCATTTATCATATAAAAAAGTTAGTTAAACCAAAGTCGGTTAATCCAAATTATTGGGTAATCCAAATTATTGGTTAATCCAAACAAAATTTCGGATCCCAGGCCACTTCCGGTACAGTTAAACCAAACTGTCATGTGGTTATAAGGTCATCTGAGACCCCTCCCACCCACCCCCACCCCCACCCTCATCTCCCACCCACCCCCACCCCCCATACCCCACGGCACCCGCATTTCACACCCCACTCCCATCTCACACTCGCCAACTCCCACCCCACCCCATTTCCCACCCATCCCCAATCTCCCACCTCCTAATCTCCCAACCCCACCACTCCATCCCCGCTAAGTCAAAGTCGAAGCCAAAGCTCGATTAAACCAATGATCGGTTATTCCAAACAAATTTCTAGGGTCCCTTCAAGTTTGGTTTAACGGCGTTATACTGTATATATATATATTTATATATATATATATATTTATATATATATATGTGTGGGCCCATCTGTATGTATGTGTATATCTGTATATATATATATATATATATATATATATATATATGTAACGAAGGAGGCTAGAAGTCGAATGCAATGTTATACATAAGGGCGACATCATTTATTCTCAGTAATCTTTGGTAATGTATGACAATAGCATAACATAAACTTGGATGAACAATCATCATCAATAGTATTTAGTCAATAATCAATGCACTATACAATATGGTACACCAGACATATTGGAATCATCACATCAAATGACATCTGGCTGGGCCAACTGCCAAGGGCCGAAGCCCGACCCAGCCAAGAAAAAGGAAAAAAAAAACAAAGAAGAGAAGGGAAAAAAAACAACTAAAAAACTATGTACATAGATCAATAGAGGCTGCTACTCGCATGTCATTTAGAATACGGTCAGAGATAGGCAAGGCAATATAACGATAAACACAATCAGACTTCCAATCACCATGAGCCTTGATCTCCTCGATAGTCGCACCTTGCATGTGCAAAAAGGTGCAACCACCCCTCCTGAGCGAATGACAAGAGTAATCGACAGGGTCGAGCCCCGACAACGCACACAAATATTTAATTGTCGATTGAAGAACAGTATAAGACAACGGTTTATAGCCCCCTAACGGAGAAGGAACTTGAAAAGCTGACGCGTCGCGCGACAGAGGCACCTGATTAAAATGCAATCGCGTCCAGTGGACGGCGCAAAGGGCCTTATTTTTCAAAGCAGAAATTGGAATCAGTAGCTCATGTTCACTAAATTGAATAGTTTTTGAACGTCTAACAGAGATAATCATCCCCCAAGGGAAAAACTCAAAATCTGCCCTCCTGAGGGTCGAATCGGACTGTGTCAGCTGACACTTACGCAGCAGCCCTCTAAAGCCTGTTAAGATTGCAGCCCTAGTAGCAATGTGACCATGGGAGTCAGACAAAAATTCAAACATTAATAACAAATTGGAAGGTAAAATAGGCTTAGCAGTCTTTACTTCACACCCGAGAATCCGCTTGACACCTCCCAAAGTAGTCTTCACTGTGTGGTTTTTATAGTCTATGGGCTCTGAATCCTCAGATCGCAAAAAAACAACTTAAAGCAGATAAGTAATTTGTAATAGAACTATATTTCAAGCTATGAGATAGCCACGCTATATATAGAGCAACCTGACTGGAGGGGCAAGGCAAAGGAGCTAACAAACCACAAAATTGGTCGATGAAAGTAAAATACTTCCTTATTTGCATAGAACGCGTAGCACAACTATTAGGTGCGTAATACTGCATTGCAATTGTCCTCGTCTCTGTCCACAGCGTCTCCAGCTCTATAACACAATGCCTCGCAAATTAATGAAATAGATGAGAACAACAAAGAACTTTCAATTTATCAACATCTGCTACTTTCTTCAGATCATGTGGACTATCCCACCTACTAATACCATCACAAACTATATTGTAATCAGTTTTTATGTGAACTGAAGATATATTAAAATTATAACGAACGGATAACCAAAATATCCGTTTTATGTAGTCCATTATGACTTGATTCTTAGCAACACCCTTCACTAGGGCTGACCGAACAGTATTATTATCCGTTATAAATACAATATTACGGTCCCTCCAGTACCTACACCAACGGTCTACGGCTGCCACTACAGCCCACATTTCTTTAATGTTTATGTGCGCTTGAGCCACCTCCCTAGGAGCTATGACTCTATGGTGAGCAAGTTTCAGGATCGGTAGGTTATCATTAAAAAACCCTACACACCAGTCTGACCCATGTAGAGCTCCATAGCCTTGCTGAGATGCATCAGTATACACTGATAAACTATCCTTTTGGTTCACCAACATCTTTTGCTCACCATTAAACTGATCTACGTAGCTCAACCACCATTGTATTTCTTCACGAAAGGCACTATTTATTCTATACCTATGATAAGGGAGTTTTGAGCACTGACAGCTGCATGAATCCGCGCGGAAAATGACCGCCCTCCTCTAACGACTACCGAACAGTGGGATAACCGACCTCCCAACCGCTCCAGCTCTTTCCGAGTAGCTTTCTTTCTCCCAACAAATTCACCAAGGTGCACCTTTAGTTTTTCCCAATTTATCAGCTGGTAGCTTAACTTTCATAGCTACACTATCTATTATAATGCCAAGAAATCTAGCATCGGTGGAAGGACTAACCACTTTTGAAAAATTAATATAAAAGCCCAATTTCCTCAATATAGAAATTAATTCCAACTGATTTTCAACACAGTTCTCGTAAGTACTACCTAATACCGCAAAATCATCCAAATAATTCACAATTCGATTATTACCATGCCTAACTGCACAACGGTACACGTAATCTGACAATTTGGTGAAAATGTAAGGACTGGAAGAAAGCCCCATAGAAAGTCTATTATCCAAAAAATATTTGTTCTCACCATCAATTTCCCATATCAACCCCTGCCTACACCGGTCTGATGGGTGAATGCTGACGGCTCGGTAAGCGTCCTGTATGTCGATTACAGCTATATAATCTTCATGCACAAGCAGGTTCAATAAAGTGTCTACACTCATGTAACGGAATTTACAACACGTCTCAGAGACAAAATTATTAACCGATTTACCATAGGGCTTACTACAGTCTATTATAACTCTGAAGCCAGCACTACCAGGTTTAGGCACACAAAACATGTTATGGGAGCAAGTAGGCAAAACATCCGTGACCGAAATGTAGCCCTTGTCGACCTCAGCTTGCAATTTAGATTTTATGAATAAATTATGAGTATTATTATCTTTGCTTGTATAAGTGCAAGTATAAGAATTATTAAATTGTTCGTCAATAATTTTAAAACCGAAAATGGCTCCATGCAGGATAAACTCCCAGTCAGGGTCAGTGTCTCCCTGGAAAAAAGATTCCACAAACACCCGACAAGGCTTTATCTGAGCTGCAACACCAGCAATGCTTTGCATACAACTACAACAACCTTGAAAACAGCCATAAGTTACAACAAAAGTGCACTCAACTGCCATCCTAGCATGTTTATCATAAGCAGTGACTATATAGCTATTACCTGTACTAGAAACATTTAACCAGTCTACGCTAATTGGCTTCCAAGCTGGTAGCCATACCTGCCCACCATTGGTATAATTAACAGGTAAGGCGTCATGCACCGGTACCAAATGGTCAGTTAAATTTAGCAGAGTTGGTGAAGCACACCCTTCACCCTTCTTAACTATAGCCTCATTAACACGGTAACTACTACTAGCAGTAGCTTTAATAAGTGGATGTAAATGATTATAATTAGCTTTAATATCGTTACGGCACTCATTACCTTTCCTAACATTCACCTTATTCTTTCAATCTCTACGGCATTTTGAATGCTTATGGCTACGGCTACCGCACCGCGAACACCAATGCTCGTAATCACACGTCATATTGTCACGTGAACACCCCTGCTCACCATTATGTGCAAAACACGGCTTTTTTCCATCATGCATGAACAGACGATTTGACGCGTTAGTTGTGCCAGTATTGGCTACACCAGATTTTTTACCGTCTTTAATATTTTCATACGCGTAATGTCCTAGCGACAAGTCGCTATTCCCTACTACAAATGCCTGAAAACCTTGCTTTTGCGCCAATTTTTGAACGCCTGTGTCGTACGCTATGTGAGCATTATTAGTGAAATTATTATGTTTTGCTTTAGAGCTTATGTAACTTATGTGGTTCAGTATAGCTTGACAAGCCTTCAAGTCCTCATACGCACTACTGTCTTGAAACCACGCACAGGTAGCCTCGACTAGTTCATGGGGATTCAACTTTTTTACTTGCTTTCTGTCGACTGTATGGTGCTTGAGGGTCCACTTACGCTGCCGCCTCCTCTCCGAGCTGGGTGTTCGACTCCCAGAGCTGGACGACGACGAATGTCTGCGCCGGTGCCGCCGGAGTGCGCGGCCAGACTTGCTATGCCCCCTCTCCTCCGAAACGTCCAACGCACGCAGCTCTTCCTCCACGAGTTTACGCTGCTTCCTCAAGGCAGCCACTCGCCGCTTCCATTCCAACGCGTCTACTTCTGTCTTCAAAGCTGCTTCTTCCGCCGACAAATTGTCGTCCGCCGACACACTAGTCGCGCCACGCACTTCTGCCTTAACCTCTGCCATATTTTGCTGTGCGTCTACCAACGGCTGCGCCCTTGTCGCACGCTTTGTACTCGCCGCTACCCGCTTCGGACACAACTCGTTTACGGGCAATGCATGTTTTTGGCCACATGGACCGCAGTAATCAGACATGTGTTGCATATGTCTGGGCACGCCCCCCTATCACACGCACACAAAAAAATGCAGGTGTTGCTTGGGGTGCAGCTGGCAGGCAAGTGGCAAGTCCAGTGCACCTTGGCCCGGTGGGGGGGTGTGCGCAGACAGCAGCGCCGCCCGTCCACCTGGCATCGAACCCGGGAACCACAATCGTGGTAATTAGCAGAGAAGTAGTATAGCTGGCTTACATCCGTGTACAGAGGGTCTGTATACGCTATATATATATATATATATATATACAGATATACATACATACATGCAAACATGGACACAGACATGCATACATATATACATACAGGCATACATATAGTACACTTATGCATGCACACATACAGAAAGGCATACACACAAAAATGGATACAGGATATCAAAAGTATACTCGGATGATTCTGTGCTGAAGTGAAAATGCGAAAATTTACACATCGACACCATGGATTTATCGAAACTTGTTTTGCATTTTGTCTCCCAATTTAAGACATAACATTGTTTGCTTAAAGCTGCATAGTCCGACGAAATCATCAAATTTTCAAAACCAAAACAATGATCTAAATTTGATTCTACATATCTAGCTTAGATACTGATGCACTTATTAAGCATTTGTCGCCACACAGAAGGGAATAGTGAGGCAATTGAATAGATCATGTTACTGCAGAATGCTATGGCGTCAGAGTTTTGGCAAGCTTGCCAAAATTAAGTTTGCATGTTTACACTTCAAATATCCCAAAAGTTAGCCATTTAAAATAAAAGTTACTTCAAGCTAAAGTAAGGTACATTATAACGATCAACATAATGTATTTATCTCAGAAAATTTCTGAAACTCAAAACCATCAGACTATGCAACTTTAACTGTAATCAATAACTCTGGTTTGATTTTGTTATGTATGTTAAAATGATGTTCTGGAAGTGCCTTTAATTTCCATGTTACATGAGTGATTTTCACATATTACTCAATTTGTATAAGATCTAAATAAACAAAAGGGAAATAGTATTTTGTTGTTAAACTTTGACATATGCGCAACATGCAAACCTTCATAGGAACGCAGATTCTGCTATTAATTGGAATTTTATTGTTGCTATTTTTTTTAAAGGTTTTCACTTTTGGTTTCCATATCCCATTTTACTAATTTTTAGTGCCCAGCGTCTCAATGTTCCACCACCCCAGCGTCCCAGCCTCCCAATATTCAGGCGGCACGTTCAAAGCCGTCTGCCCGCCTGTGATTGGTTCACGACACGATGGGGGAATAAACACGCGCTGCCTCGTCCGTCCACACTAATCATGGTCGCCGGGACTTGTCTTTTGTCGCCACCGCCGGGGCACCCTGGGTAAATTTCCCACTTCCGGTGCCCTGCTCTGCTCTGCTCTGCCTTCTCTGTACTACCCCGGCCTGTCCCGTCACGCACCAGGTCGCCATCCCCTGCCTTGCATTGCTATTGTGGTTCATTGTGAACTTGTTCATTGTGTAGCCTGTCCTGCACTAATCCTCGTTTTCATCCTGCTCTGATCCTAATGTTCACCAGGGCCTGATCGTGTCCCACCGAGTCCCACCCCTATATCCCACTGTGTCCGCCCATATCCCACCATATCCTACCATACCCCAACATATCCCACCATGTCCAAACGTGTCCCACCACTATATCCCACCATATCCCACCTTGCCCCACATTGTCCCACAGTATCCCACCATGTCCCACCATTTCCCACCATGTCCTACAGTATCCCACCATGCCCCATCATATCCCACTGTGTCCCACCATATCCTCCGTGTTCCACAATATCCCACCATGTCCCACCGTGACTCACCATGTCCCATCACCACCTCCTTCCACCCTTTCAACCTTCACCCATTCACCCTGCACCCAATCACCCTGCACCCAATCACCCTGCACCCACCTCCGTGCACCCACCACCCACCCACATACACCCAACCACCCTCCTCCCTCCACCCACCACCCACTACCCTCCACCCACCACCCTCTACCCACCACCCTCCATCAACTACCAGCATCCACCCACCACCCTCCTCCCTACACCCATCACCCTCCACCCACCACCCACCGCCCACCACCCTCCACCCACCACCCTCAACCCTCCACCCAATCAACCAGTCACCACCCTCCACCAACCACCCTCCATCCAATCAACCACCACCCGTCACCCTCTACCCACCACCCTCCACCAACCATCCTCCATCCAATCAACCACCACCCAATCAACCACCACCCACCGTTCCATCACCCTCCGCCCTCACTCTCCTCCCTCCACCCATCACCCTCCACCCACCATCCTCCCCCGCCACCCACCACCCTGCACCACCACCCTGCTCCCACCACCACCCACCAACCTCCTCTACCCAATCAGCCACCACACACAACCCTGCACCTAATCACCCGCCACCCAGTCAGCCTCCACTCAGCCACCCACCCACCCTACAACCCACCGACCCACCGACCCACCGACACCTGTGTAAGGGAGCACCCGCTGATGAGTCTGCGCGCCTGGTTAATACGACCCTTTGTGTTTGTAATAGACTGGGAGGACCCTTCTCTCACTGAGGCTGCCATTCATCTTGGTACATGTCCCCCATCGCCCCTCACCTGGGCAGGGTTAGCCCCCCCCCCCCACCCACTACCCCCAGTGTGATACTACCCCCACCCACGCCCACTACCCCACTACCCCACCCCCACCCCCACCCCCACCCCAGCACCAGCAGGCAGGAGGCGGTGAGTGCCTGGGGCGGGATGTGTGTGCGTGCCCACATGTCCCAGTTGAATACAAACCCGTTTTGTTGTTAAATTTTCGCTGATTAAAGCGGCATAATCCGATGAAAACATCAAATTTTCAAAACCAAATTGATTTAATTAAATCTTTTTTTTTTTAGTGATCATTTGTTTATTCTGCTTATAACGGCTAGTGCTTGAACTTGTTTTCGCCTGCTGTGCAAATAGTGGTCATAATCCATGCGCATTGATTTCCGTTTTCTATTTTCTTGGTTTTCGTTTATGTTTTTGTACATAGTAACTTATAATACCTTGTGCCCATGCAATTAGTATTTTAATTTAAATATATTATGTTATTTTGTTTTGGTTTGCTTCCCATGTTGTAAGGCATGGATTCTAACCATGACCAATCCTAACCGAATACTTAAAAATATAAACTTGCCGTTACCTCGCCTCATGCTCGGCATTAGTAGGATTGGGCAAGGAGCAGTGTCATGAGGAAGACCAATTAAATTGTCTGCAGTTGACATATTCCCAACATAATCAACGAATGTAGGAAGACAAATCCTTCAAAGTTGATGCAGGTGCTGCTAATGGATCACGTGACCACGCCGACTTGCGTCCATCCGTAGTGGGTGGGTGCTTTAGTTGGTTGGTTATTGGAGTTTTACGTCCTAGCAACATCTATGGTCATATCAGGACAGGTACCGACTTGTGAGAGTGCACACTCATGGTGACTTTATAGTGCTGCCCCACTGGGAGACCAGGCTGCCAGCACCATGACCTGATATCCCACTCGGTCACATTATCCTGACACTGAATCAACCAGTCCTTGCCTTATCCAAATAATGCAGAGCGCCTGGCTAGGAAGCAACACATATACATTTTTAAGTCATCAGCTTGAAATCCAATAGCCGATGATAAAAATCAATATGCCCTAGAGGCGTCAACAACCACCAATCACCCTCCACCTTATCCTACTTACACCAGATCTTCCCACTCCCTGCCCTTAGATGTTGCTAGGACGTAACCCTCCAAAAACCAACCAACCAACCTACTCCTTGCCCGCTCCCTCTCCCTGCCCACAACAATCCAACCCGATATTTATGCAGTCACCTGTCCAGCATGCCTCTCCCAGCGGGCTCGCGTGCGGAAGGTCGGGAGTTCGGTTTCCGGTCGAGTCAAACCAATGACTTTAAAATGGATACTTGTCACTTCCTAGCTTGGTGCTCAGCATCAATAGGGTAGGGCAAGGACTGGTTAGCTCAGAGTCAGGATAATGTGACTGAGTCGGATATTGGGTCATGGTGCTGACATCCTGATTTCCCAGTGGGGCACCACTATAAAGTCACCATGAGTGCGCACTGTCACAAGTCAGTACCCACCTTAGATGTTGCTAGGATGTAAAACAACAACACACAAACAGAGGCGTCGTTAAATAAAACAAACAAAAAAAGCCTCGACCAGGTTTCGAATCCCACCATCACCCAAAGCGGGAGATGGACGCTCAATTCATTCAGCCATCCCGTCTGGTCGGGTGGGTGCTTTATGCAGGAGGCCGGCCTACTGGCAGGTCCGGTGTAAGTTCTGGGAGGGATCTGAACCGGTTCCCCCGGGCAGGCATGGAAGGCGGCAGGGGGGCGGGCCTCCCGGCGCACAGCCACATTCCGCACCGGCTAACTACACAGCATGGGCCAGGGGGTGAGGGGTGGGCGGGATGTGAGGGGTGGGGTGTGGGATAGGGTGAAAGGGGAGAGAGGGAGGAGCGGGGATGGATGAGAGAGGGAGGAGAGGGGGGAGAGGAGGGATGGGAGGAGGGTTGAGAGTGAGAGAGGGAATACGGGAGAGAGGGAGAGAAGCGGGAGGAGGGAGGGGAAAGGGAAGGGGGAGGAGGGGGATAGGGGGAGAGGAGGAGAAGGGGAGATAGGAGATGGGGAGAGAGGAGATGGGGGAGAGGGGAGGTGGGGACGGAAGAAGATGGCAAGGTTAAGAAGAAGGAGGGGTAAGGGGGGAGAGGGGAGATGGAGGAGACGGGGAAGGTGGGAGAGGGGCGAGGGGTGAGAGTGAAGAGGGGGGAAGGGAGACGGGGGAGAGGTGAGAGAAGTGAGAGAGTAAGAGGGATAAGAGAAGGAGAGTGGTGGAAGGGGTGAGAGGGAGGAGAGGGGAAGAGGGATGGTAGGGAGATGGGGAGAGGGGCAAGAGAGAAGAGAGGGGAGAGAGGGGGATAGCAGGAGACGGGGTACAGGTGAGAGAAGTGAGAGAGTGAGAGGAATAAGAAGAGAGGGGTGACAGAAGTAAGAGGGTTGAGAGAGGTGAGAGGGGTGAGAGGGATGGGAGAGGTGAGAGAGGTGAGCGGGATATGGGTGTGAGAGCGGTGATATGGGTGAAGGGAATGAGAGGAGTGAGAGGGGTGAGAGATGCAAACTGCTGGAGGTGTGATAGGGGTGAGATCGGTGTGAGGGATAAGGGTGAAATGGGCGAGAAGGGTGAAAATGGTGCATAAGTCATAGAAGTGACGGGGTGAGAGGGGTGAGAGAGGTGACGGTAGCAGAAAGTTGAACGTGAGAAGGATGAGAAGGGTGAGAGGGGTGTGAGGGATTAGAGTGCTGAGGTGGCGCCACTGTTAGTGTTAATGTTATTAAAGCTGTATACTCAGATGAAAATTATAAAATTTTCGAAACCAAAACTCTGATCTAGATTTGATCCAACTTATCTAACTTCGATACTGGTGCACTTGTTAATGGCCATCACATTACGACGTATGGTGGTGGCGTATGCGTAACGTGGCGCAATAATTTGAAAATCGTTATAGGTCCAGATAAGTCAACCTTTTTGCACTGTGGGAGATCCCAGTGACGTATGAAGCATATGTGTAGCCTATGCCTAACCTATGCCTAGCCTATGCCTAACCTATGCCTAACCTATGCCTAACCTATGACAGCGTATGCAAAGCGTCTGATGACCTATAAGCGGCATACTGGGATGTTTGTTGACGGTTACAGGAGACAGGTCTAGCGTATGAGTAACCTATGCCGACGTATGGCCACAGTATGCTTAACCTGTGCCAGCATATGTCCAGCGTACGCCCAGCATATGAGCGACATGCCGGCATAGGTTTAACATTTTGAACATGCACAAAATTATTTTTGGCAGCTCGACCTATGCCGACCTGTGATGACCTATGAAAAGCGTATATGACCTATGTCCAACCTATGCCCAACCTATGTGTAACCTATGATGGTGTATGCCGACATGTTGGTTGAAAAGCGCATACATCAGCATACACTAATGCTATACGTCGTAGTGTGACAGCCCCTTTACCTGTACGCTAGGCGAACGCTACATATGCCAGAGATATGCGGAGGGCGCCGGCTCAACGTATGGCTAACCTATGCTAACCTATGCCAACCTACCCCGAACCTATGCCTAACCTATGCTGGCATACGTCTAGCATACATCTAGCGTATCAGCAACCTATGAGCCATATGCCGGCATAGGTTGAACATTTTGAACATGCACAAACATTTTTCGGCAGCTCGACATACGCCGACCTATGACGACATATCAAGAGCGTATACAACTTATGCCCAACCTATGCATAACCTATGTGTAACCTATGATGGCGTATGATCAAAAACCGCATATGCCAGCATACGCTAATGCCATAGGCCGCATACGCCAGCATATGCTAACGCCCTAGCTGTCACACTACGACCTATGGCGTTAGCGTATGCTGGTGTATGCGGTTTTCGACCAACACGTAGGCATAGGCCGTCATAGGTTATGCATAGGTTGGGCATATGTCATATATGCTTTTCATAGGTCGTCATAGGTCGACGTAAGTTAAGCCGCCAAAAATGTTGTGTGCATGTTCAAAATGTTAAACCTACGCCGGTGTGTGGCTCATATGTTTCTCATATGCTGGATGTATGCTGGATGTACGCCGGCATAGGTTACGCATAAGTTAGGGGTAGGTCGGCATAGGTTAGCTGTACGTTGAACCTGCATCCTCCGCGTATCTCTGGCGTATATAGCGTACGCCTAGCTTACGTCTAACGTGCCTCTAGCGTGTGCTGGCGTACCCCTAGCATATTGCGAGCGTATGCCCAGCATGTTGGCTGTCTGTCACACTACGATGTATGGCCTTAGCGTATGCTGACCTATGCAAATTTTGACCAAAACGTCGGCATACGGCGTTATAGGTTACGTATAGGTTGGGCATAGGTCGAGTACCCTCGGCATAGGTCGGCGTAGGTTGCCGTATCTCGACCTATTTTTATTTTCAAATTATTTCGACACGTTACGCACACGCCGCCGCCATACGTCGTAGTTTGACAGGGCCTTTTAAGCATAGCACGGAATACTATTACTAGATTGGTTGGTTCTTTGAATTTTTCGTCCTAGCAACATCTAAGGTCATATCAGGAGGGGAATACTGGGCACATTTTGAACCTGCGAATACCGAAAGCTATGCTATTAGAATTTCACCATAAACGCCATAATTAATTTGGCATGTTTTCACTTCAAAGATATACAATGTTAGCCATATATATATATAATAAGAGTTACTTCAGACTAAAGTAAGGTGGATTATTACAACCAACATAATAAATTAAAAAAAATTAAATTAGAAAAATGGCAGAAACTCAAAAGCATCAAAAGCCTTTGGTTGGTTACACATACAGATAAATTCATGAAAAGATATCCTGAAGAGCATTCGGCTATTTAGATTTCCTTCAGATCTAGCTTGATACCTGTACATAATAAATTACACATTCTACTTAGTAAACAGAGTGAAGGGGCATCTAACCTTCACACACAACAGACCAATGTGTCCAAACTTGATTTATCCACCCACCATGGATCGTTATACATCAATTATCACCGCTTTGAACAGGGACAAATATGCTGAGCCTTGCCCGAGGGCTTTTTCTGCCTTGTCAGGCGTAAGTAGTATAGAACGACACCTTATAGTTATAGACGATCATCACCTAATCCTCTAGACGGAATGGCTGAATAAGTTGAGCGTCCGTCTCCCGTCTTGGTAAATCGTGGGATTCGAACCCATTGGTTCGAACCCTGGTCGAGTCAAAATTGACTTAAAAATTCATGCCTGTCGCTTCCTAGTCTGGCGCTCGGCATTATTAGGATAGGGCAAGGACTGGTTCACTCAGTGTCAGGATAATGTGACTGAGTGGGATATCAGGTCATGGTGCTGGCGGCCTGGTCTCCCAGTGGGGAAGCATGATAACGTCACCATGAGTGCGCTCTGTCACAAGTTGGTACCCGTCCTGATATGACCTTAGATGTTGCCAGGACGTACAACTCCAACAACCAACCTAATTGTCTATAGTATAAGGTGTCGTCCTATACTACTCACGGGGTAATGGCGGGCACAGCAAACAATGTGTGGCTCTCAACCATTTGTTTGTTGTTTTAGCGCCTAGCAACATCTATGGTCATATCAGGATGGCTACTGATTTCTGAAAGCATGCAGTCATGGTGATTTCATAGTGGTGCCCCACTGGGAGACCAGGCCACCAGCACCATGACCCGCTATCCCGCACCGTCACATTATCTTGATACTGTACTAACCAATCCTTGTCCTATCCTATTACTGCCGAGCGCCAGGCTAGGTAATGATGAGTATCAATTTTTATAAATCATTGGTATTCCAACTCCTGACCTTCCGCATGGGAAGTCTGCGCTCTACCGATTCGGCTACCGTATCCGATCCTGCAAGGAGGGGGAAGGAGGGGGGGGGGGGCTCTCAACAGTTCCAGCACAGATCTATCATCTATGCCCGATGTGGTCATACACTTAGCTACATACAGAGTCTCACTACCTAGCCTGGCGCTCGCCATTACTAAAGATGCATAGTCCGATGAAAACATCAAATTTTCAAAACCAAAGCAATTACATGATCTAGATTTGATTATACATATCTAATTAACATACTGACGCAGTTTTCAAACATTTGTTACCACATAGAAGGGAATACTGAGGCAATTTAATAGAACCCGTTACTGCAAAAGCCAACGGTGTGCTTGCCAAAATTATTTTAGGATGTTTGTACTTCAAATATCTCAAAAGTTAGCCATTTAAAACAATGATTACTTCAAACTAAAATAAGGTGGATTATAATGATCACCCTAATATATTTATCTCGGAAAATGACAGAAATTCAAAACCATCGGACTCAGCAACTTAAGATAGTTCATGGACTGGTTCGTTCAATGTCAGGATAATGTGGTTGAGTGGGATATCAGGTCACGGTTGGTTGTTGGAATTTTACATCCTGGCAACATCTACGGTCATATCAGGACGGGAACCGACTTGCGACAATGCGCACTCATGGCGACTTCATAGTGCTGCCACACTGTCCGGTCACAGTGCCGGCGGCCGCATCTCCCGGTGGGGAAGGATTATATTTATAAAGTCGCCATGAGTGCACACTGTCACAAGTCGGTACCGGTCCTGATATGACCTTAGATGTTGCCAGAACATAAAACAAACAACCAGCCAACCAAAACGCTGCCCTGGCGGCGGCCACGGCGGCCATCGCGCGCTGTGCCTGCTTGTGGAGGGCGGCTCTGTTGTAGACAGGTGGACATGCATTGTGCACACATGTACACAATGTCCAGCGGGCGCGGGGAACACCCGCCGTCCGTGTGAGGCCCTGTCACACTACGACGCTTCCGCCGGCGCGCCGGCAACGCGCAAAATATTTGCAACCCGTCGAGAAACGTCGAACTTTTCGGCGCTTTGGGAGAAAGTTTGACGCGGCGCAGCGTGTTAGTAGCGTGCTACAAGCGCGCGGCCAACGCGTTTCGACGCGCGCAGAACAACATGTCAACGTCCCACCAGCGGGTTCCCAGCGTGCCATCGGCGCGTTGTCGGCGCGTTGTCGGCGCGCTGTCGGCGCGTTGACGGCGCGTTGACGGCGCGTTGACGGCGCGTTAGTACCGTGTCAACGCGTACATACCCGCCAGCAACACGTTAGGACGCGCCCGCAGCGCGTCGACACTGCGCGGCCAACGCGTCCAGGCACGCCCGCAACACGTCCAACGCGCCGAGATACGCTGGAGCAACGCCAATAGCGCGCCCACTACCCGTCGATGGGACGTTACGGACGCGCCGACGGAACGGTCACATTTTGGGGGAAAAAAAGCCAACGTTAACTGGCGTTGATCAACGGTCTACCAGCGTTCTGCCGGCGCGCCGCTAACGCGTGTCGACGTGTTGCTAACGCGTCCGTAACGCGCCCTCCAACCCGTTGGCGCGCGTCGCCGCGCGTCCAAAGTTTTGTGCATGCACAAAACCTCGACGCGCCGCGACGCGCGCCGACGCGCGCCGACGTTTCCATTCACACGTTGCTATGTACCGACGCGCCGGTAACGCGCCGGTAACGCGCCGGCAACGCGCCGGCAACGTACCGGACGTGTACCGACGTTTTGAACAAAAACCAGACCCGTCGGCACGCGTCGAAGCGCGTTGGTGAGAAACGTCGTAGTGTGACAGGGTAGCCGGCCACATGCTGGCAACACGCCGGGCCGCTGATTGAGAAGCGCAACCCTGACGGCCGCCACCCGTGGGACACCCCGCCGCCCCGCCCCGCCCCGCCCGCCCACCCCCCGCGGTAAGTCACGTGGGGAAGGTTATGGTTGGAAGTCCAGTGTGCAGCATGCTCTGTGGAAAAGAACTTATAGTTATACTATAGTCCACCACCTCTGTGGAAAAGGACCTATTGTTGATGTCCAACACCAACCTGCCCTCTGATGGCTGTAGCAAGAACCACTATTGTGGATTGTGTGGCATGCTCTGTGGAAAAGGACCTATAGTGGATTTCCACCACCAACCTGCCCTCTGATGAAAATGTCAATAACTAATAATGTGGTTAGAAGTTCATTGCGCACGCTCTGTTTCGGAGGAGCCATTCATAGGTCACGTGATAGCGAAAGATGGACGCCATGAGTTGAAGAGTAGGCAACAAGGTGACGGTAATGGTCTTGGTGATTCAGTTGGTGGGAGCAGTCGTTAAACAAAATCCCACCAGAATTGCAATGAGTCATAGCAATAGCATGCAATAGCTTATCTTGATATGTATACCCATTTCCATTTCAGAATAGGCGAGGGCGGTGTGTTGGTTCTCCTTACTCAAACCTCAGAACTGAAAGAAACAAACACTGGAGTGTTGGTAGGCACAACCTTTTATTCCCAAGCCCCCTCCACCCCTCCCTATCACTTGGTCGTGAATTGGCCCTGAGGCATGTGCCATAGGCTCTTCAAGTTGCATAGGTTTTGAGTTTCTCTCATTTTTGGAGATAAATATATTAGGTTGATTGTGTAATGGGGGTGATGAAAACAGGAAATATCGCGCCTAGAGCAGGACTCGAACCCACATCTCTTTGCACTCAGTGCAGACCTCTACATTCGTCCCCCTGGAATTGTAAGTCTTTTAATGCTTACAATTACATACACAGGCAATCCACTAACACATACATACACAGGGTAGGTTCAACAACCAGACAGCATGCAGCTTGTACAGGATCATGTTCAAGGCAACCAGTGTCATGGAGGTGATGAAAATGGGAAATATTGTGCTGAGAGCAGGACCCGAACCCACATCTCTTTGCACTCCTGGCCAATGTACTAACCATTACACCACCTAGGCTCCCTGATGTCACCACACTACCCACACCTACCTGTCTATGTGGTTACTTGCCTGAGAGGTCAGTGCAGCCGACTACAATTGTTATAATGTACCTTACTTTAGTTTGAAGTAACTTTTATTTTAAATAGCTAACTTTTGAGATATTTTGATGTACAAACATACAAAATTAGTTTGGCAACCACGCCAAAAGTCGGACACCATAGATGCACTGGTATCTAAGTTAAATATGTAAAATCAAATTTAGATAGTTATTCTTGTTTTGAAAATTTGATGTTTTCATCAGACTATGCAGCTTTAAATTCGGTGCCCTTGTGCTAATGGTTGGTCACCTGACTACTTGTACTCAAATTCTGGCCTGCAAGAAATAGGTCACTGATCCCCTATGCTTAAAGTTAAAGTTGCATAGTCCGATAGTGTCCGTCATTTTCTGTCTGATGAGTGTCCGTCATTTTCTGAGATAAATATATTAGGTTGATCACTATAATCTACTTTATTTTAGTTTGAAGTAACTTTGGTTTGGAATGACTAACCTCGCAGATATTTGAAGCGCAACCATGCAAAGTTAATTTTGGCATGCTTGTCAAAACTCCTTAGACACCATAGACTTCAGCAGTAACAGGTTCTATTAACTCGACTAAGTAATCCCTTCAATACAGCACCAAATGCTTATGAGGTGCACCAGTATCTAAGTTGGATATGTAAGTTCAAATCTAGATGAATGCTTTGCTTTTGAAAATTTGATGCTTTTATGGGACTATGCAACGTTAAGAGTAGCTTAGCCATAATGACTCCTCTTCAACTACTGGAGTTACACTTACAAACCATGGAATACTTACACAGTGGGAAACCTTTGAAAATTTGATGCTCTTATCGGACTATGCAACTTTAGAACTTCCCTGCAGTGGCCAGGGAGTGCGATAGGAGAGCGATGCAGGATTCAGGCAAATCCGGCCTCACTACAGACACATTTGGAAAAATAGGACAAAGAGGAGGGAATTAAGTTGAAGCCTTATGGCCAAAAAGTTTAACAAAGTGGTTAAGGAAGGGGGATATACAAGGATATACAGGGATACACATAGAAGTATACCAATAGACATGTCTGACATGGAGTAAGGATTAACAACCCCGAGTCATGCACCCTCACGTCCACGACAGTCTGAGCTCCAATCACAAGATGGTTAGCATGAGGGAGACCTAGGCAATCCCCTGATTGTATGATGTTTATGATGTTTATTTATTAATTCATGGCACTAAAATTTGCCAACAAATGTTGCTTTTTCTTACATCCTCTGGCAAGTATCATAATAACATGATAACATGGTAGCAATTATTACTATGGTAACATGATAACAATTATCATGATGGCAGCAACCACATGGTAACAGCATGGGAACAACAAGGTGACAACATGGTAACAAATATCACTATGGAAACATTGGAGCCATGAGTGCACTGATGGTGACAACATCCGCATGGAAACAACATGGTAAGAACATGGTAGAAGCATGGAAACAACATGGTAACAACATGGTAAAACACATCACTATGGAGACACGGGAACAATTATCATGATGACAACACTCACATGACACCGACATGATAACAATATGGTAACAACTATCACTATGCAATCATGACTATCGTTGTGATAAAATCCCATGGTAACATGGTAATAACATGGTAACAACATGGTGACAGCTATCACTATGGAAACATGGTAACAACCATCATGGTGACAACAATCATATGGTCAAATGGTAATATGATAATAACATGGTACCAACTATCACTGTGGAAACAAGGTAAAAATATGATGGTAACAACAATCACATGGTAACATGGTAACAATGCGGTAACACGTATCACCATGGAAACATCCAAACTATCATGTTGACTACAATCACTTGGTAACATGGTACTAATATGGTGATAACTATCACTATGGAAACAAGGTACACACATATCATGGTCAGAACAATCATATGGGCACGTGCTAATAACATGGTAATATCTATCACCATGGAAATAAGGTATCAACTACCATGGTGACAACAATCACATAGCAGCATGGTAACAACTATCACCATGGAAACAAGGTACCAACTACCATGGTGATAATATTCCCATGGTAACTATCATGGTGACGATAATCACATAGCAACATGATAACAACTATCACCATGGAAACAAGGTACCAACTACCATGGTGACACAAATCACATAGCAACATGGTAACAGCTATCACCATGGAAACAAGGTACCAACTACCATGGTGACAACAATCACATAGCAGCATGGGAACAACTATCACCATGGAAACAAGGTACCAACTACCATGGTGACAATAATCCCATTGTAAGTATCATGGTGACGAGAATCACATAGCAACATGGTAACAACTATCACCATGGAAACAAGGTACCAACTACCATGGTGACACAAATCACATAGCAACATGGTAACAACTACCATGGTGACAACAATCACATGGCAACATGGTAAGAACATGATAACAACGATCCATGGCCATCCTCTTCAAAAAGTCTTATTTGTGAACGATCCTCTGTGCCAGACATCAAGTAGCGACTAGAATGCATGCATCTATAGAAGTGGACTGCTGTGGTTGTTTTTACTGCAGTGGGAAGACACTACGTCTGGTATTATGTGCAAAGCCTTTTATTTACTCACACCCGAAGAGAGCGCTTGGTCTACTCTTCACAAACACACATACATACACACACAACACAGTGGGGATGGCTTCCCCAACGGTAACCGGAAGTTGGGATGTGGGAACACCTCAGCGCTTATTATAATATTTTTGGTACATTAGTTGATTAAGCAGGGACAATTTCGATCGCGGACAATTAGTCTTCCTCAATCCACTTCCCCTTGTCCTATCCTAGCAATGCCGAGCGCCAGGCTAGGTAGCGACAAGTATGCATCTTTAAGTCACTGGTTTGACTCGGTCATGTTTTGAACCGTACCAGAATCAGAGGAAGATGCTCCAGTCATTTGGCCATCGTGTCTAGTTTCTACTCAATACAATGTAGCTATATAGATTTGGAAAAAAGACTTTCTCTATTTGACTCATTTTACAATGATGTATTTAATTAATTATTAATTAAAGCCATCCAAATTTCTTATGATTTGTGTTCCTTGTGTTACCTATGTTACTTGTGAAACGTCATACGTTATATATTCTATATTCTATATTCCATATTCTATATTCTATATCATATATCATCTATCACATATTACATATTACATAATATATTCTATATTCTATATTCCATATTCTATATTCTATATCATATATCATCTATCACATATTACATATTACATAATATATTCTATATTCTATATTCTATATTTCATATCATATATCATCTATCATATGCTACATATTATATTCTATATTCTATATTCTATGTGTAGCATAATAGATTATATAAATATAAATAGATGGAGGAATAAACGTGGATTGGATTGTTGAATCGATGCACGCGCATAACGCTATTAATAATAGAGGTATGCGTGTGCATCGATTAATATGGAACCCGCTATGTCTACTGGTGAGACTGCGGGATTGGCCTGACCGGTGGCGCCACCACATGGTGTTGGTGCACTTCGCAGTAACTACGGCCTACTCTGGCCTTGATTCTTGCTTACCTAGATTTGATCAGTGCTCTCCCAAGTATTCAGGAAAGGGATGGAAAGAATCGGTAGAGCTGGTAGGAAAGGAATGGCCGGAATTGGCAGAGCTGGTGAAAACTTGTAGGCAGTGTGTCTAAGTTGCTGCCAACGGATGGCGGACTTACTGAAATAAGTCCACTTAAGCCCCAGTCACACATACCCGGACGAGCCCCAGATTTGTAGCCGGACCACCCCCGGACCCCCCCGCCCCCAGACTGTCCCGGACAGCCCCAAATAAAATCGCTATTTTGGTCGTTTTGGGGCTCACACTCACACCTACATGGTCTAGCCCCCGGTCTAGCCCCCCGGTCTAGACCTGTGCCCCAGTCTAGCCCCCGGTCTAGCCCCTGGTCTACCTGGACCACCCCCGGACTACCCGTTGTACCCATGGAGTAGTCACGGATCAGTCCCGTATTTGAAGTGAACTTGCTCCTGCTATATATATATATATATACAAAAATGTGGCTCACCCTGGACTGATCCGTGGTAAACCAGGCTATCCGTGGCGATCCGTGTTGATCCATGCTGATCCTGCTTGTCCGGATCTTATCCGGGCAGTCCGGGAGTGGTCCGTGGCTACATCGGGGCTAGTCCGGGGCTGGGCCGGGTTAAACTGTGGCAAAGAGTGGCTCATCCGGGGTTAAGAAACGCCTGGATAGCCCCAGACTGGCCCGTACTACCCCTGGTCCACCCCAGGACTACCCGGACCAGCCCCGTATTACACCCGGATCATCCCGGACGATGCCAGATCGAGCCCGGATCGCAATATTCCCCACACTGCCCTGGATGTTTTAAACATTTGAAAACATCCGGGGCGGACCCCGGATGAGGCCGGACCAGCCACGGATCACCAAGGATCACCACAGATCACCAAGGACCAGCCATGGATGAGCCACGGATCATGGTCCGGGGCTCGTCCGGCCCCTGATCCGGGTAGGTGTGACTGGGCTTTACACTGGCAACAATGGCGGGCCCGCCATCCCTTATGCTATGTAGCGAGACCCCTGATATCCAATCTAGCTAGGTAAGCGCTTTGTCTTTTTTAAAGAAAATTTCATACTTTCATCAGAGTATGGAAGTTTATGTTTGCTGACAACATGAGAACTGCTATATGCTACGTGACACTTACAACTAATGGCCATACTCACGATAGCTGCAGCTAAAAGTAAAAACAGGATAATATGACGAAAACATGCAATTTTATAATCTAAGGTTGGTTGGTTGTTGGAATTTTACATCCTGGCAACATCTAAGGTTATATCAAGACGAGTATTGACTTGTGACATTACACACTCATGGCAACTTTATAGTGCTGCACCACTGGGAAATCATGCTGCCAGCACCATGACCCGATAACCCACCAAGTAATATTATCCTGATACTGAGTTGACCAGTCTCTTGCCCTATCCTATTAATGCTGAGTACCAAGTTAGGAAGCAACACGGATCAGGCCTTGATTTGGACAGCCAACTAAACTACAACCTATGTATAAATAAAATTATCCAGAAAGTAAACCATAAACTGTGGCTATTTGCAAAGCTAAGACACTACATGACACAAGAAATGTCAATAAAAATCTTCAAGGGCATGGTGCTCCCCTATTTGTGCAGAACAGAGCCCTAAACATCCTTAGATTGTTTGTTTGTTGTTGTTCTACGTCCTAGTAACTTCTAAGGTCATATCAGGATGGGTATGACCTTAGATGTTGCCAGGATCCAACACTCCAACAACCAACCAACCAACCAACCAACCAACCTACCAACCTTGCGACCAAAATGGCCCACCCCCGCCCCCACCCCAACTCGTGACCACTTTGCGACCACATAAGACCATTTCTAGACCATTTTGCGACCATTTTGCGGCCATTTTGCGACCATTTTGCGACCATTTTGCGACCTCTTTGCGACCACCATTTTTTTGGTTGTGGTAAAGTGGTCGCAAAGTGGTCGCAGGCATTCGTGTGACTGGGGTATAAGGACCCTAACCGTCGTCATATTGGGTGTCGCCAGTTATTGTTGAGCAGACGTTCATCGAAACAGTTACCGCCAAATTCCAGAACGCTGCGTCTTCCCCGGCCTTGGTTACGTGCTACTGTTTACGGAGGCGGCCCGCATGCACCCTCACCCAGCCCCACCCACCCCCACCCACCCCCACCCACCCCCACCCACCCCCACTCTGCTGGTGTGCGGCCTGTGGCACGCGCTGGTGGTTGGAGTGTGTGCATCGGTGGTTGGATGTTTGTTTTAAGCCTGGGACACGCCTCCCGAATAAAACCTAAAAACGGCCGTTTCACAACTAAAGCCTGGTACACACCTCCCGTATACGATTCACGCGCTAAAACTGACTGCCCGACGCGACCCGTCACAACCCGACCCGACCCGACCCGTTTCCCGACTAAAACTGAAAACACGGACAACACACATATACCGACTGCTAAAGACTGGGGCGCTCACATATACGTCCGTTTCACGACTTCCATTCCCCCCTCTTCCATTATCCCCTCTTCCATTCCCCTCTCTTCCATTTGCCCTCTTGCGTTCCCCCCTTCTGCGTTCCCCCCTGTTGCGTTCCCCCCTGTTGCGTTCCCCCGTCTTCCATTCCCCCTCTTCCATTCCCCCTCTTCCATTCCTCCTCTTCCATTCCCCCTTCTCCCATTCCCCCTCTTCCATTCCCCTCTCTTCGATTCCCTCTCTTCGATTCCCTCCCCTTCCGTTCCCCCTGTTGTGTTCCCCCTGTTGTGTTCCCCCCAGTTGCCTTTCCCCTTCCTCTTCCATTCCCCCTTCCCCATTCCCCCTCTTCCATTCCCTCTCTTCCATTCCCTCTCTTCCATTCCTTCCCCTTGCATTCCCCCTGTTGCGTTCCCCCTGTTGCGTTCCCCCTGTTGCGTTCCTCTCTTGCGTTCAACCCTCTTGCGTTCCCCCGTCTTCCGTTCCCCTTCTTCCATTCCCCCTCTTCCATTCCCCCTCTTCCATTGGGTGTGGATTGGGTGGGGTGCGAGGTGAGGTGTTTGTGTGTATTACAGAAATTAGTAATGGTGTGTTGGTAGTTGGTGTGTGTGTGTGTCTTAGTTGGTGTGTGTGGGTGTGAGTGTGTTTGAGTGTGTGGATGGGGTGGGTGTGGTTGTAGTCGGTGTGTGTGGGCGGGTGTGTGAGGGTGTGTGTGTGGTGTGTGTGGTGTGTGTGGTGTGTGTGTGTGGGTGTCAGTGTGTGGATAGAGTGGGTGGGGGTGTGGTGTCTGTATGTGTTACAAATATTGGAGAAAGGAATGCGCTGTTACTGTGTGGGTGGTTGTGGTTGTGGGTGTGGTTGTGGTTGTGGTTGTGGGTGTGGGTGTGGTTGTTAGTATGTGGATGATGAGGTGAGAGGGGAGGGTAGCTGGGTATTTTACTGTGACAGGTGTGTGTGTGGGTGTGAGGGTCTGGTTGTGATTGAGGGTGTGGGTGTGGGTGTGGGTGTGGGTGTGGGTGTGTGGTTGTGGTTGTGTGGGTGTGGGTGTGGTTTTTGGGTGTGGATGACTTATAAATTCATGTGAGGTATAAAGTAATTATGCAAATGTTATTATGTATGTAATGCTCCTATCTTTTATTGTTCTTATTTCGATATTGCTCCTGTAAACCTTCCTTTTGATATTTTCCTTGCTTCTATGGGTTACGGGAGGTTGGGGTGTGGCCTAGGGGGAGGGCTGCTTCCAAGCAGCTCCCCTATTTCCCTCCTTTCCTCCAGGCGGCGCCTCACCCACCTACTAATGGCCCATTTCGCCACCGATTTAGTTCAATAAATTAAAGGTAGGTCTTAAGGGCCAGCGAGAGTTATATGCTCGATCCACATGAATCTGACTTGTCTCCTCTTTTACTGTCTCTATTGGTTATGGAAGGAATTAATAATACTTGCACCAATTATTCACGATTGCAAATTTCCCTTAATTATTCAACCAACAAAAGAAAATGATTTCGCTGACAAAGATCAACATTTTATTAACTAATAAAAGTTGTACTTGGATGACACTTCCCTCCCCCCCCCCTATGAAAATGTTGCAAACTTTGGATGACCCCTTACCGATTCGGCCATCCTGTCAGGCATAGATTGGTGTGAGTGATTGCTTGTGTGTATGGTGAAGTGGGTGTAAATGTAGGTACGCATGGAGGTGGAGTGAGTGGGCGAGTGGGCGAGTGGGCGAGTGGGCGAGTGGGCGAGTGGGCGAGTGGGCGAGTGGGCGAGTGGGCGAGTGGGCGAGTGGGCGAGTGGGCGAGTGGGCGAGTGGGCGAGTGGGCGAGTGGGCGAGTGGGCGAGTGGCGAGTGGGCGAGTGGGCGAGTGGGCGAGTGGGCGAGTGGGCGAGTGGGCGAGTGGGCGAGTGGGCGAGTGGGCGAGTGGGCGAGTGGGCGAGTGGGCGAGTGGGCGAGTGGGCGAGTGGGCTATGCACGTGTAAGTGTGCGCTGTGACAGCAGAGAGCAGTGAGTGCAGAGAGCACTGAGGGCAGAGAGCCATGAGTGCAGAGAGCCATGAGTGCAGAGAGCTGTGCGTGCCAAGAGCCGTGAGTGTAGAGAGCAGTGAGTGCAGAGAGCCGTGGTTGCAGAGAGCAGTGAGTGCAGAGAGCAGTGAGTGCAGAGAGTTGTGAGTGCAGAGAGCCTTGAGCGCAGAGAGCTGTGAGAGCAGTGAGTGGAGAGAACAGTGAGTGGAGAGAGAGGTGAGTGGAGAGAGACGTGAGTGCAGAGAGTCGTGAGTACAAAGAGCAGTGAGTGCAGAGAGCCGTGAATGCAGAGAGCCATGAGTGCAGAGAGCCATGACTGCAGAGATACATGAGGACAGAGAGCCATGAATGCAGAGAGCAGTGAGTACCGAGAGCAGTGAGTGCAGAGATCAGTGAGTGCAGAAAGATGTGAGTGCAGAGAGTCATGAGTGCAGAGAGCAGTGGGTACAGAGAGCCATGAGTGCAGAGAACCGTGAGTGCAGAGAGCCATAAGTGTAGAAAACCGTGAGTGCAGAGGGACATGAGTGCAGTGAGCTGTGAGTGCAGAGAGCCATGAGTGCAGAGATCAGTGAGTGCAGAGATCAGTGAGTGCAGAGATCAGTGAGTGCAGAGAGACGTGAGTGCAGATAGACACGAGTGCAGACAGCCATGAGTGCAGACATCTGTGAGTGCAGAGAGACATGAGTGCAGATAGACATGAGTTCAGAGAGCAGTGAGTGCATAGAGCAGTAGGTGCAGAGAGCTGTGAGTGCAGACAGCTGTGAGTGCAGAGCAACGTGAGTGCAGAGAGATGTGAGTGCAGAGAGACGTGAGTGCAGTGCGCAGTGATTGCAGAGAGCGGCACACATAGAGCGTGGTGAGTGGTGAGTGGTGAGTGGTGAGAGGTGAGTGGTGAGTGGTGAGTGGTGAGTGGTGAGTGGTGAGTGGTGAGTGGTACACATGACGATGTGACGACATACACGCCCCGAGGCAATGTTTGTTTATAGCTCTTATAAATGTGCCAAGTGTTGAGTTGTAACAGTTCACCCCTGCCGTAGTTACAGTCGCCCAGCCCTGTGTGTGGAGGACTATGATTTGTGTGGACACACTCAGCACAATTGTCCCGTAGCTGTTGTAAACGAAGAGCTGCTACTAGGCCCGGGCACTTGCTACAATTGGTTGACTGCACACGTGTACGTCAGGCCAGACCCCCCCCCCCCCTCCTCCCCTACCCCCCACTTCCCCAACCCCGTCGTCATTCCCCCACCACCTCCCTTTTCCAACCCACACCACCTCCCTTTCCCCATCCCATTCCATTCTCTTCGCCTCCCTCCCCAGATTCACCCCGTACTTCCACTACAGGGGTGAAGACGAGCCTTATATAAATACGGGCGAAAATAGCGTTAGTATGGAACAAGAAGTAGAATGCCTGGCACCAGTGTCAAATGGTTACTTATATCAAAACAGAGTTGGTGAAATGGGAGAGAATGCAAAAAGACAAGATGGCGGCCAGAGAACGCCGTCGATTTCACTTTTAAATTGTATTAAAGTATATGTTTTATTATATTTTCCAACTCAAAAGTAGCGGGTAAACATGAAGACATATACAAAGAATAAATGTTGGCTCTTAGATTGTGAAATTAGGCTCTCATAAAGACTGAGTTCATTAGCCCGATTTTTCGACCGTTTTTATATAAGGCTGGTTTTCACCCGTGTACTACAAGTACCGGGTGAATCTTTTATCTACCCACCCCTCTGCCCAACCCCCTGCACTCTTCCGCCCCTTCCCTTCTCCCCGGGTCCCTTATTCCCCTCTCGTCATCGTGAATATGACTTTTGGCTGCTGACACGACATAAAACCATCACCAGTCAACCGACCTTCATCTCCTTGCTTCTTAGCCCCAAAAGCCTGACTCCCCTCTTCCCTCCAAAACCGCCTTTCTGACCGCCTTTCCCATCTCCACCCATCCCGCCATCCCCTCTTCTTTCCCCAGCTTCACTCCCCAATTCCCGCACCCCTCTCCCACCCTTCCTCCCCCATGCACTCATACCCTGGTTTCCGCCTTCCACCTCTTCACCCGTCCCCTCTTCCCTCGCCCTCCACCCCCCCCCCCCAGTATCCTACACGCCTTCGCCAACCCTTCTCCCCTCCTCACAGTGCCCCTCTTCCCTCACCCTCCACCCCCCCAGTATCCTACACGCCTTCTCCCACCCTTCTCCCCCTCACAGTGCCCCTCTTCCCTCGCCCTCCACACCCCCAGTATCCTACACGCCTTCTCCCCCCTTCTCACCCCCTCAAACTGCCCCTCCTTAATTCCCTCGCCCTTCAAACCCCCAGATATCCTACAAACGACTACTCCCCCCCCCCCTTCTCCCCCCTCACAGTGCCCCTCCTTCCCTCCGCCCTCCACACCCCCAGTATCCTACACGCCCTTCCCTCTTCACCCCCCCCCCACCCCCTTCTCACTTTCCCCCTCAAAGCCCCTCATCCCTCGCACCTCCACACCCCCAGTATCCTACACCACCTGTCTCCCACTCCCCCCCTTCTCCCCCCATCACATTCCCCTCTTCCCTCGCCCCTCCACACCCCCCAGTAATCCTCACCCCCTATCTACCCCCCCCTTCTACCCCCTCACCTCCCCCCCTCCCCCCATCGCCCATCCACACCCCCTAACCTACAACCACTTCTCCACCCAACCCTTCTCCCACTAACTACTGCCCCTCTTCCCTCACCCTACCACACCCCCAGTATCCTACACGCCTTCACCACCCTTCTCACCACCCTACACAACTGCCACCCTCTTCCCCCCGCGCCCCTCCACACCCCCAGTATCCTACACACCCACCTTCTCCCCCCCCTTACTCCCCCCCCTCACACTGCCCCTCTTCCCCTCTCCCATCACAACCCACCTAACCTACAAGCCATCCACCACCCTCCCCCCCCCCCCCCTTCTCCCCATCACAAAACATGCCCCCTTCCCCACCCCTACCAACACCCCCAGTATCATACACGCCTTCTCCCACCCCTTCTCCCCCCTCACACTGCCCCACTCTCACTCCCGCCCTCCACACCCGCCCCCCACCCCCCCCCCACAGTAACATACACGCCATCCTCCCCCCACCCCTTCTCCCCCCTCACACTGCTCCCTTCCCTCGCAGTCCACACCACACCAGTATCCAACACGCCTTCTCCCACCCTTCTCACCCCCTCACAGTGCCCCCCCTTCCCGCGCCCAAACACACCCCATTATCCTAACACGCCTTCCTCCAACCCACCTCTACCACCCTCACACTGCCCCCTCTTCCCTCGCCCCACACAACCCCCATATCATACAAACCATATCCCACCCCCTCCTCTCGCCCCTCCTCAACCCACCCCCCCCCTCCAACATCCTGCACTCTCACACCACAACCCCCACCCTACCCACCTCACCACCTCCCACCACCCCCATACCCAACACCAAATGCAGAAATCATGAATGTCACAATCCCAGAACACCCTGCCTGTGTAAAGTAAAGCCGATTCTAACCGCCGGTCTCGCTTTTCTCCGCGCCGCCGTAAAACCCACGCACGGCCAGCCAGCCAACCGGCGCCCGCCCTCCCGCCCTCCCACCCTAACACCAAACCGTCCAACCCCTCCCCCGGTCCTTCCCACCCGCCCGCCCGCCCAGCGGCCACCCGCGCCGTCCGCCGTCCGCCGTCCCCGGTCCCGCACCGCCGCCAGATGCCGCGCTAACGGCTGTCGGTGTCGGACCTGTCTGCAGCCGCGAAGGCGCATGCGCAGGGGCGCGAGTAGGAGTCGGAAGAGTAGGAGGAAGAGGAGGAGGAGGAGGAGGTCCCGCGACTGACTTCTGGTTACGGCGTTCCCCACGGCTACCGTGTGCTATACAACCCTCAGCGCCACCGCCGCCATCACCACTGCCATACACCACCACCACCACCACCACCACCACCACCACCACCACCACCACACACCACCACGCTGGGTCACGAGTGCCCGGGACTTGTTGCGTGTATATGGTACCTACCTTACTGGAGGAGCAACAGCAGCAGCAGGAGGAGGACACTTGTGGCGGGGCGGCGACGGTTGTTTTATTTACACGTATTTAACAAAGGTTTAAAAAAACTAGCAACAAAAAACAAACAAACAAACAAAGTGAGCCGGGGGTGATCTAGAGACTGCCGCCGCCGCCAGGTGGGAGGTCGGCAGGGCTCGGTGGAGATAAGGGTCAACCCTTTACGGGAGGCTGCCTGCGTACGCGCCGAGGGAGAGAGAGAGGAAGGAGCCTGTAGAGAGAGAGAGAACCCAGAAACAGGAGTCAAGAGGTAGGGAGGATTCCAGAGAGGGAGAGGAGAACCCCAAGAGAGAGGAGTTCAGAGAGAGAGGACTCCAGAGAGAGAGAGGAGTCCAGATATAGAGAGGGAGGACTCCAGAGAGAGAGATGTCCAGAAAGGGAAGACTTCAGAGAGAGAGGTGATCAGAGAGAGGGAGGACAGCAGAAAAAAAGAATCCTGGAGAGAGTCCAGAGAGACAGGACCACATAGAGAGTATCCCAGAGAGAGAGGGAGGAATCCGGAGAGAGAGGCGTCCAGTGAAAGAGCTCAGAGAGAGGGAGGACTCCAGAGAGAGAGAGAGAGTAGTCCAGAGAGACAGCCCAGAGAGAGGACCCCATATAGAGATGGGGAGGAATCTGGAGAGAGAGGGAGGAGTACCGTGAGAGAGCCCAGAGAGAGAGAGAGGGGGGAGCCTAGTGAGGAGCCCAGAGAGAGGAGCCCAGAGAGACGAGCTCAGAGAAAGAGAGCGAGGGAAGAGCATAGAGCTATAGGGAGGAGTTAAAAAAAGATACCAAAAAGAGAGCGAGAAACCCAGAGAGGGAAAGGAAGGAGCCCAGGAGAAGGAACCCAGATATATATACCCCACCCTAGCCTGCTACATATGTGTGGATCAATGTGCTCTAGAGGCGGCGTTAAATAAAACAAGCTTTCCTTTTGCTGCACATGTGTTCATAACACATATATTACACTTTCGCACGCATTTGCTCTCTCTCTCACACCCACACACTCTTTTATCATATATATATACATTTATACATACGTACACACACCCATCCACCCCCTCTATTCAACTTTACCGACGCCTGATGCTGACAAATATATTATCATAGCCAGAGCGTGTGAATCCTCAGAGGTCTCCGGAGTAACTTCTAGCTCCAAAGAGAGGCTCACTCGTTCGTTGAGGAGGACCCTTGGAGTACGCTGACGAAATCTGCGGCGCGAGGGAAGGAAGATAAGAGGGAGCATCGTAGGAATAATAGTAAC
>CM059188.1:26029361-26051638 GCA_030323885.1 Branchipolynoe longqiensis
GGTGACCAGACGGGATGGCCGAATCGGTAGAGCGTCGGCTTCCAGTGCGGAAGGTCGGGAGTTAGAATCCCGCCCGAGTCAAACTAATGACTTTCAAAACTGATACATGTCGGGACCTAGCCTGGCGCTCGGCATTATTAGGATAGGGCAAAGACTGGATAGCTCAGTGTCACTATCAGGATAATATGACTGATTGGGAAATTGCGGCATGGTGCCAGGCAGCAAGGTCTCACAGTGAGGCAGCACTATAAAGTCACTATGAGTGTAGACTGTCACAAATCGGTTCTATCACAAGCCTGGTCTCCCAGTGAGGCAGCACTAATAAGTCACTATGAGTGTACCCTGTCACAAGTCGGTACCCGTCCTGATATATGACTGTAAATGTTGCTAGAACGTAAATCCCCAAGGAACAGGAATGGGTGTAGCCCCATATTTCTTTAGCTTTTCTTGCATATTTTTCTGTGGAGAACCGGGTAAGGAGAGGGTTTGGTGTGTGTTTAAAGTCACTCAGCAAATATGAGCCGTAAATCATGTGGAATTATGACAGCCACTTTTACAAGTAAAGCTAAAAAGACTTGCTTATGATTCCCAAATACAAAATGACTGTCAAGAATTGGGAGTGCTCGCTGACAGTTAACTCAAATGGAGGTTTACTTCATTATGTCGTCTGCTCTAACTGAATGTTGACGGTTGTCCACCAACTGGCACTTAAAGTTGCATAGTCCGATGGGTTTTGAGTTTCTGTCATTTTCTGAGATAAACATATTAGGGTGATCGTTATAATCTACCCTACTTTCCCTTGAAGTAACTTTTATTTTAAATAGCTAACTTGAGATATTTGAAGTGCAAACAACCAAAATTAGTTTTGGCAAACTTTCAAAATCCTGACACCATAGGTTTCTGCAGTAATAGGTTCTATTAAATTGCCTCAGTATTCTCTTCTATGGGGTGAAAAATGTTTAACAAGTGCACCAGTATTTAAGTTAGACATGGTGTTTTCTGTGGCAGATAGGTTAGAGTGTCTGACTCTTTTCTAGTTCAGACTCCTAATCTGAAGGTCTGGGGTTCAATTCCCGGTGCCCTCCCCACCTCTGCCAATTTGGATTTCCACCGCTGTGTATAACGTACAGCATCATCAAAGGCCAGTTGCTCTCATACCATGTCTCTGTGGTGTGGGAGGTTAAAAATCCCTTGGGTCGGTAAAAGTGTAGGCTCAGGCTTTCTGTAGACAAACTGTCTAATGGTGAAAACAAGTCTATTCAGACTTATCCATGACAGGCAGTATAAATCTTCAAGAAACAAATGTAGAATCAAATTGAGATACTTATTTTGGTTTTGAAAATGTGATGCTTCATCGGACTATGCAGCTTTAACCACACACTGTCCATGAACCCTCTGGTGTGCCTTGTCTGTCTCCATCGTATGACCTTAAATGTTGCTAGGATGTAAAACCCCAATAAACAAACAGCCTCTTCTGTTATTTGTTTCGTAATAGTAACCTAAGCGGTGGTCTGGTGTCTCTTTCCTCTATTGAAGGTTGTGAGTTCGATCTCTAGTCGTGTCATACATAACAAATACCTACATGGCTGATAATTGTAACTGCTAATTTAACTAGTCATGCGCTTGGCATGACTAGGAGAGGGCAAGGACTGGTTGATTCGGTGTCGGGATTGTGTGACTGAGTGGGATATTGTGTCATTCTGCTGATAGCAGAAGTGGCGCAGAGGCCGATAAAGCCAGCCTCAAGTGCGCGCTGCTCCACGTCGGTCCTTGTCCTGACGTGACCTCAGATGTTGCTAATGTGGCTGTCACACTACGGTGTATGGCGTAAGCATATGCCGGCATAATGGTTTGCATCACATACGCCATCATGCGCTACGTATATGCTACGCATACGCCGTCTTATGCCCGTCCATCTGAAATTGTTTGTGCATGCTCAAAATTGTCAGCGTATGGCAGCGTAAGGCTCATACGCTGCTCATACGCTATGCATACGCTATGCATACGCTGGCATAAGTTACGCATAAGTTAGGGGTATGCCGGCATACATTAGGCATACACTGAAACTGTGCCTTCAGTGTATCTATAGCATATGTAGCATACACCTAGCCTACGTGTAACGTATTTGAGCGTACTCCTAGCGTATTCTCAGCGTATACAAAGCGTATGTGCAGCGTATGCCCGGCGTATGGTCTCGGTATATAAAGGCGCCGCAAGGCTTCTTCTGTTAGTCCGGCTCTGCTGCTCAGACAGGATGGATGTCCAGGCACTCCAAATACAGTTTCAGCATCGGTACAGAATTGCCCTTTATCAGCATGAGCTAGGTCTCTACCTCATGGTTCTTCTGGTGGCCCAAAACTCCAATCATTCACTATTTTGAGTGATCACATTCAGCAAGCAGCACACCATATTTAATGCATGCATACACATATCTATAATCGATACATATGTATATATGGCATTTAGAGACCACCATGTCAGTGGTTGTAGATGATGACATGCAATGGTTGCAGACAACATACAGTGGTTGCAAACGACATTCAATGAATACAGACGATATTCAATGATTGGAAACAACAACCAATGGTTGTCGACCACATTCAATGGTTGTGTAGTGGTCTGCACTGACCTCTCAGGCAAGTAGCCACATAGACAGGTAGGCGTGGGGAGTGTCTTGATATCAGGGAGCCTAGGTGGTGTAATGGTTAGCACACTGGCCCGGAATGCAAAGAGATGCGGGTTCGAGTCCCGCTCTAGGCGCAATATTTCCCATTTTCATCACCCCCACGACACTGGTTGCCGTGATCAGGATCCTGTACAAGCTTTGCGCTGTATGGTTGTTGAACCTACCCTGTGTATGTATGTGTTAGTGCATTGCCTGTTTGTATGTAATTGTAAGCATTACAAGACTTACAATTCCAGGGGGACGAGTGTAGTGGTCTGCACTGACCTCTCAGGCAAGTAACCACATAGACAGGTAGGCATGGGGAGTGTCTTGATATCAGGGAGCCTAGGTGGTGTAATGGTTAGCACACTGGCCCGGAATGCAAAGAGATGTGGGTTCGAGTCCCGCTCTAGGCGCAGTATTTCCCATTTTCATCACCCCCACGACACTGGTGCCGTGATCAGGATCCTGTACAAGCTACGCGCTGTATGGTTGTTGAACCTACCCTGTGTATGTATGTGTTAGTGCATTGCCTGTATGTATTTAATTGTAAGCATTACAAGACTTACAATTCCAGGGGGACGAGTGTAGTGGTCTGCACTGACCTCTCAGGCAAGTAACCACATAGACAGGTAGGCGTGGGGAGTGTATTGATATCAGGGAGCCTAGGTGGTGTAATGGTTAGCACACTGGCCCGGAATGCAAAGAGATGTGGGTTCGAGTCCCGCTCTAGGCACAATATTTCCCATTTTCATCACCCCCATGACAGTTGCAAACAACATCAAATGGTTGCAGGCGACACCCAATGGCTGCAAATGACATTCAACGTTTGCACATGACATCCAATGGTTGAAAATAACATTAACTGGTTGAAAATGACATTCAATCGTTGTAAATGACAGTAAATGGTTGCAAATGACATTCAACTCTTACAAAAACAATTGATGGCTGCAGATGACATTTGATAGTTTCAGATGTCATCCAATTATTGCAGACGACATTCAATAGTTGCAGACGACATTCCATCTCCTCAAATGATATCATGACGGCCGAGAACAAGCAGTGAGCGCCGTGAATCGTGGTGAAGGGGTTAAACCCTAAAATGGGAATAAGCCCTCAAGATTACTCCTTTTTTGTCCTTCCTTTTCTTGTTTACTTTCTTTCTCACCAATGTGTGTGTTTTACACCGAGCTGCTTCTGTCAAGACCAGCGACATGAACACGCATCTCACTGCCGTTAGCTGCCCGTTCTACTTCATTCTTTTACTTTCTTCGCTTTTACACATCGGGGAGGGGGTATCCAGGGGTATCCATAAAGCAAGCCACGCCCCTATCCCTCTGGCTCTGGCTCTCGCTCTCACTCTCGCTCTCCCTCTCCCTCTCCCTCTCCCCCTCCCTCTCCCTGTCCCTCTCCCTCTCCCCCTCCCTCTCCCTCTCCCTCTCGCTCTTGCTCTCCCCCCTCTCCCCCTCCCTCTCCCTCTCCCTCTCCATCGCCCTCTCCCTCTCCCTCTCCCTCTCCCTCTCCCTCTCCATCGCCCTCTCCCCTCCCCCTCCCTCTCCCTCTCCCTTTCCCTCGCGCTCTCCCTCTCCCTTTCCCTCTCCTTCTCCCCATTCGTCTCCCTCTCCCTCTCCCCTCCCTCTCCCTCTCCAAACCTATAGTATGACTTAACATCTTGATACTTATCGCTTCTTAGTCTGCCACTTGGCATTAAGAGGATAGGGCAAGGACTGGCTAGCTCGGTGTCAGAATAATGTGACTGGGTGGGATATCAGGTCATGGTGCCGGCAGCCTGTTCCCCGATGGCTTTGACCTTCCGCCACTTTTTATCTGAGATATATTAGGCTGATTGTACATTACTTTAACTTGAAGTAACTTTTTTCACGAATGACTAACTTGGGAGATGTCTTAAGTGCAGACATGTCAAATTAATTTGGCATTTATATATATGCACCAAGAGTGAAATGTATATATATATATATCTAAATTCTTACATTAAAGGCTGTAGCAGGACCAGGTTCTATTAAATTGACTTTTCTGATATATGCCTCAATAAATGTTTAATAAATGCGCCAGTATCTAAGTGGGATATCTAGGATCAAATCTAGATAATTCCTTCAGCGCTCAGTTTGGGAACATTTAATGCTTTCATCGGAATATGCAACTTTAAGCAATCACATCCCCCCCCCCCCCCATCCTCCCACTTCTCCCTTCCCTCCTACCTCCCCCCCCCCTCCCCCCACCCCTCTCCCACTTCTCCCTTCCCGTCCCTCCCCCCTCCCCCCACTTCTCCCACCGCCCTCTCCCACTTCTCCCCCCCCCCGTCCCTCCCCACTCCCCTCACTTCTCCCTCCTGGCCCCTGCCCCCTCCCTCCACATCTCCCCCCTCCCGGTCCCTCCCACCTCCCCCACTTCTCCCCCCCCCGGTCCCTCCCCCTCCCCGACTCTCCCCCCCCCCGTCCCCTCCCACCTCCCCCCACTTCTCCCTCCCGTCCCTCCACCTACCCCCACTTCTCCCTCCCGGTCCCTCCGCCTTCCCCACCTCTCCCCTCCCAGTCCCCCCCCTCCCCCCACTTTTCTTTCTTGAAGATTTATACTGCCTATAATGGTTAAGTCTGAATAGACTTGTTTTCACCATTAGAGAGTTTGTCGATAGAAAGCCCAAGCCTACACTTTTACCGACCCAAGTGATTTTTAACCTCCCACACCACATAGACATGGAATGAGAGCAACCGGCCTTTGATGACACTGTAAGTTATACACAGCAGTGGAAATCCAAATTGGCAGAGGTGGGGGCACATGGAATCGAACCACCGACCTTCAGATTAGGAATAGGAGTCCGACCTCGAAAAAAGTCAGACACTCTAACCTCCCCCCACCCCCCACTTCTTCCTCCCGGTCCCTCCCTCTCCCCATTTCTCCATCCATCCCGGTCCCTCCCACCTTCCCCCACTCCCTCTCCGGTTCCCTCTCCCCCACTTTCCCTCCCAGTCCCTCCCCCTCCCCCCACTTCTCCCTCCAGGTCCCCCCATCCCCCACTTCTCCCTCCCAGTCCCCCCCTCCCCCACTTCTCCCTCCCCCTCCTCCCCTCATTTCCCCCTCCCGGTCCCCCCTCCCCCACTTCTCCCTCCGGTCCCCCTCCCCCACTTCTCCTCCCGGTCCCCCCTCGCCCTTCTCCCTCCGGGTCCCCCTCCCCCACTTCTTCCTCCCGGTCCCTCCTCCCCCACTTCTCCCTCCGGTCCCCCCTCCCCCCACTTCTCCCTCCCGCCCCCCCCTCCCCCCCTCCCTCCCCGGTCTCCCCTCTCCCCCCACTTCTCCCTCCCAGTCCCTCCCCCCTCCCCCCACCTTCTCCCTCCCGGTCCCCCTCCCCACTTCTCCCTCCCGGTCCCCCCTCCCCCCACTTCTCCCTCCCAGTCCCTCCCCACTCCCCCCTTACACCCTTCCCCGTGCGTGGTGTACTGTACACGCGTTCCTTAGATTTTTCAACCAGTCAGAAGAGACATGAAGCTCGTATTCGGAGCCTCGTCTTAATTTGGTTGGTTTTGTTATTGTTGACGTTTTGTTGTTGTTTTTGTTGTTGCTTTGTTGTATTCTTTGGTTTTTTAAATATTTTTTATGAGGAGACGGGTCACTGGCGGAGACCATGTGTGCGCATGCCCGGGGGTGCTATGATCCGGCCCCGGCCTGCGCAGAATGTGGCGCCACGCGCCGGCATGTGTCGGGGGTCGTGGGTGGATGGGGGGGGGGGGGGGGCAACTAGCTGCCTCTTCCTCCCTACACACCAAGAGACGAGTGTAACTAATTATCATGAGTGCCTAAACCAAGTGCTCTGAGGCTGCATTTTTCCTTCCTTTCCCTCACCCCCCCCCCCCCCCCCCCCACTCACCCACCAATTTCTCTGACGACTACCCATCAGAAGCCAACTCCCGACCACATTGGACCGCCTTCAGCGGTGCCCATACAGTGCTGCAGGTTTGCAGCCTTCAGCGCACCAATGCGACTGAAAACTCCCCAAAAACAACAACTGCACTTATCCTACAACCAGAGAGGTTACACCAAGAGAGTAAGTACCCCTTTTGTTCTTCTTTTTATGTGGTATGGGTGTATTTATGCTTCCCAAAACGGTTAAGTCTAATGGCTTGTTTTCGCCGCTAGACAATAATAGTCTTGTGACTCCCCTAACTATTTTTTTTAATATTTTTTTTCAGGTCATCATCATCATCATGCTGTCGGTCACGATGCGACAAAGACTGCTTTCATTACTTGACTGCCACGCTCCATTTAGCTCTCTGCTGTGAGAGTGATGTCCATGAGTTGGTCTTAATGTCTCTCAGCTTCAGGTTTCTCTTGATGGTATCCTTGAACCGGAGACGAGGGTGCCCTCTATTTCACTGTTGATGGAAGATGAGCTCGAGCAGCGCGGTCCTTGGTAAGCCGGGCGACGACTGAGCCGGTATGGTGCTTTGGTACATTTCATGAAAGCTGCCTGCAGAAGTGTTGAAGTGCTGCTGGCTTTTGCAAGTTACCAGCAGCAACTCTCACAGCAGAGAGCTAGCTAAATGGAGAGCGGCAGTCAAGTAATGAAAGCAGTCTTTGTCGCATCGCGACCGACAGCATGATGATGATGATGACTGTTGATTTATATAGCAGTAGGGCAATGTTTTCGCTTATGAAGCTCCGCATCTTCCTGATTGTAATCATTTTTAATGCCAATGATTGAGTTAGTCTAGCCAGCTGTTGATTCCCATTTAAGGTAGAATCAATCACTGTTCCTAAGTACTTGTATGCACTTGCCTCCTTAAATTGGTTTCCGCCAATATGCAGTGTAATGGGTTGTGCTCTTGCTTTCCTTGCTTTGGTGCCATAAATGACAAACTCAGTTTTGTTGGTGTTAAGGGATACTTTCTCTTCACTACACCACTGGTTAACCCTGGTCAGCACTGTCCGAACCTAATCCGTTGCTATTTGGAAATCTTTATTGTGTACTGTGAGTGCTGCATAGTCTGCAAATAATGTGAATGTTGCATCCTCTGATACTTGGGGTAGATCATTTATAAAGATTAAAAACAGAAGGGGGCCGAGGGTTGAACCCTGCGGAACTCCAGTTTTAATAGTCCTGATGTTTGACTCAGTGTCATTAAGTTTTGGGCATTGTTTCCTATTAGTTAAGTAGTTATTCATGAATGTACAGGTTTTCTTCCCCAGTCCTGCTTTCTAGATTTTCTGAAATAGTATTCTATGGTCAATTGTATCGAAAGCTTTTTTGAAGTCGAGGTATACTGCAATTGTAAGTTCACCTTTGTCCATGTTGGTCAATAACTTATCCATAAGAGAGGCCAATCCGGAGTGCAAAAACCAGAGAGGCTACATGAAGAGTGAAATGTAACTATCCTGAGGAATTAAACTAAGATCACTTGGTCTGCAGACCAGAGAGGCTACACAAAGAGAGTATCCTAACTATCCAGATGGCTACATCACAAGTGAAATGTAACTATCCTGAGGACCTGAACTAAGAGGACTTAGTCTACAGACCAGAGAGGCTACACCAAGAGTGAAACGTAACTATTCTGAGAGCCTAAGCCAAAAGCATTTAGTTTACACACCAGTGACATTAAAACAAGAGAACTTCGCATTCAGATCAGAGAGACTAAACTAAAGCCGTGTTCACACGGGGAATGTAAATCGATTCCTAGAATTTGATTTGCCTAGTTCGGCTCGCATTTTGCGTGTGAACGGGCGCCTGAGGCGGATTAGGGCTGAATCGATTCCTGTGATGCGCATACTGTACACCACTTGTCGAGGTAGTGTACGTGAGTCGATTTCTGTGAACCAATTTATTTTGCCCATGTGGACGCACTGAGGCGGATTAAGGACATCACACGCATGCACAGTCGAGACCTTAGTTTGTTGACTTTCCGGTCGATCAAAAGTGCATATTATATAATTTGGTCTATGAACCTGCTAGAGGTGCACAGATATTTTTTTGATCATTTATTTTTAGGGTTTCACTGCCCAGCAGAAGTTTTGACCATTCCAAACCAATACGATTCAGTACATACATATCTAGGTCGAACCCACTCTCTCGTGGTGACGTCGCCTAACCGAAAACTGGCGCTGGTCAGACTGGACTTGCTCATGCGCAGATATCGATTTCCGGCCCAAGTACTGCCCGTGTGAACGGGCCGCTAATTTGAGTCCTAGTATTCGCCTTGGCTGAATCGCTTTACTTTTTCCCCGTGTGAACACGGCTTAAGACTAAGAGAATTTAGCCTACATGCCTGAGACTACAGTGAGAGATTATAGACCAAGAGAACTTAGCCTACAGAACAGAGAGACTAGACTTTGAGAGGCGAAGTTCGCTGCAGTTGGGATGGCGGCGACGGAGAGAGGCGATGTGGGGGGGGGGGGGGAGTGGTTAGGGCGAAGAGTGGAGGGGAGGGGCAAGGGGCGGATAGTGGAGGGGAGTGGAGAAGGAGCGGAGAGTGGAGGGGAGGGGCAAGGAGCGGAGAGTCGAGGGGATTGGAGATGGAGCGGAGAGTCGAGGGGAGTCGAGAAGGAGCAGAGAGTGGATGGGAGGGGCAAGGGGCCGAGAGTGGGGGGGGGGGGGGAGAGGGGCACGGGACGGAGCGTGGAGGGGAGTGGAGAAGGAGCGGAGAGTGGAGGGGAGAGGTGTCCTACTGCCTCACAGCAGGTGAAATAGTCATTAAATGTGGGCCAGGTTGACATTCCCAGCGGGAAACTGCCACTAGGTGGCGTGTTAATGTCTGATGTATGCTCTTATTTAAAGTTGCATAGTCGAATAAAAGCATCAAATAAAAGAACACTTATCTACATACGAACCTACATGTCCAACTTAGATACTGATGCACTTATTAAGCATTCCGTGCTATAATGAAGGCAGACTAAGTCAATTTAATAGAACCTGTTACTGTTGAAACCTATGGGGGTCTGAGTTTTGGCAAGCATTCCAAAAGTAATTTGACATGTTTTACACTTCAAATACCCCCAAAGTTAGTCATTTAAATCAAAGTTACTTCAAACTAAAATATGGTAGATTATAACAATGGACTACAGTAAAGCCTCCCTAACCGACCACCACCACATATCGACCACTCCGCTATATCGATCGCTTTATTTGGGTCCCAACAATACCATTGTAACCATATTCTAACTCCCTAAACCGACCACCTCCCTATATCGACCACGTAAAGTGAGTCCCAACGTCGGTCGATTTATAGCGATATAGCGAATGGTAGACAGGAAGTGTGAACACTTATTTGTCTCTCTTTTTGTTTTTTTTTTTTTTTTGGTACATTAGTTGTCCCAAGCAGGGGAAATCCCAGTCACAGACAACTGGTCTTCCTCATTCCACTGCTGGTCGATAGAAAGCCCGAGCCTACACTTTTACCGACCCAAGGGATTTTTAACCTCCCACACCACATAGACATGGTATGAGAGCAACCGGCCTTTGATGACGCTGTAAGTTATACACAGCGGTGGAAATCCAAATTGGCAGAGCTGGGGGCATGGGGAATCGAACCGCCGACCCTCAGATTAGGAGTCTGACCTAGAAAAAAGTCAGACACTCTAACCACTCCGCCACAGAGAAAATAACAGAAACTCAAAACCATCGGACTATGCAACTCTAACTTAAGACGCTGGATATGGACTTGGGTGGTGAGTTGGGTACGGGGCAGTGTAAACCAGGGTTAGGTTGTTGGAGTTTTACGTCCTGGCAACATCTAAGGTTATATCAGGACGGTGTAAACCAGAAACAGCATCCTTAAAGTTGCCCAGTCTGGTGGCTTTCTGTCATTTTATTTTTATTAATAAATATAGTATGGTAGTTGTTATAACCAGATATATATTCTTTTTTTAACTGACTGAAACTCAAACTCATCCGACTATGCATAGTCCCATCAAAACATCAAATTTTCACAATCAAAATAATTATCTAAATTTGATTCTACATATCTAACTTAGATACCACTGCACTTACTAAACATTTGTCGACACTTAGAGGGGAATACTGATGCAATCTAAAATAATCCGTTTACTGCTCAAGCAAGCAGTTTTGATGTGCTTGCTAAAATTAATTTGGCATGTTTGCGCTTCAAATATCTCAAGGGTTAAAGGCCCAGTCGGACCTTACCGGACTGAGTACCGGACACCACTGGACAAAGAATTGTCTAGTCCGTCGGTGTCCGGTGTCAAAATGTACCAAAATGTACCGGATGAAATGAATGCTAAACGGACAAGGAAGTACATTAACGAATAACCACTGGACGATAACCGGACGATAACCGGATGACAACCGAACGACAACCGAATGTCTAATGGATGGTCCGGACACCAACCAGACACCAACCGGACACCAACCGGAAATCTACCGGACTGTTCACGGATGCGCCAAAAACCGATGGACTGAATTCCCGCAGCACCATCAACGGACTCTTCAGGATAAAAAACGGACACCTAACGGATTAGTAACGGACATGAACCGGACAAAACGGACTAAGTGGACTTAAACCAGTCAGTCCGGCAGTGTCCAGTACAAGTTTTTTCCATGTTAAAAAAAAAGAAACTTGTACCGGACACCGCTGGACACCACCGGAGATAGAACGGACACGCCAGAAGCCTACCGTATATCAACCGGACATTGCCATATTTCACTGGACAGTGTTCGGTTTCTGTCCGCGGGGGGGGGGGGGGGTGTATAGTTTATTGGCACTGATTCAAGCCGGGCTTGTTGTTCAGCACACATCCGCTAACGGCACATGCGCAGTGTCCCTGGTTCGCAGTTCAGTTTACAGCGCGCCACGCGGCCACAATGGCGCGCGCATGCCCACAGAGGAACTTGGGTACAGATGGCGGATATGCGCGGCGCAGGGCTTCCAATCCGGGTGCCACATGGCTACGCACCCCTCCATATCCCCCCCCCCCACACACACACACAACCCTACAACAGTACTCCCCACCACCCCCGGATTGTTGTACCCAGACCGGAAACAAGAGCTGCGCTTGTTTCCGGTTACACACTGACTGCAAGTCATGGCGTCCTCGACCAGCGAAATTTGAGGCGTTCCCTCGCCCCTCCCGTATTTTGGAATGCCATGTTTTCTAGACGGGATGCCCGAATGAGTTGAGCGTCTGTCTCCCATTTTAGTAGATCATGGAATTCAAACTTTCGAACCCTGGTCGAGTCAAACCAATGACATAAAAATTTATACTTGTCGCTTCCTAGCCAGGCACTCGGCATTATTAGGATAGAGCAAGGACTAGTTGGCTCAGTATCAGGATAATCTGACTGAGTGGGATATCATTTCATGGTGCTGGCCACCTGGTCTCCCAGTGGGGCAGCACTATAAAGTTTCCATGGGTCCACGCTGTCATAAGTCAATACCCATCCTGATATGACAATACATGTTGCCATGACGTAAAACTCCAACAACCAACCAACCATTTTGTCTTAATGGTATTATTTTAAACAAATTTGATGTTGGAATTGTTTTTTTAGTTGTTTTTTTAACTTAATTTTTTTACTGGGTATTTTCAATAAGCTAAGGACTAGACGGATTTCCACCGCTGTGTATAACTTACAGCGTCATCAAAGGCCAGTTGCTCTCATACCATGTCTATGTGGTGTGGGAGGTTAAAAATCCCTTGGGTCGGTAAAAGTGTAGGCTCGGGCTTTCTATCGACAAACTGTCTAATGGTGAAAACAAGCCTATTCAGGCTTATCCATGATAGGCAGTATAAATCTTCAACAACAACGCTATGCCCAAATTGGTAAGAGCGCTGACTTCCTGTGTGGAAGGACGTGGGTTCCAATTTCGGCCGAGTTAAACCAGTGACTGATAGAATTGATACGCATCGCTACCTACCCATCACTGTGATATGGCAATGACTGTTTTGCTTAATATCACGATAATATATATGACTGAGTGCGAGATCGGGTCAGGATGTCCATTGCTCGATAAAGCTGTCATCAATGCGCGCTATTGCAAACCAGTACCCGTCCTGATACGACACTCAAACGTTGCTAGGACACAAAACCCCAACAACCAAATGAGGTATGAGGTTAGGATGCTCGCATCGGAATGGCAGACACTTGGGTTCTGGGGTCGCTCTAGGCATCATCATGTTCCTTTTTGTTAGTAACACCCCCCCCCCCCCGTGACACTAGTTGATACAGTGGTGTAGTCTTACCGTAACAAAATTGTCTTCAAATGCTGGCTGAACATACGAGGTGCCGAGGACATGCATATTGATACAGCCTCATTCCAGTTATCGTCAGGAGCGGAAAGGTAAGAAAGTCAGTTTGTTGAGTTTATTTGATTAGGGTAACTGCGCGATACCAGTGGATGTGTCGAGAGCCACGTGGGCGGCCATGTTTAAAGCCATCACCCGCACTTGAATTTTGAAACCTGCCTCGTGGATCTGCTTTGTTTCTCTTGCATACAGATTAGTATTACCTATATGGTATTCTGACGTATGTACAGTATAACCCTGCTAAACCAAACTTGAAGGGACCCTAGAAATTTGTTTGGATTAACCGATCATTAGTTTAAAGTTGCATAGTCCGATGGTTTTGAATTTCTGTATTTTTTCTGAGATAAATATATTAGATCGATCAGTAGTATCTACTTTACATTAGTTCAAAGTTACTTTTATTTTAAATGGTAAACTTTTGAGATATTTTGAGTGTAAACATGGAAAATTAGTTTTGGCAAGTTTGCCAAAACTCTGACACCATAGACTTCTGCAGTAACAGGTTCTGTTAAATTGACTCAGTATTGCCTTATATGCAGAAACAAATGCCTAATAAGTGCATCAGTATCTAAGTTAGATATATAAAATCAAATCTAGATAATTGGTTTGGTTTTGAAAATGTAATGTTTTCATCGGACTATGCAGCTTTAACCTGTTTTTTATGTATATACAGCACAACACCGTTAAACCAAGCGCAGTTAAACCAAACGATCGGTTAATCCAAACTATTTTCGGCGGCCTGGCAAAATACTATCATTTATCATATAAAAAAGTCTCAAATGACCTTATAACCACATGAAAGTTTGGTTTAACCACCCCGGAGTGGCCTGGGGTCCGACAATTTTGTTTGGATTAACCGATAATTTGGATTAACCGAGCTTGGTTTAACGGGGTTGTACTGTACTATGTATATATATACACTATTTAATTTATTATGTAGATATAGATAATGGCAGCCCCTTAATGTTTCTCTCTAAACACCTTAACTTCCATGTTATTCACTGCGGACTGGGCATTCTCTCCTCCCCGCCGTGAGCTAACTGCCACTCCAGCCACTTTCAAAACTTTCATAACATTCAGAACAGTGATAGACCGACCTAGATGTTGCTAGGACGTAAAACAACAACAAACAAACAAACACAACAGTGATAGAAATAAGCAAACATGTTCACTTGTCCGTGGGACTAGACGGGTGTGATTTTCACTTTGTCCGTCTGAATTTTCTAGGTGCAAAAAAAGGTCTTACAGAGGATTTCCACCACCAACAAACACTTTGCCAACAGTGACAGGAACTAACAGTGTGGGTAGCAGTTGACCGTGCAACATGCAATGTGTAAAAGGTATAATAGAGGAGTTCCACCACCATCAAACACTTTGCAAACAGTGACAGGAACTAATAATGTGGGTTGCAACGGACTGTGCAACATGCAATGTGTAAAAGGTATAACAGACGATTTCCATCACCAACAAACACTTTGCCAACGGTGACAAAGACTAATAATGTGGGTAGCAGTTGACTGTGCAAAATGCTATGTGCAAAAGGTCTATAGAGGATTTCCACCACCAACAAACACTTTGCCAACAGTGAGAGGAACTAACAGTGTGGGTAGCAGTTGACCGTGCAACATGCTATATGCAAAAAGGTCTATAGAGATTTCCACCACCAACATATCCATTGCCAACAGTGACAAGAACGACTGATGTGGGTAGCAGCTACATGTGCAATATGGTATTTACAAAAATGTCTATAGAGGATTTCCACCACAACAAACACCTTGACAACAGTGACAAGAACAAATGATGTGAGTAGGAGCTACCTGTGCAACATCATCTGTACAAAAATTCTTATAGTGTGCAAAAGATCTTTTAGTTTTTAAGTTATAGAGGATTTAAACCACCAGCAAGCTCTTTGCCAACAGTGACAATAACTAATTATGTGGCTAGCAGCTTATCGCACAAGCTCCGTGGGAAAGGTCTATTGGATTGTTCTAACTATCAGGTGGCTGGCAGTGTGTGATGCACAGTCTTTATTGCGTCTCCTCTGATCTCTACATCATAGACTAAATAGCAAGACGCTGTAGTAAACTAATACTGACTCCTCCAACAACACACCTCATCAACGGTAATTAACTTTTTGTTGTTTGTTTGTTGTTGCTTTACGTCCTAGCAACTAAGGTCATATCAGGACGGGTACCGATTTGTGACAGTGCGCACTTTTGGCGACTTTATAGTGCTGCCCCACTGGAAGACCAGGCCACCAGCACCATGACCTGATATCCCACTCAGTCACATTATCCTGACACTGAGCCAACAGCCGACCAGTCCTTGTCTTATCCTAATAATGCTGACCGTGCTTCATGTGTTTTAGTCGGCTATTTTGTGTGGCTTTTTGTGTTCTCTTCCTCCATCTGTCCATGTAATACACAACACACAATAGCGCTATTCCGAGTTTCGCTGGTCCCTCAGGAAGGACTGTAGCTATGACCCAGCATGTCGGGTTATAACTATACTTACACGGCTGAAGGTTGGTTGGTTGTTGGAGGTCTATATCCTGGCAACATATAAGATCATATAACGACGGGTACCGACTTTTGACAGTGCACACTCATAATGATTTAATAGTGCTGCCCCAGGCTGCCAGCACATGACCTGATATTCCACTCAGTTACATTATCCTGACACTGAGCTAACCAGTCCTTGCCCTATGCAAATAATGCCGAGCGCCAAGCTAGGTAGTAACAAGTATCAATTTTGTAAGTCATTGGTTTGACTCGACTGGGAATTGAACTCCCAACCTTCTGCAAGTATCAATTTTTAAATCGTTGGTTTGACTTCGCCACAGGATGCAGGACCAGCAGAGTAAAACCAATGACTTACGGAATTTATATTTGTCGATACCTGGTCTGGTGCTCAGCATTGTTAGGATAGGGCAAGGACTGGTTAGCTCAGTATCAGGATAATGTGACTGAGTGGGAAATGAGGCCATGGTACTGGCGGCCTGCTCTCCCAGTGGGGCAGCACTATAAAGTCTTAAATTCTCGTCGCTAAGGCTTGTACTACTTTTATGTTTCTCAGTTGGTAACTGGCATGATTGAGCTATTTCTTGCTTGGTTATGTCACTTTTATTTATTTCTCACCATATATTCGTGGGCTTGACCCCTGGTCGAGGCAAACCAATGACTTAAAAATTGATACTTGTCGCTTCCTAGCCAGGCCCTTGGCATTATTAGGATAGGGCAAGGCATAGTGGAATGAGGAAAACCAATCGTCCGTGATTGAAATTTCCCCTGCTTAAACAACTAATGTACAAAAACTTTTTTTAAATATAAAAAATGTTTGGTAGTTGAAGTTGCATTGTCCGATGTTTTTCAGTTTCTGCCATGTTTTGAGATAAATATATCAGGTTGAACATTCTACCATACTTTATTTAGTTCAAAGTACTTTAAAAAAAAATTGTTTATAAAAGGCTAGCTTTTGAGACATTTGAAGTGAAAGCATACCAAATTAATCGTTGGTTTGTATGTCAGAAAGCTGGACACCATGGCCGTAATCGATTAACACGACCCGGGCGACTCTGGTCATCCGAGTTGTCAGAACTTCAAATCGAACACCGTGGGTGGAGTCGACAAATACACGTGCCATGTGCAAAACGATCCGACCCAAGTTATGTAGCAGTCACACTACCAGCTCTTGCCTGGGGTGGCTAGGCGCGATGACCTCACATTTGCGCTGGTACTGTCCTGATGGATAACAGCTACCAGTACCAGTCACACATGTTTTTTTTTAAAGAATAACCTAGATTAATGAAATAGAAATATAGCTAAACTAGGCCATCATAAAATACTTTAAATCCTATTTTGCTGTAGTTTTATCAGATATTTAAAAATAAAAAAGGTTTGGGATTAAGCCATCATTTTGTTTCCACCCCAAGCGTGGAGAAGCGTATTCCATTATTTGACGCGAGTCTCTAGGATGTGCGCATGCGCCAAAAAGTGGGTCGGGTGACCCGAGTTGATTAATCGATTACGCCCATAGGTTTCATCATTAAAATGTTCTATTAAAGTGATTTAAAATGCCCTTCTGTGCAGCAAGAAATGCTTGATAAATTACAAGTATCTAAGTTGGATACTTAGGATTCAATCTAGCTAAGTGTCTTGGTTTTAAATGTGATGCTTTCATCGAATTATGCACCTTTAAATGCCCCATTGTTACTTTTCTTGTGTTTTCCTAGTTACTGACTTCAGAAGTCAGGATAATAATGATTACCATATGCTACCCAGAAGGAATTTCACACTAATGTCGATTATGTGGCTGCATTGAATAAAATCAGTGCTAACATATAAATAAATCCTGACATTTATCTTTGAAAATAATAGGGTTTCTTTATTTACAAACTGGCTTTTGTCATGGCCATGTGGCAATGTTAACCCAGTTCTATCTATCATATTGTAAAACTACTATTAAACTCTTTATGAATAATACATTGTGCAAAGTTCTATCAATTGTGTGAATAACTGCTACTGTTGCCATAATACCCTGATAAATACATTGCCTTTTATTCTTAGGATATCACACAAATGTAGACGTAAGAGGCACCAAGTAGGTTGGTAAAGAATCTGTCACTCTGGCTGGTCACAAAAAGACTTACCGATAGTTCTGTTGGAAAAAGCTCTCGACGAAATGGGCCGAGTCGGAGGGGAGCTGGTCGGACGCTGGAGCAGGGAGTGTGGTTCAGTAATTGATAGCATGAACAACTGGTCTCCAGGTGGCTGCAACTCACAACCCTGCTTTGGGTTAGGAGTAAAAGTATGGTCCTCCTGCTCCTTTTTCACTGCTCTGGTCTCAGGCTCCAACTGTACTCTCCCCCCCCCCCCCAACAGTCCAGCCTTATAGATGCTACCTTGACCACTCTCCAAGCACCAGCCTACCCTGACCACTCGTAAAGTCGATGGCTGGCAGCTGTGGTTGTGTAGGTAGGCTAAATATGAAATCACTACAGGCAAGAGAAAGGTAGAGTAGAAGTTCACAGAAAGACAGAGAGCTTACACCCTCAGGTTTATTATTATATAGTTTCATGAATCCAAGATGGCTGTCACACCTGATCAGCTCCTCCAATCAGCAGTAGGCATTCTCCAATCAACCAATGGACATTCAATATGCTTGTATCCAAGCCTTGGTTGTTTATGGCTACAGTGCCCTGTTGTCTCTGGGTGTGCAGTGATCAATAAATAACAGTTGGGGGGGGGGGGGGATATGTGAGCAGCGCTCCTAAGGCTCTGTCACACTAAAAGTAGTGCCCCTCTCACACTATCTATAACTACATAATGTTTATATCAAAATCAGTAAAGGATCACCAGCATCACATAATGCCTAATGCCTCTGGCTCTATATACCATTTACCTTTTTATATAACAATTGTAATTACTATAGACTAGTTCACACATCCGCCAATGTCTAAATATCAGGAAATTTTACACACTGTCCAGCGGTAAACCAGCCTCTCCCTGGCCTGTCTCCATGCTCTAATGCCCGGCAGGCCCTCTTACACACAATTCACCTACCGATGCACTACCCGGTACATCCGGTTTACAGTATTTTCCCCGCTTCCCACCAGGACCTACACAGTCGTCTACATTATTTCTCATTGCTACACACATGCTTTTATTGGTTCTTGACCCCCTAATATCTACCCAGCCTAAATTAATCTACCTTTTATTTTCCTTTCCAATATCCTTGATGCTTTCATCAGTATCGAAATCGGTGGCTGAATCGGCAGAGCGCAGGCTTTCCATGCGGAAGATTGGGAGTTTAATTCCTGGTCGAGTCAAACAAATAACTTTAAAAATTGATACTTGTTTCTAGCTAGGCTTTCGCTTAGCATTACTAGGATAGAGCAAGGACTAGTTAGCTCAGTATCAGGATAATGTGACTGAGTGGGAGTTTGGGTCATGGTAACGGCGCCCTGGTCTCACTCACATTGGAGCAGCACTATAAAGTCAGCATGAGTACGCACTGTCACAAGTTCGGTACCGGTTCTGACATGACCTTAGATGTTGCCAGGATGTAAAACTCCATCTGACATCAATGCTTACTGCGCAGGTCAGAAATGTGGCCTTTGTTGAGTGCTACGGGAATTGATCCACACATTCAGCTAATAGTAATATACACTATTCAGTGTCAACTCTGTCTAGTTCTTTTTCCCCAGTTCTTGCTCACCATTATTTGTTGCTGCAAATGTCGGTGGTGTGGCTGAGACTGAGAGTGGCGTTGGCAAAAGTCCTATTGTCTTTCATTTGTGACAATTGGAAAAGGGTGGAAGGAGAAGGAAAAGGAGGATAAAGACTATAAAATGAATGAAGAAGTGGCAGAAGATTGTTTTTGTTGTTTGTTTGTTGTTGGTTTACGTCCTAGCAACATCTAAGGTCATATCAGGACGGGAGTGGCAGAAGATGAAGATGTGGAGGTTGGTTGGTTTTGGAGGCTTACGTCCTGGCAACATATAAGGTCATATCAGGATGGGTATGGACTTGTGGCAGTGTGCACTCATGGCGACTTTATAATGCTGCCCCACTGGGAAATCAGGCCACAGGCATCATAATATGATATCCCACTCAGTCACATTATCCTGACACCGAGCTAACCAGTCCTTGCCCTATCCTATTAATGTCGAGCGCCAGGCTAGGAAGCGACAAATATCAATTTGATAAGGCATTGGTTTGACTCGACCGGGAACTGAACTCCCGATCTCCCGTACGCGAGGCCCGCGCTCTAGCGATTCGGCCACCACGCCCGGTAAGATGGGAAGGGGTTGGGTAGTGAGGCTTTGTTAGAGTTACATGATCAAATGAAACTATGACATTTTCTAAATCAAGAGAAGATTTATTGCTTCACACCCAACTTAGACAGTGGGGGTGCGCTAATTAAACATTGATTTCTGAATAGGAGGAACCAGACGGGATGACGAATGAGTTAGAGCGTCCGTCTTCCATGTTGGTAGAACAGGCCACCGGTACCATGACCTGATATCCCACTCAGTCACATTATCCTGACACCGAGCCAACCAGTACTTGCCTAATCCTAATAATGCCGAGCGCCTGGCTAGGAAGCGACAAGTATAAATTTGTAAGTCATTGGTTTGATTCGACCAGGGTTCGAACCCACGATCCCATGTCGAGTCAAACCAATGACTTAAAAATTCATACTTTTCGCTTCCTAGCCAGGCGCTTGGCATTATTAGGATAAGGCAAGGACTGGTTGGCTCGGTGTCAGGATAATGTGACTGAGTGGGATATTAGGTCATGGTACCGACGGCCTGTTCTCCCAGAGGGGCAGCAGTAGTATCAATTTGCCATAAGTGTGTGCTGTCACAAGTCGGTACCCAGTCTGATATGACCTTAGATGTTGCCAGGACGTAAAACTCCTACAACCAACCAACCCACCCTTTGTGTGTATTGTAATGCCTGGTACACACCTACCGTATAGGATTCGCGCACTAAAACTCGCGACTCGACCCGACCCGCTTAAAACTGAAAACGGGCCGATTCATTTTTCGAATCGCGAATCGCAATCATAATCGGCCTGTTTTAGCCCTAAAACTGAGGTTTTATGCGCGAATCGCAATCACTAGGTGTGCGCGGGGAGCGTACACCTAGCGATTTGTGTGTGCGAAACGGGCAGTTTTAGATCGTATACGGTAGGTGGGTGCGCACAAACGGTAGGTGTGCACCCTGGATATTTGTAATTGTATACATGTATGAAAGTTACGATTGCAGACAGAGTGAGTGTAGTAAAGTGCACAGACCTCCACAGGTCAAATGCCACATACACAGGTAACTATGTAGGTTAATCGCATCGGGGATACTAGATAGGCTAATGGTTAGAAGGCTCGCCCCATGATGGGAGAAATGTGAGTTCGATTCCCGCCCTAGACATGTATGTATGCATATGGAAATATATGTATATGTGTAAATATATATGTGTATATGTATATATGTACATATATGTGTATATATGTATATATATGTACATATATATATATGTATATATATATGCATATGTATATATATGTATATATGCATATATATGTATATATGTACATATATATATATGTATATATATGCATGCGCGTGTACATATACATGCATACATGTATACATGTATATGTACATATGTCATCATCATCATGCTGTCGGTCATTACTTGACTGCCGCTTTCCATTTAGCTCTCTGATATTTCATGAAAGCTGCCTGCAAAAGTGTTGAAGTGCTGCTGGCTTTTGCAAGTTACCAGCGACACTCTCTCAGGGAGCAAATAGAGGTTTCACACCGGCAAGAACATGTCAAGACAGGTGCAAAGCTATTTGTCCCTGCAGTGGCTGGTCGGGAGATGTTGGGAGTTCCATACATCAACCACCCTTAATGCTGCCACAGTGACATGGTTTTCTGTTTAGGGTTTGCTCCCTTAGCCTTCGGTACTGTCAAGAACCTGTACCACAAAGCAGTGGTTTACAACTCTGCAGGGCAGGGGCGTTAAACTCCCTGAGGTATTGCTATACCTGCAATACCTGCATACCCGTACATATGTACATACCCGTACATATGTACATATGTATATGTATATTTGTAAGTATACAAATGTATATATGTATATGTACATGTACATGTATGATGTATATGCATATGTATATGTATATGTAAATATATTTGTATAGGTATATGCATATGTATATGTATATGCATATGCATGTGCATATGTAATGTATATGCACATGTATATGTGTGTATATGTATATATATGTATGTGTATATGTATATGTATATGTATCTATATGTATGTATGTATATATATATGTATATCTATATGTATATATATAATCATGTCGGTGCCCAGTGGCATCCTGCCCACCCCTATCTGTGAATGGACCTCACCCATGACGTGGCCGGGACGCCGCCTATCCCTGTCTTCTAAACCAGCGACCAAGCTGGGATGCAGTGTCCCGCTACGTGAGCGCTGAGTGGCGGAGAGGCACCGGTCACGTGACTGGTTGGAGGATTGTTGGTACCGAGGGCTGCACGAAGCACTGTTACTGTTAGTAAGAGGGTCCCCGCGCCCCGTCTGTCGCCGGCGGATGTTGGGACCTGGGTGTTTACCTACCTCCTTTAGTGGAGTTCACGATTCTCTATGTAGGCGTGACGTCACAGCCCCGGAAACTACCCCGCGAAGGGGAAAACAACACAGTGATTTGTACTGCAGCAATGCTATGTCCAAGCGGAGCATTTATTTTTGCAAAATAAATTTTAAAGCTTTCATTGGGTCGATTAAAAATATCTTAATGCATTATTGA
>CM059188.1:26052138-26119598 GCA_030323885.1 Branchipolynoe longqiensis
GAGGGTGAGGGGGAGATGAGGGGAGGGGAGTGGGGGAGATGAGGGGAGGGGAGTGGGAGGGAGCAGAGGAGGGGAATGGGGTAGGAGTGGGCAATGGGGTGGGAGGAGGAGGAGGAGGAGGGGTGAGTGAGGGGGAAGGAGAGGGAGGAGTAGGGGGAGTGGGAAGATGGGGAGGGGAGGGGGGATGGGGGGATGGGGAGGGGGCGCACGGAGGTGGTGGATATGAATGAGGCAATTTACGCATGGTGTGAACGGCAGGCGTCGTTATGTCGGAATCGATGCGCGCTAATTCAGCCCCAAAGTACCTCCTTATTCACAGCGTGGTTCAAAACGAGGCTTGTGGAGGCCTAGCTGACAGCACAATGACACTATGTATCAACTAAGGCTTATGCATTTTACCTTTGGTGGGAATATACTGGCTGAGTATTAATATTCTAATCACCGGTAAATGTGCCGACGAATCTGAACAGGACACGAAGGCATACTATTCCCGAAACTAAACCACCCATCTGGATTCGATTCCACAGATGTAACCTAGGAATTTACACATGTTATTATTAAGCATTTACTTCAGGAGAGAAGGAAATACTAAGTCATTTCAATAGAACCCATTTACTGATGAAGCCTATGCTGACGCCTGTGCTGAAGCCTGTGCTGAAGCCTATGGTGCCTATGGCGGGCTAATTGAGATACTGATGAGTGCACCAGTATCTCAGTGTCATCATCATCATGCTGTCGGTCGTGATGCGACAAAGACTGCCTTCATTACTTGACTGCCGCTCTCCATTGCTGTGAGAGTGATGTCCATGAGTCGGTCTTAATGTCTCTCAGCTTCAGGTTTCTCTTGATGGTATCCTTGAACCGGAGACGAGGGCGCCCTCACTTTCTATAACCAGAAGACAGTTGAGAGTAGAGGATCTGCTTTGGTAGCCTGTCTGATGACATCCTCATGAGGTGTCCAGTCCACCGGAGATTCTTTTTGATCAGAAGATCTTCCATAGAGGGCAGCCACTTCCGTTCGAGTATTTCCTTATTTGTCACTTTGTCCTTCCAGGTTAGCCTCATGATTGAACGCAGATGTCACACCATGAAGGCATTCAGTGTATGTAACATAAAATCTAGCTATATGCTTTGGTTTAGAAAAATTGAATATTGTATCGTATTAATTAACCAGACGGGATGGCCGAATGAGTTGAGCATCCATCTCCCATTCTTGTAGATTGTGGGATCATGGGTTCGAACCCTGGTCGAGTCAAACCAATGACTTAAAAATTGATACTTGTCGCTTCCTCGACTTATGGCTGGCGCACACCTCCCGTTTACGATTCGCGCACTAAAACTCCCGACCCGACCCGACCCGCTTAAAACTGAAAACGGGCCGATTCGTTTTTCGAATCGCGAATCGCAATCGTAAACGTCCGCTTTTAGCACTAAAAACTGAGTTTTATGCGCGAATCGCAATTGCTAGGTGTGCGCGGGGGGGCGCACACCTAGCGATTTTTGTGCGCGAAACGGGCAGTTTTACATCGTAAACGGTAGGTGGGTGCGCACAAACGGTAGGTGTGCGCCAGCCATTACGCTTGGCATTATTAATATTAGGATAGTTTTTGTTTGTTTGTTGTTTTACGTCCTAGCAACATCTCAGATCATATCAGGACGGTTATTAGGATAGGGCAAGGAGCAGTGGAATGAGGAAGACGAATCATCAACGATTGAAATTTCCCCTGCTTAATCAACTAATCTACCCAAAAATTAACAAATATAAATTATAATTAATACAACTTTGTAGCACGATAAATATGTTCATATATATATATATGCTAAGTTGTTCTAGCTGTGCACCCGTCCATATATGATCATAGATGTTGCTAGGACGTACAACCAAAGCAAAACAAAAACAGAATTTAGCTAGGCTAAGGTATTGTAACAGTTATACGCATGCGAAATGCTTACATATATATATTTAAATATAGGGATATTTCTGCTTCTAGATAAATATTTCAATTGCAGATTTGCTGTAAAAATGTATTTTGCTTAAGGGGCTGTCACATTAGGGTTTTTTGCGGGAGCGTATGGCGGCGTAAGCGCGCTACGTCATATACGTCGGCATACGCCGTATACGCTACTCATACGCTATGCATACGCTACTCATACGCTACTCATACGCTGCCAGATGCCGCCAGATGCCGGCGTATGTGAAGCGTATGAGGCATACGCCGCCATACGCTTTCATAAATCCGTCCGTCCAAATTTTTTTTTGCATGCTAAAAAAAACCCGACCTATGAGGGCGTATGGCCCATACTGTCAAAAAATGTCACAGCACGCTCCCATACGCTCCTCATACGCTCCTCGTACGCTCCTCGTAGGTTCCAGATACGCTGAAAACCACCCGAAAGGTCACCAAATGTCATCATAGGCCGGCACGCGCAGGACCTACGTAGGTTTTCAATACGCTCCCGCCATACGCCGTAATGTGACAGGGCCTTTAAGTATGAACTTTAATTTAATGTAGCATTGGTTGCTTGACTGGAAGATCACTCCCCCCCCTTGGGGAAGCGATGCAGTGACGTCACTAAATGTTTGTGGTTAATGTTGCATAGTCCGATGAAACATCAAATTTTCAAAACAAAAAAAAACATACCTAGATTTAATTCTACATATCTAACTTAGATACTGAGGCGCTTATTAAGCATTTATCGCCACGCAGAAGGGAATACTGGGGCAATTTAATAGAACCCATTACTGCAGAAGGCATTGGTATCAGAGTTTTGGTGTGCTTGCCAAAATTAATTTTGCATGGTTGCACTTCAAATATCTCAAAAGTTAGCCACTTAAAATAGAAGTTACTTCAAGCTAAAGTAAGGTGGATTATAACGATCAACCTAATGTAGTTATCTCAGAAAATGTCAGAAACTCAAAACCATCGGACTACGCAGCTTTAAATAAAACTCAACTCAACTAAAAAAAAAAACCCACAGAAAAACGCCCCACCATTCTTGGTGAATTTAATTTAGACAGATTGAAGGGCCGAAATAGCATTCCTTGTAAATAGATCCATTCGCATCTAACGCAGCCGGACAACAAAGAAGTGTGTCCACATGGGTGTGTGGGGTGTGTGTGTTTGTGGGGTGTGTGGGTGTGGGTGTGTGGGGGTGGCTGCATGCATGTATGCCAGTTGCTGTGTGATTTTACTCCAAAGTGTTATTTGCTTAGGCAATCATACATGGACTGTACGTATGTAATACATATTTATGACGAGAGTACATAACACAAATCCCCATCACTCGGTTAAAGTTGCATAATCCGATGGAGGTATAACATTTCCGAGGAGGGGGACGTAGCTCAGGCGATAGAGTGTCCACCTGTGAAGGTGTGGGTCATCCGATCAATCCTGCTCAGGAGACCCATTTGCAGTTTGGGTTATTTTTCATTCCAACCAGTGGTCCCCAACTGGTTCATCAAAAGCTGTGGTTTGTGCTGTCCTATCTTGAGGTTTATCGGAAAGAGTAGCCTATGTGGCGGCAGCGCGTTTCCTCTAAAGAAATACATCAGAATGACCATACATTTGACATCTAATACCCACTGATAACATTCAATATGCTCTAGAGGCATCGTTAAATCAAATAAACTTTCATTTAACATATCCGAAACCAAACCACTCGTCTAGATTTTGATCCTACATATCCAACTAATGCTAGGTACACACCTACCGTTTTTCCGCACCCACCTACCGTATTCGATCTGAAATTGCCCAAAAGTCTTGAGGTGTGCACTCCCCTAGCAGACCTACCGATTGCGATTCGCGACTTAAAACTCAATTTTAGGGCTAAAAGTGCTTCCTTACGATTGCGATTCGCGATTCAAAAAATGAATCGGCCCGTTTTCAGTTTTAAGCGGATCGGGTCGGGTCACGAGTTTCAGTGCGCGAGTCATAAACAGTAGGTGTGTACCTAGCATTAGATGGTAGCATATTTATTAAACATGTATTGAACTTTTGAAGGAGTATCGAAGGAGTATTAAGTCAATTGAAAAGAACTTGTCATTGTTGCAAGTCATACGATCCAGATCTGGCCAAAGCCATCTTGCAAGGCATTGTGAAAGGGGGAAGAAAGAAAGACTGACAAAGGAAGAGGTGGGAAGACAACATCAGGGAATGGACATGCCTGGGGCCAAATGTATGAACAACTTTTTATCGGCTCATGTGTTAAGGGCGGTGGGCGGGTTAGCTAACATCGGTGTTGGTATATGTGTCACAGGAAATGTATGTGGCCAAAGCGCAGCTTGGTTAGCTAACTGATACGTTATTTATAGATTTGGGAAATCCCTCTGTGCCTGTTTACATTCGTCGATTCGACAATATGAATAATGCCGCCAATGCGGCGGCAGCGTTAATATCACTTCGAATTTAGGGATGATTTCATGAAATTTCACTTATGGCGTATGTAATTCTGTTAAATATGATAGCATTGAATAGATTCGGGCCTAAAATATTTCCGCTGGCATTCTGGCAGTATGGATATCGACGTCACGGCGGCGTTTAGTTGACGTTAGACAATATGGATATCGACGTCGCTGCAGCGGCTGTTTACATTCGTCGATTCGACAATATGAATAACGCCGCCAATGCGGTGGCAGCGTTGATATCGCTTCGAATTTAGGGTTAATTTCATGAAATTTCACTTATTGTGTATGTAATTCAGTTAAATATGGTCGCATTGAATAGATTTGGGCGTAATCGGTCCCTAACACCGACATTAAACCTGCTATAAGTTGGGGTTAGTGTAAGCGACGTTAACTCTCGAGGCGTTTGCTTAACCTGGGCACATACATTGCCACTTTTGGCCGCTAACCCTGGAAATCCGGGAGAAGCACGGGTTAGGACCGCTAACCCGGCTTCATACATTTGGCCCCTGGAGTTGCGCAAGTCCCAGAAGGCAGTGGAGAACTGGGAAAACTGGTTACAAATCATCTGTGGTCCCCCCAATGACCATCGTGGTTATGGGATTGATGATGATGACTGCTGGTGGGCTGGTATCTCAGTAATACAACACTGTGGTGTTCTCTGTGGCAGCGTGGTTAAAGTTTCAGATTTTTCTAGTTCGGACTCCTAATCTGAAGATCAGTCGTTCGATTCGCCATTCCCCCCACACCTCTGCCAATTTGCACTGCTGTGTATAAGTTATAGCGTCACCAAAGGTTTGTTGCTCTTATACCATGTCTATGTGATGTAGGAGGTTAAAAATCCCTTGTGTTGGTAAAAGTGTAGGCTAGGGCTTTCTATCGACAAACTGTCTAATGGTGAAAACAAGTCTATTCAGACTTATCCATGATAGGCAGTATAACTCTTCAAGAAATAAAACTTAAGTGGACACTGTCATGCATTGGGACAACCTATTATTTCTAATGTTATGTGATATGGCATGATATATATACACATATATATATATGTACCATTATCATAGGGAGCATGTAGACAAAGGTCATCCTTACTATCAAATAAAGGCACTTCCTCCGACTAAACCTTAAAGTTGCATGTACGGTGGTTTTGATTCTTTGTCATTTTCAGAGCTAAATATATTAGGGTGATCGCTATAATCTATCTCACTTGAGTTTGAAGTAACTTATATTTTAAATGGCTAATTTCTTTTAGATATTTGAAGGTCAATCATTGGAAATTAATTTTGGTAGGCATGCCAACATCCTGACACCATCTGCTTCTGCAGTAACATGTTTTGATTAAATTGCCTCAGTGTTCCCTTCTTTGAGATGACAAATGGTTAATAATGCCTCGGTCACAAATGTGTTACGGCGTGCTCATGGCGTGCTTGTGGCGACCTTAAGTCGCCGCATCGGCCAGACTGTATGGTGGGTTATGGTCACCGTGTGGCTTTTTGCTCACCACAAGGGTTACAGTTCTTTTAAGTTGGAGTTATCTTAACTTTGAAAAATCGCAACTCCACAGGCCGCAATCCTGGCAATCCAGACTCTACAACACTGTACGATCACCTTTGTTGACATCAATGAAAAGGTTGTAAAATGAATATCAATATGGTACAAAATTCATGTTTGTGTGATCAATATTAAGAAAGTTATGACTTTTTTGTATATTAAATACGTATATAAATTCAACACAAACCATTCAATTTGTGAAGAGATAAACTGCAGGCCGCAACGCCATAACATTTGCATAAACCGCAAGACAGCCACAGACTGCAGCACCGTATGGCAACCACAGAGTTTGTGACCTAAACATAAGTTAGATATGTAGAATAAAATCTAGATAATTGTTTTAGTTTTGCAAATTTGATGTTTGATGATGACTGTGCAACTTTAATACAGGTACTCTCACCAAAATATGGAGTGTTGATAATTTCAGATTTTAGCAAGAAGTATTAACATTGGCTTCACATCCCCAGTCAGTACTACTAGCCCTAGAGGCTGATTGATTAGCTAATCCCATATCGATCAATAACTGCTTGATATACGATAATAGCGGAATTAATGCTCCTTGGGGTGAGTGCATAAAGGGCAAACCTGCACAAAGGTGGTGGCGAGGGGAGGGGAGGGGGGAGCGGGGGAGGGGGGCGGGGAAGGGGAAAGGGCGGGGGAAGTGGGATGGGGCAGGGGCGGGGGCGGGGGCGGGGGCGGCGTTTAGTTGTTGGTGTTTTACATCCTGGCAACATCTAAGGTCATATTTGGACGGGTATCGACTTGTGACAGTGCGCACTCATGAGGACTTTATAGTGCTGTCCCACTGGGAGACCAGCCCACCAGCCTCATGACCTGATATCCCACCCAGTCACAGGGGGTGCGGAGGTGCGAAGACTTTCTATACACTCAGTTAGGAAAGTGCTCAGCAGTAAGGTTGTGTGTCATGGGGAGGTGATAGTGTTGGTGGTGTGAGGCTGGAGTCCAGGGTGGGGAAGGGGTGTGCATGCGTGCGTGCGTGTATGTGTGTGCGGAGTGGGTGTTTCTGCACACCAAGTTTGGAGACTGTCCTCAGCAGTAAGACCAAACATTCCACTACACAGAGTAGAATGTTTGGTAAGACTCCCCTAACATAGTACTATGTATATAGTGGAAACGTTGGTCTTACTGCTGGGGACAGTCAACAAACTGGGTGTGAGGTCTCCAAACTGGGTGTGCAGAAACCGTCCCCCCACCCAATACGCACAAACACATGCACATGTGCACACGCACACCCCTTCCCCACCCCAGACTCCAGCCTCACACCGCCAGCTATCCCCACCTCACATGACACACAACCATACTTTGGAGCACTTTCCTAGCTGAGTGTATAGAAAGTCTTTGCACCCACACTCCTGCATCCCTGCATTCTGCACACCACACCCAGCATCTCCACTCCCACCTCCCTCCTCCCTCCTAAGATCCTGTGTACTGTGATGGCTGGACGGGGCGCGGTGGCCGAATCGGTACAACGCAGGCCTCCTGGGAGTTCGATTCCCGGTCGAGTCAAACCAATGACTTACAAAATTGATTCTTGTCGCTTCCTAGCCTGGCGGTCGGCATTACTAGGATCGGGCAATGACTGGTGTCCTCAGTGTCAGGATCATGTGACTGAGTGGATATCAGGTCATCATGCTGGTGGCATGGTCTGTCAGTGGGGCAGAACTATAAAGTCACAATGAGTGCGCATTGGCACAAGTCGGTAGCAATCCTGATATAGCCTTAGATGGTGCCAGGACATAAAACACCACCATCCAAGTGGTGTTCTCTGTGGCGGAGTGGTTAGAGTGTCTGACTTTTTTCTAGGTCAGACTCCTAATCTGAAGGTCAGTGGTTCGATTCCCTGTGCCCTCACCTCTGCCAATTTGGATTTCCACCGCTGTGTATAACTTACAGCGTCATCAAAGGCCAGTTGCTCTCATACCATGTCTATGTGGTGTGGGAGGTTAAAAATCCCTTGGGTCGGTAAAAGTGTAGGCTCGGGCTTTCTATCGACAAACTGTCTAATGGTGAAAACAAGCCTATTCAGGCTTATCCATGATAGGCAGTATAAATCTTCAAGAAAAAAAAAAGAAAAAAAGCCTCTTAACACACTGTGTACTTTCACGGCGGTGCGAAGTGGATGTTGGCTGGGGGGGCTAGTATTGTAGTAGTAGGGGGTGGGGATGGGATTGGGATGGGTGTGGGTGTGGGTGTGGGTGTGGGTGTGGGTGTGGGTGTGGGGTGGGGGTTAGTTAGGGGCGTTTCTGGAGGCCCAGAAGGGAGGTGGAGGGTGGGCCCGATCCATTATTAATGTTTCCCCATGGGGCCCTCAGGCGGTCGCTTGTACCGAACAGTAGTTATTGATGACGTTACGTGTCAGCGGGCCCATAAACACCAGCGAACAACCCACCCCCTCCCACCCACTCCCACCCCATCCCACCTCCTCCCACCCCCAGTCCCCACACCCCATTACCATTATTGCTACTTATATTACCACGGGCTCAGACACAGCGCGTTCAACTTACCTTGTTCCGTATCGCGCTGAGGCCATGCATCCGTTTATTCTACGAGTGGAAACATTGCTTGAAATCCACACTGCTTCAGTTTAATAACACTGAACTGTTTAGTATAGTCAACCACAATGCTTTCGTTTCTCCCTTTGTCTTTTTGTTGCTTTGTCTTCTAATGTAATGATATTGTAGTAGTCTGCACTGACATGTAAGGCAAGGAGCCGCATAGACAGGTAGGCGTGGGTAGTATGGTGATATAAGGGAGCCTAGGTGGTGTAATGGTTAACACACTTGCCTGGAATGCAAAGATATGTGGGTTTGAGTCCCACTCTAGGTGCAATATTTCCCATTTTCATCACCCCCCCCCATGACACTGGTTGCCATGACCATGATCCTGTATGAGCTATGCGCTGTATAGTTGTTGAACCTACCCTGTGTATGTAAGTGCATTGCATTGCCTGTATGTATGTAATTGTAAGCATTAAACGACTTACAATTCTAGTGGGATGAGTGTAGTAATCTGCACTGACCTCTCAGGCAAGTAACCACATAGACAGGTAGGTGTGGGTAGTGTGGTGACATCAGGGAGCCTAGGTGGTGTAATGGTTAGCACACTGGCCCGGAATGCAAAGAGGTGTGGTTTTGAGTCCCGCTCTAGGCGCGGTATTTCCCATTTTCATCACCCCCCATGACAATATCGAGGAAAGAACCTATTGTTTCTGTTGGTGTGTCAAGTCTTAGGTTCCAACTGAAATGCTTGTAAGTTGTAGCGCAAAGCCACAATGATATTAAAAAGTGTCTTTGGTAATTGTCACCATGTAAATCTCCTAGATATATCTATGTCATCCGATCTGTGTATTAAGTTACCAGAAATCAGGGAGGAGAGTGCAGCAAATGAAAAATGTAGTTCGTGTTGCAGTACACCTGCGCATGCGCTGTCAGTGTCCTGTCACATCGTTGCTCCTGCAGCACGGTCTTTGTGACAGCGCTGGTAATCAACTGATTACAAAACATGTCGGAAGCCTGAGTTAAATTTGCATAGTCCGATGAAAACATCAAATTTTCAAAATCAAAACACTTATCTAGATTTGATTCTACATATTCAACTTAGACACTGGTGTCCTTATTAAGCATTTGTTGCTGCATAGAAGGGCATAATATGTCAATTAATAGAACCCGTTACTACTGAAGTCTATGGTGTCAGAGTTTTGGCATGTTTGCCAAAATTATTTTGGCATGTTTTGACGTCAAATATCTCCAACCTTAGCCATTTAAAATTAAAGTTACTTCAAACTAAAGTAAAGTAGATTATAACGATTAGTATAATATGTGGGTGTGGGTGTGTTAGTAACACACTCACAACCAGGAAATAGCCGAAACTCAAAAGCATCGGACTATGCAACTTTAAGGAAATATCCACAGGATTTTCCAATCTAATCTGCTACCAGTGGCGGATGTAGGGGAGGGGAAGGGGGTAACGTGCCCCCCCACGCACCCCTCGCGGCACCAAACAAAAAATCACATTTTAGTAACTTTTTTTCCGAGGGGGGGACACCCCCTCCTATACTCACCCCCTACTCGGCGCGTTGTGCCTCGTTCACTGTGCCCATCCATTTAGTCCGAACCCTGGATCCGCCCCTGGCTACATATATTGTTCAAATACTTATCTCTGATAGTCCCCTTCAGTTATAGATAGATAACTATATATCTTATACCCTGGGAAGGCACAACTTTGCCTATACACCGCTCCTATCCTTCTTCTCGGTAATATCAGTCAAAAACGTATGAATAATTGATGAAATCTTCTAGATTAATAGACTTTAATTTAAAAGTGGAATGAAGAGCTTTCTGTGGCCGCCATTTTTTAACAGTCTCAACTTTAAGCCAATATAGATCAACACTGGGCACTGGAACCACCAACTCCAAAGTTAATCAGTAATGAAGCAGTTTGTGCTTGTATTAAGGCAGGGTTGTCATTCACCCCTATGCTAGATAGGGGAGAATCTTTTATCTAGGTGTCACATTGCATCAATGCTTCCAGTGTCAGCCCTAGGGTTGCCGGTGCCCTGGGTCAGCTGAACTTCAGCACCCTTACAAGTATAATTTAATAATATTTCTGGCTACACCCCTGCACAAATGACAATGATAGCACACTTGCCGGCTGTGAACTTGCTGTAGTGCTGGGATTGGTTGGTCGTTGGAGTTTTACATCCTGGCAACATCAAAGGTCATATCAGGACTGGTACCGACTAGTGACAATGCACACTCATAGCGACTTTATAATTCTATCTGCTACTGAAATGCAGGCAATCAAATACCTTATCAGCAGCTACTGTGTGGTAAGATAACACCAACACTACAACTGACCAGCATTGAAAACAAGCCTGGGTACCCAGGCTTATATGCTATGGACAGTATAAATACAGCCTCAATAAAATAAAAAATAAAAAAATAGTGCTGCCCCACTGGGAGACCAGGCCGCCAGCACCATGACCTGATATCCCACTCAGTCAGATTATCCTGACACTGAGCCAACCAGGCACTGGTGGTGGTGGTGGTGGTGGTGGTGGTGGTGGTGGGGGGGGGGGGGTTCTCCATGTAGACAACCCAGAAGAGCCCAGCCCCAGACTCCTGCCTTATCTGGCTTAGATACCAGCCAGGTCCCGGATGATGGTTACCTGGGACGAGCTTTCCTACGGCGCATGCCCGCGCCATCCTTATCTGCTAGGTGAATAATCAGGCCGAGGTCAGAGGTCAACGAAACATCGGCGTGAGGTCTGGGGTGAGGTCAGGCATGAGGTCGTGGGTGGTGAGTGACTACTTGGTCAACCTGGGATGGCTGTAATGAGCAAGTGGTTACCATACTTGCGACTCATTGTGGTTGATTGGTTGGTTGTTGGAGTTTTACGTCCTGGCAACATCTGAGGTCATATCAGGATGGGTACCAACTAGTGACAGTGGGCACTCATGGCGACTTTATAATTATAGTGCTGCCCCATTCGGAGACCAGGCCGCCAGCACCATGACCTGATATCCCACTCAGTCACATTATCCTGACACTGAGCCAACCAGTCCTTTCCCTATCCTAACAATGCCGAGCGCCTGGCTAGGAATCAACAAGTATCAATCTTAAAGGCATTGGCTTGACTCGACCAGGGTTCAAACAAGTGGGTTCAAATCCAGCGATCTACCAAAATGGAAGACTGACGTTCAAGTCATTCGGCCATACCGTCCTGATATGATCTTCCTGATTCTTAGATGTTGCAAGGACGTAAAACTCCAACAACCAACCAGCTCTGTCCAGCAGGTTGACAGATTAAGCTGCCGTGAAAGAACTGGACAAGGCATCCTGGTCGAATCAAACCAATGAATTAAATATTGATACTTGTCGCTTTCTAGCCAGGCGCTCGGCATTAATATGATAGGGCAAGGACTGGTTACCTCAGTGTCAGGATAATGTGATTGAGCAGGATATTGGGTCATGGTGCCAGCGACCTGATTTCCCGGTGCGGCAGCACTATAAAGTCGCCATGAGGATGCACTGTCACAAGTCGGTATGTGTCCTGATATGACGTTAGATGTTACAAGGACATAAAACTCCCAACAACCAATCAGCTCTGTCCAGCAGGTTGACAGGTTAAGCTGCCATGAAAGAACTGGGCAAGGCAAGGTTCATTACTTAATCTGCAGTATCCGGGTCTGCTTTCAGAGTTGAAATGTGGGCGGTATAGAGCTCCGTGTGCAGAATGTGTACTAATGGTCACAGTGGCAGCAGTGGGGACGTGTATAGGTCCCGCCCTACTGACGGGCCTGTCTGACGGGCCCGCCGGCACCGCCCACCCGCCACAGTGACACAGAGACACAGAGACAGTGAGTGACACAGTCAGTCAGGTTCTCTCAACACCCATATGTATGTACCTATGTACATGGTTAAAGCGCTGCACTGAAACTCATTGACACACACACACACACACATATATATATATATATATATACTAATTTACATAGAGGTTCAAAGAACTGAACTTCCATATGTATACATACGAATATATTCATAGATGAGTGAATTGTTAGTAAAACACTCACAGCTGGGTGAGTTGATAGTAAATCACACACATCTGGGTGAGTTGTTAGTAAAACATTCACAGCTGGGCGAGTTGTTAGTAAAACACTCACATCTGGGTGAATTGTTAGTAACACACTCACAACCGGGTGAATTGATAGTAAAACACTCACGGCTGGGTAAGTTGTTAGTAAAACAATCAGAGCTGGGTGATTTGTTAGTAAAACACACACAGCTGGGTGATGTGTTAGTAAAACACACACAGCTGGGTGATTTGTTAGTAAAACATTCACAGCTGGGTGATTTGTTAGTGAAACACACACAGCTGGACGAGTTGTTGTTAGTAAAACACACACAGTACCCCCTGCTGACCAAGCCCTACGCTTCACCTACACCTCCAGTAACCGAACCCTCAGTGTCAACCCCCGCCCCCACCATTACCTCACCTTCACCTCACCATCACCTGACACCCAATGAACAGGTCGTCGTCGCGGCGACACCTGGTGAGGAGGGGGGGGGGGAAGTGACACCACTGGTCGGAGATGGTGTCAACGCTTAGGGCTGTGGGTGCGGGGTGGGTTGGGGAGGGAGGTGGGGAGGGGTGAAGAAGGGTGGGGTGAGAGGGGGGATTGCTGGAGGTCCAAGGGTGGGGGGAGAAGGGTGGGTTGCTGGGGGTCCAACAGTGTAGGGGTGAGCCTAGGATGACTTTCGGGGTGTGTGTGCATGTCGTTGTTATGGATAGTTGTGGGTTTGCACCCTGGCAACATCTAAGGTCATATCAGGACGGCTACCGACTTGTGACAGTGCACACTCATGGTGGCTTTTTAGAATGCTGCCCCACTGGGAGACCAAGCTGCCAGCGACATGATCTGATGTCCCATCATCATCATCATCATGCTGTCAGTCGCGATGCGACAAAGACTGCTTTTATTACTTGACTGCCGCTCTCCATTTAGCTCTCTGCTGTGAGAGTTGCACATTTCATGAAAGCTGCCTGCAAAGGTGTTGAAGTGCTGCTGGCTTTTGCAAGTTACCAGCAGCACTCTCTCGGGGAGCAAATAGAGGTTTCACACCGGCAAGAACATGTCAAGACAGGCGCAAAACTATCTGTCCCTGCAGTGGCTGGCTAGGAGATGTTGGGAGTTCCATACATCAACCGCCCTTAATGCTGCCACAGTGACATGGTTTTCTGTTTAGGGTTTGCTCCCTTAGCCTTCGGTTCTGTCAAGAACCTGTACCACAAGGCAGTCGTTTACAACTCTGCAGGGTAGGGGCGTCAAACTCCCTGAGGTATTGCTATACCTGCAATACCTGCATACCCTTACTGTGATATCCCACACAGTCACATTATCCTGATACTGTACTAAACAGTCCTTGTCCTATCCTCTTAATGCTGGGCGCCAGGCTAGGTAGTGACTAGATAAAAGATTCACCCCGTACTTGCAGTACAGGGGTGAATACCAATCCTATATAAAAGCTGGTGAAAACTGCTTTAGTATGGAACAGGAAGTAGAAACTCTGGTTCCAATATCAAATGGTTACTTATATCGGCACAGAATTGGTGAAATGGGAGACAAATCAAAAAGACAAGATGGCGGCAATAGAACACCGTCGATTTCACCAATAAACTCCTAACAAAACCACAAAGGGCTACTAGAGCAAATAATGCGCCACTACTAAAGCAGACTAGAAGCCAAATAAAAGCTCATGAGAGAAGCACGCTGGAAATGGCTGCCAAGGTGTGGAATGCCCAAACAGTAAAGGAACGACAAATTCCTGACCTAAAAACATACAAAAAATATCTGTGCAAAATAAGGCTAGGAAACCCCCACTAAGCTGCACTGCAAAGGGGCATGTGATATGTCATGGCCCACCAGCGGGATGTCCAATGGAAGGTAACCATGCCAAAAGTAGCCAGAGAGCACACCACACAGCTACGTACAAGCCTATGATATTTAAATAGGAGTAGACTAGTCTAGTAGTAAGAGTAGAAAAAATAAAACACATATATGCCAAGAAAATCCAAAAATATTAACATAGATTACTAACCAGACCAACCAACTATCTATCTCCTGCTGAAATGCAGGCAATCAAATACCTTATCAGCAGCTACTGTATGATAAGATAACACTGACACTACAGCTGGCCAGCATTGAAAACAAGCCTGAATACCCAGGCTTTTATGCAAAAAAAAAGTTTTTAAAAAAAGAAAAAAAAAAGGTTTATTAAACTACATGTTTTATTACATTTGTCAACTCAAAAGTAGTGGGGAAATATAAAGATATATACATAGGCCGTCAAAGCAAGCACGGTTAAACCAAACGATCGGTTAATCAAAACTTTTTTTGGCGGCCCGGCAAAATACTACCATTTATCATATAAAAAAGTTGGTTAAACCAAAGTCGGTTAAACCAAACTATCGGTTAATCCAAACAAATCTTTCGGACCACAGGCCACTTCCGGTATGGTTTAACCAAACTTTCATTTGGTTATAAGGTCATCTGAGCCCCCACCTACTTTTTTTTATAAATGGTAGTATTTTGCCGAGCCGCCGAAAAACATTTGGATTAACCGATCGTTTGGGTTAACCAAGCTTGGTTTAGTTGGGTTATACTGTATATACATAAAAAACAATAATCAAAGTGTCCACAAACATTGTATATTACATTCATAATGGACCTACGTTTTTGCCAAAGCCAAGTCCAAGTCCAAGCCAAAGCTTGGTTAAACCAATGATCGGTTAATCCAAACAACTTTCTAGGGTCCCTTCAAGTCTGGTTTAACGGGGTTATACTGTATAAAGAATAAATGTTGCTTCTTAGATTCTGAATTTAGGCTCTCATTTCATTTCCCCATTTAAATAGGGTTGGTATTCACCCCTGTATGCACGTACAGGGTGAATCCTTTATCTAGGTATTGACAAGTATCAATTTTATAAGTCATTGTTTTGACTTGACTGGGAATTGAACTACCGACCTTCCACATGCTAAGCCTGCGCTGTACCGATTCAGCCAGCGCGACTGGTGTGTGTATAGTAGATGTGTGTGTGTATGTATATATATTTATATACATATATGTCTTGGGAATGATGAAAGTGGGAAATATTGCGCCTAGAACAGGATTCGAACCCACCCTTCATGGCATTCTGGGGCTAGCATACTAAGCATTACACTACCTAGACTCCGTGATGCAATCACCCTACCCATGCCTACCTGTCTATGTGACTCCTTGCCTGAGAGGTAAGTGCAGACTACTATACTCGTTCCGCTGGAATTGTAAATCTTTGAAATTGTTTACAATCATCAGTTCTTTAATGCTTACAATTGTTGAATACAAGCAATGCACTTGCATATGAGACTGTCTCAAAAGGTGCTAAGCAATATGGCACAAAGCTTTGTCCATTGTAATGATCAACTTTCTATCTGCTTATGCATTTGCTCAGGAAAAACTGATTTGGTTTTTACATGGTGTTTCATAATCCCAATAGCAAATCTCCTTGTGTTTTCAGTGTAACCATTTCTGTGCTGTTTTGTGTCAATCGTTACAATGGACACAAAATAAAGAGTTGTTGCCTTTTGAGACAGGCTCATATACATACACAGGATAGGTTCAGCAACCATACAACATACACCTTGTACAGGATCCAGGTCACAGAATTATAGCATTACAATTCTACATGATTACACAGGCTATATATATATATATATATATATATAGATATATCATTGTCAATGTCAATCTTTAGAAGATACCTCATGCATGGTCCCTAGGAAACTCATTCACGAAAATGGTTCACTGAAGATACACATGAGATAAGATAGCTAAGCTCCTTAAGATGGTCTCACAGATATAGCATCCGAACAAATAGAGCCCGATTCTCCCCGCCGAAAAGAACCCCGCCGTCACCAAACAGCTTCGCAAAAAAAAAAAATGCACCTGTACATAAAGTTGGTTGGTTGTTGGAGTTTCACGTCCTGGCAACAGCTAGGGTTATATCAGGATGGGTACCGACTTGTGACAGTGCACACTCATGACAACTTTATAGTGCTGCCCCACTGGGAGACCAGGCCACCAGCACCATGCCTCGATGTCCCACTCAGTCACATTATCCTGACACTGAGCCAACCAGTCCTAATAATGCCGAGCGCCTGGCTAGGAAGCGACAAGTATAAATTTGTAAGTCATTTGCTTGACTCGACCAGGGTAGAGTCAACAAACAGCAAGAAATGTGGTGGAAGATGGCGGGTGAACCGTTAATGAACCCCGCCCCCTGCCCCCCCCCCCTCCCACACGCCTCCCTCCCCCGGCTGTAACTGACGGTTTAACATGTTCGCCATTCACCGGGCATGCTGGTGGCTTGCTGCCTTTGGATCCTCACAGTAGTTCTGACATCAAAGACCGTCCAAGTGTCGTGAGGACCGTACATCAGGTAGATTAAATCGTGGCGTTTGACTGACAGCAACGATTATTACGTAACGCGTAGTCCAGAGGGCGCCACAGCCCACAGCGCCTCAGTGTCAGGATATAATGACTTAAGCTAGGATTCCTTACACGCGGTATGCGTTATGCGTATGCGAATGCGAATGCGGCAAAAAATCGAAATGCCTTGAAGTCAATGGGCTGCAACCCTTACACGCGGTATGCGAATGCGAATGCGAATGCGAATGCGACAACTCGATCGGTCCCTGTAGTGATCGGTCCGGCATGCGGCATGCGACAGGGGGTGCGAAGAGAAAAGCATCAGTCGCATTTGTCCATTGATATAAGGCTGGAGGAGGCGTCTGATAATTACTGACAGCCGGGACAAGGGTCAGGGAGGGGGGTTGTCAAGGCTGCTGAGTGGAAACATATGGTAGTGGTTGTGGTGGGGGTTCGGGTTGGTAAAAATGCTACCAGAGCCACAAAAATATGAATACTTATCTATAATTTGGTAATTATAAAGGTAGGAACCTCCATGTGCAGTACCAAGAGGTACATGGATATACATGCCATATTAGGCCATATACAGTGCAGTATGGAGTATACTTGTTTATTTTTATTTTTTAAATATAGCCAGTCATGTGCTGTCTGCCGCATGCCGCATACCGTGTAGAAGAAATCTTCCCATTCGCATACCGCATACCGCATGCTGCATGCCGCATACCGCGTAGAAGGAATCTCAGCTTAAAGCTAGGATTCCTTACACGCGGTATGCGAATTCGAATGCGAATGCGGCAAAAAATCAAAAAGCATCTAAGTCAATGGGGGGTGATTCCTTACACGCGGTATGCGGCATGCGGCATGCGAATACTGAATCGGTCCATGTACCGATCGGTGCGGCATGCGAATGCGAATGCTGCTGCGTTTGCCATAGAGAACAGTGGTGAGGAAACCTGACACCGTGTGTGGGTGTGTGTGTGGGTGTGGGTGAAAGGACCCATCCCATAATCACGCCGCACGCCGCATGCCGCATGCCGCATGCCGCATGCCGCATACCGTGTGTAAGGAATCCTAGCTTTAGTGGGATATCGGGTCATGGTGCTGGCGGCCTGATTTCCCAGTTGGGCAGCACAATAAAGTCGGCATGAGTGCACACTGTCACAAGTCGGTACCAGTACTGATATTACCATATATGTTGCCAGGACATAAAACTCCAACAACCAACCTCATGACGGGCATCGGGCATCGGGCATGGGGCGTCGGGCGCCTGTGGAATAGAGCCGGCCGCCTGGGGGCGGGACGCAGAGGCGGGGGCGGGGGCGGAGTGCGGGAGCGTGGGCGGGGTGCGTGGGCGGCTGGAGGAGGTGAGATAGACTTAAACACCAGTCACACACAGGCCTTAAGTTGCCTCAACGAGTTCGCTTCATCTAAGTCTACTCAGATCGGCCATGTGACTGCACAGCTGAGGCGAATTTCGGCTGAGTCGACTCAAATAGTTCGCCTCAAGTAAACCGCTTCGCGAGGTGGATTAGATGAGGCGACATAGCCTGAGTTGGCCTGAGGTGCGTGTGTGAACGCAAGTGGTTTAGTTGAGGCGGTTTAAGCACATCACGGTTGATGTATGTTTGTGTATGCATGTATGTGTGTGTGTCCTCTGAGACGATCCATTATCTCTGTGTATCTCTGTGTCTGTGTGTCTCGCTGTGTCTGTGTGTCTACCTGTGTCTACCTGTGTCTCTGTGTCTCCCCATGTCCGACTGTCTCTCTCTCTGAGTATTTCTGTCTCTGTGTCTGACAGTCTCTCTGTGTCTCTCAGTGTATTTTTCTGTGTTTCTGTGTGTGTCTGTCAGTGTCTATCTGTCTCTGTGTATTTTTTATCTATGTGTCTCTCTGTGTCTGTCAGTGTCTCTCTGTGTCTTTCTGTGTCTCTCTGTGGCTGTGTCTGTCAGCGTCTCTCTGTGTCTGTGTCTATCAGTGTCTCTATGTCTCTCTGTGTCTGTGTCTGTCAGTGTCTCTCTGTGTCTCTCTGCCTGTCAGTGTCTTTCAGTGTCTCTGTCTCAGTGTATTTGTGTCTATGTGTCTCTCTGTGTCTGTCAGTGTCTCTCTGTGTCTCTCTGTGTCTGTGTCTCTCTGTGTCTCTCTGTGTCTCTCTGTGTCTCCACGTGTCTCTCTGTGTCTCTCTGTGTCTCTCTGTGTCTCTCTGTGTCTCTCTGTGTCTCTCTGTGTCTGTCAGGGTCTCTCGGTGTCTCTCGGTGTCTCTGTGTCTGTCAGTGTCTCTCGGTGTCTCTGTATCTGTGTATTTGTGTCTATGTGTCTCGCTGTGTCTGTCAGTGTCTCTCTGTGTCTCTCTGCGTCTGTGTCTGTCAGTGTCTCTCGGTGTCTCGCTGTGTCTGTCAGTGTCTCTCTGTGTCTCTCTGTGTCTCTCTGTGTCTCTCTGTGTCTCTCTGTGTCTCTCTGTGTCTCTCTGTGTCTGTGTCTGTCATTGTCTCTCTGTGTCTCTCCGTGTCTCTGTGTCTGTCAGTGTCTCTCAGTGTCTCTGTATCTGTGTATTTGTGTCTATGTGTCTCGCTGTGTCTGTCAGTGTCTCTCTGTGTCTCTCTGTTTCTGTGTCTGTCAATGTCTCTCTGTCTCTGTGCATGTTTGTCTATGTGTCTCTCTGTGTCTGTCAGTGTCTCTATGTACCTCTCTGTGTCTCTCTGTCAGTACGCTGAGGTTGGGTTGAGTCCTTTAATAAGTTCCTTGGCAAGGAACTTTACGATTTACCTACAACAAAAGAAAAATCCACCAGAAGTGTGGTGAATGCTCATAACATTAATTACAGTAGAGCCTGTTGGTGGCGCGTCGATCACACAGGTCGGCCCGGGTGGGTTACCGCGCGACTCTAAAATACAGTAAAACCTCTCTTAATTGACCGACCTTGGGACCGACATTAAGTGTTCCACTTAGGGAGGTGTTCGGTTTAGTGAGTTAGAATATGGTTAAAATGGTATTGTTAGGACCTAATTAAAGCGATCGACATAGCGGATTGATTGATATGTGGAGGTGGTCAGTTAGAGAGGTTTTACTGTTACATAAAATATATTGTTCACCTACAATGACAGTCCAAATACAAATGTAATGCTTAAAACCAAATGCAGTGGTCCACTGCTTCACTGGCCACAGCTGGTCCAATGTGTTAGTAACAACCCCACCTCAACAGCAGAACTTGTATTGCTGTCAGGTTAGTCATCATCATCATCATCATGCTGTCGGTCGCAATGCGACAAAGTCTGGTTCATTATTTGACTGCCGCTCTCCATTTAGCTCTCTGCTGTGAGAGTGATGTCCATGAGTCGGTCTTAATGTCTCTCAGCTTCAGGTTTCTCTTGATGGTACATTTCATGAAAGCTGCCTGCAAAAGTGTTGAAGTGCTGCTGGCTTTTGCAAGTTACCAGCGGCACTTTCTCGGGAAGCAAATAGAGGTTTCAGACCGGCAAGAACATGTCCAGACAGGCGCAAAACTATTTGTCCCTGCAGTGGCTGGTCGGGATATGTTGGGAGTTCCATACATCAACCGCCCTGGATGCTGCCACAGTGACATGGTTTTCTGTTCAGGGTTTGCTCCCTTAGCCTTCGGTTCTGTCAAGAACCTGTACCAGAAGGCAGTGGTTTCCAACTCTGCAGGGCAGGGGCGTCAAACTCCCTGAGGTTTTGCTATACCTGCAATACTAATCACTCACATTTACCTAACCATGATAAGGTAACACTAGAATATTAAGAACAAACTGACATTTGCATACTGATTATCTAACTCCAACTGACAAGACCCTACATCAAAACTTATTACAACTTTACCAAATGAATACAGAAGATAACTTCTGCTTATATTCTAATACCAGGAAGATACTTACATCGATCCAATTCATATTGATTCAGTAATATGACACTAATGTTGCCATATTGCTGATGAACTTGTAAGGTAACGAACTATCAGAATTCCATTGTGCTATATTCTGGAAATGGTGAATTCAACAGGTAATGTATACCTCACTTTATATACCTTTTTTATTGTAAATAATCCCAAATTGAAAAACGACTGGAAGACCAGCGATTTGGCACTGACAAAAGATGTTATTCAGCAGAATAAGCATATTTACCCAAATTAATTACCGGCACATTCCATGCTTTATACAGTATAACCCCATTAAACCAAACTTGAAGGGACCCTAGAAATGTGTTTGGATTAACCGATCATTGGTTTAACCAAGCTTTACCTTCGACTTTGACTTGGCGCGGAAGAGGGAGTTGGGGTGTGGGAGATTGGGGGGTGGGAGATTGGGGATGGGTGGGAAATGGGGTGGGGTGGGAGTTGGAGAGTGTGAGATGGGAGTGGGGTGGGAAATGGGGGTGGCGTGGGGTTTGGGGGTGGGAGGTGGAGGTGCGTGGAAGATAGGGGTGCGTGGGAGATGGTGGTGGGGTAGGATTTGGTGGTGGGGGTGTGTGGGAGATAGGGTGCATGGCAGGGTGGGTGGGGGCGGAAGATGGGGGTGGGTAGGAGATGGGGGTGGGGGTGGGTGGGAGATGGGGGGTGGGGGTGGGTTGGAGATGGGGTGGGGGGTGGTGGGAGATGGGGTGAGTGGGAGATGGGGGTGGGTGGAAGATGAGGGTGGGTGTGGGTGTGAGGGATCTCAGATGACCTTATAAGCACAAGAAAGTTTTGTTTAACTGTACCGGAAGTGGCCTGGGGTCCGACAAATTTGTTTGGATTAACAGATAATTTGGATTAACCAACTTTGGTTTAACCAACTTTTTTATATGGTAATTGGTAGTATTTTGCCGGGCAACCAACAAAGTTTGGATTAACCGATCATTTGGTTTAACCGAGCTTGGTTTAACGGGGTTATACTATATTACCATTATTCAGTGTACTCCATATAATTACGCGCAGTTTGGAAAACATTTACATATATCCATGTAGATATCCATTTAACGGTATCTATGTGAAGATCTATGCTCATATATGCTTGTAGGTTAACATTGGCAATCTGTATGCATATATGTATGCACAAACTCTAATGCCCGGTACACACCTACCGTTTACGATCGTTTTTCCGCACCCACCTAGTGTATACGATCTGAAACTGCCCAAAAATCGTGAGGTGTGCACTCCCCTAGCACACCTACCGATTGCGATTCGCGATTTTTAGGACTAAAATGGTATGTGTGCGCTAGGATTACGATTGCGATTCACGATTCGAAAAATGAATCAGCCCGTTTTCAGTTTTAAGCGGATCGGGAGTTTTAGTGCACGAATCCTATACGCTATGTGTGTACCTGGCATAATGTGCTGTGCCACAAGTGAGTGTTTGTTTGTTTTTGTTTTTCCTTATGTGTGAGGGAGTGGGGGTGGGGAGTGTGGGTGGTGGTGGGGAGTGGGGGTGGGGGTGGGGGTTAAGTCATCGATTTGACTCGGCTAAGATTCGAACACGGTGGTTTGAATCCCAGTCTACCAAAAGGGGAGGCAGACACTCAACACGCCATCCTGCCTGTTATATATGCTGTATAAGAATTATACGAGTATAATAACATGGAATACTATACTATCCTAGCACCCACACACCAGTGACCGGGTGCTGGAACCTCACCTACTCATCTACTGCTCATGCCTCAGCTCCGATGGTGGCGCCACCGCTCGCCTGCTCACAGTCCTACTCACTTGCCGCTAAGAATTTTTTAAGGGGCGTGAGTACCTACATGAAGGACAATATATATAATAATAATAATTCTTCTGTTAGTGGAGATATATGTTCAGAAGTGTGCAGACAAAAAGACTTCTGATTAAAGGGAGTGTTACGCCCCGCGCAGGTGGGTGAGCGGTCCATGCTGGACTCCCATCCGGATCGGTGTGGGGGTCCAGCGATAACGGTCTATATATACATGGATAACTATCCATGTGTATATATTTATATATTAAATACATATTATATACATATTGTACATATATTATTCATATATTAAATAATATTAAAGTTGCATTGTCCGATGGTTTTGAATTTCTGTATTTTTTTGGAGATAAATATATTAGATCGATCACCAGTATCTACTTTACATTAGTTCAAAGTTACTTTTATTTTAAATGGTAAACTTTTGAGATATTTTGAGTGCAAACATGGAAAATTAGTTAAATTGACTTAGTATTGCCTTCTACGCAAAAACAAATGCTTAATAAGTGCTTCAGTATCTAAGTTAGATATGTAAAATCAAATCTAGATAATTGGTTTGGTTTTGAAAATTTGATATTTCATTGGACTATGCAGCTTTAAATACATATACATATTAAAGACATATACATATTATATACATATATACATATTATATCCATATAATATCCATTATGTACATATTATATACATATTATATACATATTATATACATATTATATACATATTATATACTATTATATAAATATTATATACATACTATATACTATTATAAACATATTATATACATATTATATGCATATTATATACATATTATATACATATTATATACATATTATGTACGTATTATAAGGAGTATTGTATATTATGCGTATATAAATGGCAGAATTAAATGCTTCTATTATTAATACTATCCATTGATTAATAATTAATTATCCTTCATTCGGCTTGTTAGATATTGTCCAATCACGGGCCGGTCCCTTCGTGCCCAGGACTGCCCTGGTTGGCACCAAAAGCGTGGGTTCTGCACCTGGGCAGCCATAATTGTTCATTCGGCGCTCAGATTGCAAACTTTGTAACCGGTAGGCATATAATTGCTAGCCCAGACAACAATAAGGACTTGTCCATCCCATCACCACTACGCTTTCCTCCTTGTTTGAATGTGGGCAATTTATATATGTATTATATACATATTATATACATATTATATACATGTTATATACATGTTATATGCATATTATATACATATTATATACATATTATATACATATTATATGGATATTATATACATATTATATACATGTTATATACATGTTATATGCATATTATATACATACTATATACATATTATATACATATTATATGGATATTATATACATATTATATACATATGCATGTTGGCCCGAGGTCAACATGGCTAATTTGTGTACCAGGCTATGTCTATTTCTGTCTTCCTCACTTACCTCTGCACTGCTACTCCTCACTTTCAAACAGCACATGCTACTGTTCACTTCGCTTCCCCTACTAGGATAGCAACATACCAGATTACCACTTTGGTGCTACAGAGGTGAGAATGCCATCAACAGACAAGAGACGAGGCAGGCCACCTTTGTCTCGGGGAGTCTCCCGTCTTCAACCGCCCATGCAATCCCGGTCTTCCTGCGACCCGTTTCTAAACCAGGACTCACCTGACTCAAGTGACTCAACACTGCCACGGGTGGCACTTCCCAGAACCCATGACTCCCCGTATTCCCAAACGGAGTCGGACAGGGACGTAATTCGCCGCCTCACCCTTGAAAATAGGTGCCTCTCCAATGCTGCTCGTCTGGCAGCCCGCAACAGTGCCTCACCATCTCCAACACCAGGCAACCAGAGTCTCTTTCCCTTATATGTACGCCCCGCCCGTCTTGCTCTAGGTCCCAGTGCCGCCCCACTTCCTCCCCCCTCTCCCCAATGCCCCAAACTCCCCCCCTCTACCATGACAACAACATGCTCCCCGAGACCTGTCGCGCTCCCCTCTGCCATTGCCGTACTGCCACCACCGAGCACCGGCTCTGCCACACCTCCCGACTCCCCCCCCCCCCCTCCCCACTAACCCACCCCACTGCCATGCCCACTGCCTAGACCAGCTCGACTGCTGGCACCTAGACTCAACCTCCTGGATGCTGCCCAGCTCCTTCAGAGGTCGAAAGGTATGGAACTCCTCCCCCACTTATTCAGTCAGCCTTATGATGACCCGGCCTAAAAAGAACTCTACTTTAAGTAGGGTCATCGTAGATCTGAGCTTTCTGAGAAGTGTAAATGCAGGGATTATCAAAGTCTTTTACCAGGGCACCTCCTTTAACTTTACCCTTCCGACTGTCTCCACACTAACTGACCGCCTTACCCTTCTAGGCCCCAATGCTTGGCTTTGGTCGGCCAATTTAGCCAGGGCTTATTGTCAGCTCATAGTTTGCCCCCTCTCAGCCCCCCTCCTCGGTATTACAATTAGGATCAGTTTTCATCGATATAGCCCCCCCTGTTCTGCTGTCGCACCTCGGCACCCGCATGTGCCAGAACCACAAGTGCCTTGGTTTGGCTCTTGCATAAGCAAGGTTATTTTAGCTTGTGTTATCTGGATGACTTTGTCGGTCTAGAACCCACATATCAAAAAGCGGCCGATCTTATAGCCACTTTCTCTCATTAGCTAAAACCCTAGGCCTCCAGCTTGCCCATGATGAATGCCTTCCCCCTACCACTAATCTCACATGGCTGGGCTTTAATATAGACACAGCAACAATGAAAGTATCTCTACCACTTCAGAAAGTGCAAGAAGTTCTTCAGGTCTGTACTGACTGGAAGCAGAAGGCTAAAGCAAGTAGGAAGCAGCTCCAGAGTCTCACGGGAAAGCTGAACCATCTTTCAAAATGCATAAAACCTGCAGCCAGGTTTACTAACAGGGTCCTTGCAGTTCTTAGAGCCACTCCTTTTGTAGGCCAACACTCGTTCAACCCCGATCTCATTAAGGACTTAGAGTGGTTCGAACGGTTCGCAGCTACCTTCAATGTGGTCATACTCATTCCCCCCAAGCTGAGATCCCCCAGGAAGATCGAGTGTGATTCCACATTGACAGCAGATGGGGCTTACTCCAGCACACATTTCTATGAAGCCGACTACCCGCCCCCCTTAGCCGACCTGCCAGGGCCCATATGCATGAAGCTGTGTTAGCTTACACTCTGTGTGTTTGCGCTAACACCGCTCCTTGCGTACTGAGTTTCTGCCGCTAACCTAGAAATCCCCGCCAAAACCAGTTTTGGTTCGCTCACACCACATCTGAACCTCACAATTACCCAGTTCAAGGCGATAAATCTAGTCCATGCAGTTTCCGTCCTCCACCCCCCTTCCCCACACAGCTACACATTACAGATTAACACAGACAACCTGGGTTCGCAGCAGGTACTCTCATCAGGCAGAGGCAAATACCCTGTCTTCTGTGCCTGTGCCAGGCAGCTCTGGCTTCTTTCAGCTTTACATAACTTCGAACCTGAAACATCACGATGGCCTACTCCAAGTTTATGAGAATGCACTCGCCCATAGGACTTGGCACAACAAAGCCTCTCACGTGAGGTGCTACTTGTGGTTCTGCAGCTTCCACCGAGTCTCCCCCCCTCTCCGCTAGAATCTATGACCTCCTCTCTTTCCTGTATTTTCTCTCGTTAGCTCTTAGGTCTCCAGGTGATGTGTTCAATTATATTTCTTCCGTTAAGGTCTGGGTTTCCTCCACCCCTGGTGATTTTTCTCCCTTTAACGCACACAAGATTTCTGTCATGAAGAAAGGGATAATTAAGGCCTCCTCCCATGTCCCAACCAAGGCCCCAGCCCTGACCCCCCAACAACTCTCCCAGATCGTCTCATTCCTAACCCGCCTGACCCCTTACCTGCAGTTATCGTTCTCGCTCTCATCTTAGCCTATTGCGCTATGCTTCCGCAAAGCAATCTCATTACTGTTTCCCCCGGTCATTCTCCCCATACTCTTCTATTCTCAGATGTCTCAGCCACTCCTGAGGCACTCCTTGTCCATGTCCGTTCCACCAAGACTCAACCAAAATCCGCTTGGCCTCTAGTATTCCTGCCCTCCTCCTTCCATCCGGTGCACCACTCTCAGCCCGCTTCCTCACCACTGCCCTACGCCTCACTGCCACCGCCTGCCAGATGTCCTCTACATGACTCAGCCTCCACAGCCTTCGCAGGGGGGCTGCTCAAGCCTGCCAGTCTGCTGGCCTCCCACTGGCCGATCTCATGACTGCTGGCACCTGGAGGACCCGCGCTGTCTCAACCTACATCGCCTCCATGCCGATCACCGATGCTCCATCAGCGCTCGCCCATATGTTGGGTGAGCGCTGATCCTTCCACCTCTACATGCCCTCCTGGGTGCTCCATCATCTGGACTCTCTCAGCCTCAGCATCCATATGCTCCAGCCTCCATCGTCAGAACATTCGGGCCCTAGCTGGCCAATTGCCATAACCTGCTCTGCCTACATGTAGGTGACGATTACTTTTCTTTAATAAAACTTTTAAATGAGTTTCCTTTTATGTCTTGCTATCCTGCCACATGGGCGAGTAACGTGAATTATATACACATTATATAATATTATATACATATTATATACATATTACATACATATTATATCATTATTATATACACATTAAATACATTTTTATACACTACTTATATTATGTAAAGATGGCCATATTCATACTATATACAATATATATAATATTTAAGATATCCCCTAATTGGTGTCTGAGTAAATCAGTTTCCTCTTATGTCTTGCTATCCTGCCACATGACTGAGTAACGTGAATTATATACACATTATATAATATTGTATACATATTATATAATATTATATACATATTATATACATATTACATACATATTATATCATTATTATATACACATTATATACACATTATACAGTATTTATATTATGTAAAGACTGCCATATTCATACTATATACAATATATATAATATCTGAGATATCCCCCAATTGGTGTCTGAGTATCAGTGTCCACTGATACTTGATAGTGATACTCAGGACACTTTCTTCTCGAAATTGCCAATTTCATGGCCTTGTAGTAACAATGTTTTACTGTAAATAACACATGAGACATCCTTACCAATGAAAAGCACAGACAACTTTTAGAATTCCTAAGAACAATTGGGCTGTATTATCTCCCGTAATATTAACTGTTTTGTGAGTTAAATTGTACTGTCATTTGAAACAAATTTTCCTAGATCAACATTGTAGCAGAGATCATTTTTAATAATCTGATACAAATCCGACCATTTCAGATGCTGATGCAAATTTTAATCCAAGCATTTAAAATCTGGTTTAAAAAACTGACAGAATAAATACCAACTTAAATTTGTGTGTGTGTAAAGCGGAATATGGCGCTTGCTGCTAACCGATATATATTATATATATATATTCATATATATATATATTCATGTATATATTTATATATATGTATAATCTAGTACTAGTAGGAGAAGGGTCCCAACAGCCCGTCTCCAACATCCTGAATCCACCGCTGCACTCAATTTCCAACTAGTGACATTTCGCTACATTCAGTTTCCATAGCACCAGTTTCCACCCATTGTGACATCCAGCTCCCCTACCCGCACCCCCTCCCCCCCCCCCCCCCACATACACCGATACCCCCCCCCCCTTCCGCCCTCCTCAGGGTATACCTTTTCCGTGGGATTGCCAGCCATTCCAGCCCCTCTTTCCCTTATCGGAGTTTGTCCGTTTGGAGTTGGTATGCATCTGATATATATATATTATTATGACCATGAAGGTGATAACTCTTTTTTTTTTGTCCATTGTTTACGATTCACACAAAACAGCACAGAAACAGTTACACTGAAAACACAACAACATTTGCTTCAATTCAATATGTATTCTATTGGGATTATGAAACACCATGTATAAAACAAATCAGTTTATCATGAGCAAATGCATAAGATAAGCACACAGTATGTTGATCGTTACATAGCACCTTTTGAGACAGTCTCATATATATATATATATATATATATATATATATATATATATATTTATATTTAGATATGCATATATATACATATTCATATACATTCTCCGGCGCGAATAACAGTAGCACTTCCCTAGTTAGGATTGTTGCCGGTGGTGGCGGCACCGATCACGTGGTGGAGAAGCTCCGCACCAAATGGGTGTATAAAAAACAGTAAAGGATAGTAATATTCTAATAATAATAATCTGTCTTCCGCGCCTTTACACTCGCATATTGCTTATGCATCACATATATATGTATTTACATAATTATATATATATATATATATATATATATTTAGATTAAAATGATATAGACATCTATGCATGTATATCTCATATACATACCTATATATGTATTTACATATGCATGCATATGCAAATATATGCATGCATATATATATATATATGTATATATAGACAGATGTACATATAAAAGTGCACACACCCACACACACGTGCACACATACACACACTCCTTATAATATTAAGTTGTAATGAGTGCCAGACTAGGTACTAATGACAAGTATGAATTTGCTTGACTCGGTTGGGATTCGAACTCGCGACCTTGTGCACGGGAAACCTATGTTCTTCCGGTTATATATATAGCTACATATATATATACGTATATATATATATACATATGATATGTACCGAACATTGCGCATATGTATATATATACATTATATCCATATACAGTAAAATCTATCTAACCGACCACCTCCACAGATCGACCACTCCCCTATATCGATCACTTTATTTGGGTCCCAAATGATTGCCCATATGATACCACTGTATTTGTAATGATACAAAAACGCCCTAAGCCGACCACCTCCCTAAATGGACCACTTAAAGTCGGTCCCAAGGTCAGTTGATTGAGAGAGGTTTTACTGCATACATACATACATACATATATATACACTAGGACATGTACCGAACATATGCATATGCATATACGTATATATATCTACATATATACATGGTGTATAAAACTTATGTGAGTATAAAGGCGCATAAGAGAATATTCCTTATTGGCCATCCTGATGTTATGTACTACTTTATGGGTGACCCCCCTCTTCACTGTGGGACAGGTGGCGCCACCAGCCCCCACCGCTACCAGTGCCGCGAATACTGTCACTCGCACTGGAATATGTATATATGCTTATATACATATATACATACACACACATATATATATATATATATATTATATATAATCCATTACATACATATAAACGCTCGGAGAATTATTTATTATTTATTATTTGCTCAAGTTAATATTATCCAATCGCCGTCGTCCGGCCGCCTTGCTGCGGACCTGGCTGGACCCAGCGGCGTTCGATGCTTCTCGAGCTATTTGAATCGTCTCTTGCCTCCAGTTTTTTGCTTTTGAATTAGGTAGGGCATTTATCGCTCAGCCTGGAGTCGAATAAACGAACCAACCCAATCTGCTGGTCTCCTTGTCATTCATAGGGGAGTCTTATATATATATATATATATATATATATATATATACATAGATGTACATGAACATACATACATAGATGTACATAGATGTACACGAACCCGCTAACCTGAGGTCCGGGTAAGCGGGTATCTTGCACATTCTTTCACCGATAAGCTGCTTCCGCTTACAGCCGTCAGTGTTGAGCGGCTGCCTTGTTAAATAACACCAGTCGGAATCTACTCACTGCCCTAAATAAGACAACACACGAGGCACTATTTGGAAACACCCCGTCTATTGAAAGTGTGAAAATTAATGAGCCAACAAATTGCTAAATGAAAGATGGTTGATTTAATCGAAATCAATTTTTTTTTAAAGCAGACCTTGTTTATCTGGTAGGGTTTTACGTCCTACTGAAATCACGTAATATAGACGATTCACAGACCGAGTCGTGAATAGGCAAACAAACTCGACGCACTCTGACCGAAATTATATTTGCAGAAGATAAAACCGCAGGCGTTTAGCTTAAAGTTGCATAGTCCGATGATTTTGAGTTTCTGTCATTTTTCTGAGATAAATACGTTAAGTTGATTGTTACAATCTACCTTACTTTAGTTTGAAGTAACTTTTATTTCAGATGGGTGAGTTTTGAGATATTTGAAATGCAAGCGTGTCAAATTAGTTTTGGCAAGCACGCTCAAACTCTGGCACCATAGGCTTCAACAGTCCCATCTTCTATTAAACACTCAGTATTCCCTTCTACTTGACAACAAATACTTAGGAATGCAATATTATCTAGGTTAGATATGTAGAATCAATTCTAGATAATTGTCTTGGTTTTGAAAATGTGATGCTTCATCGGACTATGCAGCTTTAATCAAAGACTTTTACACAAATTTGGACATGGCTTGGATGCATATCATTAGCCTAACAGAGGAGGGGGTCCTATATGCCGTTGTTGGTGATAGACAGGGTAGTGCTCTCCAGTGGGGACCTTGGCCTAATAATATGTAATAAGCTCGCCCGAAGCGGAGTGGCAGCCGCCTCCGGGTGGACCGACGACCAGTGTTAACGGACGCCTGGCCACTTCATTTTTATAATAAATGCGGTGTCAACACTGTACGGCAAAATGTACGGAAAAAATTTACAGCAAAATGTACGGCAAAATGTACACCAAAATGTACGGCGAAATGTACAGCAAACTGTACAGCAAACTGTAGGGCAAAATGTACGGCAAAATGGTCAGCAAACTGTATGGCAAAATGTACAGCAAAATGTATAGCAACATGTACGGCAAAATGTAGACAAAAATGTAGGGCAAAATGTACAGCAACATGTATGACAAAATGTTGAGCAAAATGTATGGCAAAATGTACAGCAAAATGTACAGCAAAATGTACGGCAAAATGTACAGCAAAATGTACAGCAAAATGTAGTCTGCTATGATGACATCTCTTTGGAATATCCATTTTAACATCGAACAGTATCATATATATATATAGTATGTGATATATAAGGTATTATAGTTATATGAGTAGAAACCCGTGGAAAGGAAAATTACCTTCTGTACAGTGATACTCGCATAATTCATTGTCCATCACATATATACCTATTCATGCTAACAGGTCTGTACATATAATACATATATGTATATATTTACACACATATCTATCTATATATATATATATATATATGTGTGTGTATATATATATATATGTATATATACACATGTGTCTGTCAATATATCATTCTACTGCATATGTGCATATATACGTATGCTGCCTATTGCCTGATAGGCTTCAACACTAACACTAACCGGTTCTATTAAATTGACTTACTATTCCCTTCTATGCAGTAACACATGCTTGCAAAGTACATCAATATCTAAATTGAATGTGTATAATCAAATCTAGATAAGTGTTTTCATTTAAAACAATTGATTCTTTCATTGGACTGCAGTTTTAGAGATGGAGCTCAGATCGTGACATAGCGAACACACTGTCAACAGGTATTTAATATAGTGTGAGTTTGCATATAGATGCATATGGTCTAAGGGTAGTTTGTCGAACATGCTACTCAGCGAATTGACTTAAGTGCCGTTACCTACATTACAGTCCGTTGGTTAAATCTGAGGTTCCATTAAAGGGACAGTAACATGAACAACACAAATTTACTAGGAGAGTTGCAACCTGCATCTCCTAGCAACAAGTTACAGCAGTGAACCCTGCCCCGCATTTGATGGCCAATGTGGGTTCGTCTTGGCGAGCAGCCCGCATTTCCGAATGCGGGTTGCTCTACTCAAGCCCGCAATGGCCACAGCTCGAATATAGTCTCGCCCACTTCATATATATAACTTTCGGTGTTGCTAGGATGTAAAACACCAACAAACATACACAAAAAAGTTATTCCCAGTGAGTTATTTAGCATCACACTGTCACTCGCGCCCTAGAATTCTTGAGAGAATACATTATCTCAATCCACTGCTCTATTGTTGTAGCCGGTGTGTCAGGAAATCGCAAACCCGGTAAATCGCAAACCCCCACTTGTTATTTCCTGGGAAATCACATATCCCCCGTGGACATCGCAAACCCCCCATGTTTGGCAGTCTTAAAGAGAGCACATGTGCTTTGTGCAGGTTGTTTTTCTTTTAAAATTCCCACAATGCACCATGCCACTGGAATTACAAACTTGTCTATTGTCAAAATTGTATTTATGTAAGCATGATTAAGCAACATTTATTTTTATATAAAGGGGATCCCTTACAAGATGGATTAATTGATTATTTTTAATTACATGCCTGTCACAGCAAGGGCCATATTCACTGTGATCACTCACAAGAAGGATAGGGGAACAGGTCAATTTTTGTCAAAGATACTACATTATATCATTAAGAAAAGCCAGTACAAGTATCTGTATCTCATTATCCTACATTATGCTGAAGTGAATAAAGGCCATGGGACCAGGCTACCGTTTTCAGCACATGTGCGGTCGGAATTACGAACTGGACTATTGCAAAGATGTTTTCATTAGGATTAATCCATCTTGATCCTCCTTGAATCCATTTTATCCCCCAAGATCTGGTAGAAGTTCAAAATCAAACATATAGCTGCCATGCTTGGGGTGATAAATCCTACAAAGCATGGGGGGGTGCGATCTCCAGGGTGGGTTTCTGATTTCCTAGGAAATCGCAAACCCTGGGGTGTGCGATGTCCAGGGGTTTGCAATTTCCTGCTACACCGGAATTATATATATATATATATATACATACAGTAAAATCTCTCTAAGTCGACTGACCATGGGGCCAACTTCAAATGGTCCATTTAGGGAGGTGGGATGTTTAGGGATGTTTAAAAAAAATCATTACAATGGTATTGTATGGGCGATTATTTGGGATCCAAATAAATCGATCGACATAGGGGAGTGGTCGATCTGTGGAGGTGGTCGGTTAGAGATGTTTTGCTGTCTATATTATATATATATATATTATATATATATGGTGTATTATATAAATGGGATCGTATCTATGTGTATTTATATACTCTATCATACATTACGGGAGTATATTGAAGAACAATGCCATCTGAATTCGATTCTAATAATCAATCAACTCGATGCTATCTAGCTATATCCACCAGTCAAGTTCCCATTCCCCCCCCCCTGGTGGCGCCACCTGCGTGTGAAAATAACTACTGTTCGCCCGGATTGTAACCTATGCACATACATCTCCATCTATTATGACAATAAACTCCAGTAGGGAAACCTTTGTAAAATAGATATTTGGTATTTCATCAAATAAATAACTGATGTATTATTGAGATGTCACACCCTTAACGGAACCCTAATGTAGCAGTCACACTACGACGACAAGGCCGACGACAGCCCAACGACTTGTCATTTTGCTCTGTCGTCGGCTGTCGCTACGGTGTCGTTATGTTGTCGTTCGGCTGTCGCCGCGACACCTCCGCGACAACTCCAGTTTCTCCACTGTCGTCGGGTTTTTGTGCATGTTGAAAAACCTCGGCGACAGACGCTGTCGTTCGGCTGTCGCTACGCTGTCGCTACGCTGTCGTCTTGTCGCTAAGCTGTCGTTAAGCTGTCGCCGGGCCCGTTTCTTCATATACACACACAGATACACACACAGAGACACACACAGAGACACACACAGAGACACAACACAGAGTCACACACACAGACACACACAGACACACACACAGACACAGAGACACACACAGAGACACAGATACACACACACAGACACACAGAGACACAGACACACACAGACACAGAGACACAACACAGAGACACACACACACAGTGACACACACACAGACACACACACACATAGACACAGAGACACAACACACACAGACACACACACAGACACAGAGACACACACACAGAGACACAGATACACACACAGAGACACACACACACAGAATGGGACGGTCCAAACATGGCTCAGTTTAGCTTGCTTAGAGGGATGTTAGACCGTCCCAAATATGAAGACTGCTTCCTAACAGTCCGCCGCATAAACCTACATGTTTGCACCGTCCCATTCTTCATATTTCTCATGGAAACTGCTTCATGTGTGTCTCTGTGTGTGTAGTGGTGTGTGTGTGTGTCTCTGTGTGTGTATCTGTGTGTGTGTGTGTGTCTGTGTGTGTGGGTCCCATTCTTCATATTTCTTATGAAGACTGCTTCCTAACAGGTCCGCCGCATTGTCTAATACACATGTTTGTACCGTCCCATTTCTTCATATATCATATGGAGACTGCTTCCTCACAGGTCACTTGCTATCCGGACCGCACCTCGTCCACACCTCTCTCTATCACCTCTCCGCCGGCCGGACACCTCCTTGATATGTCTGAAAAGAGTTCCAGGAGGGGGTGCCTGCCGGCATTTTCACTTTCTACCCTTACTCTGTCCGTGTCTATGGCTCGCCGGTTGGTCACCATAGGGCAGATAGGCACGGGCCTTTGACTCAACTCTCCTCATTTCTCTTTCCTAGATCTGCCCATTCGATTTCTCCCAGGCTCACTTCTTCCCCTAACCAGGGTTGTTGTGTTCTTGGGTGGGGCTCTTGACCTTTTACCATTTCTCTGTCTGGTTCTTGTTGCTGGAACGACCGCTGCTCCCACCTTTGCCCGCCTTCCTCGAACCCCTGCTGACCGGATGCAAGTGCTACACTACAGACACCATACAGCTCTACTACAAACAGACGGCACGGAGAGATCCGCTGCCACCCGGCGCCCCGTCGCCACTACGTCTTGAAGGATGTCCCAGCCTTCACAACACTTCCTCTGAGACCACTTCACCCGCAGAAGACATGTCTTAACCAAAGACTGGGCCGATTTATCGGAGCCTCTCTATAAATGTTGCAGTTCTGCAACCGGTAACCGTCGTAAGGTTACGAACACCCCATACCATACCATACCACCTCACAGGTCCGCCGCATAAACCTACATGTTTGCACCGTCCCATTCTTCATATTTCTCATGGAAACTGCTTCATGTATGTCTCTGTGTGTGTAGTGGTGTGTGTGTGTGTCTCTGTGTCTGTGTGTGTATCTGTTTCTGTGTGTGTCTCTGTGTGTGTGTCTGTGTGTGTGGGTCCCATTCTTCATATTTCTTATGAAGACTGCTTCCTAACAGGTCCGCCGCATAGTCTAATACACATGTTTGTACCGTCCCATTTCTTCATATATCATATGGAGACTGCTTCCTAACAGGTCCGCCGCATATACCTACATGTTTGCACCGTCCCATTCTTCATATTTCTCATGAAGACTGCTTCCTAACAGGTCCGCCGCATAAACCTACATGTTTGCACCGTCCCATTCTTCATATTTCTCATGGAAACTGCTTCATGTGTGTCTGTGTGTGTGTAGTGGTGTGTCTGTGTGTGTCTGTGTGTCTGTGTCTGTGTGTGTATCTGTCTGTGCGTGTGTCTGTGTGTGTCTCTTTGTCTGTGTGTGTGTGTCTCTGTATGTGTCTGTGTGTGTCTCTGTGTTGTGTCTGTGTCTCTGTGTGTGCGATAAACCACACACACTCACACTCACTCACATTCACACTCACTATCACACTCACTATCACACTCATTACCACACTCACTATCACACTCACTATCACACTCACTATCACACTCACACTCACTATCACACTCACATTCACACTCACTATCACACTCACTATCACACTCACTATCACGAGTCATATTTCTCATGAAGACTGCTTCCTAACAGGTCCGCCGCATAGTCTAATACACATGTTTGTACCGTCCCATTTCTTCATATAAAATATATGGAGACTGCTTCCTAACAGGTCCGCCGCATAGTCTAACACACATGTTTGTACCGTCCCATTTCTTCATATATCATATGAAGACTGCTTCCTCACAGGTCCGCTGCATAAACCTACATGTGATAATGAGTGTGATAGTGAGTGTGATAGTGAGCGTGATAGTGAGTGTGATAGTGAGTGTGATAGTGATAGTGAGTGTGATAGTGAGTGTAATAGTGAGTGTGATAGTGAGTGTGAGTATGATAGTGAGTGTGATAGTGAGTGTGATAGTGAGTGTGAATGTGATAGTCAGTGTGATAGTCAGTGTGAGTGTGATAGTGAATGTGAGTGAGTGTGTGTGGTTTATCACACACACAGAGACACACACACAGACACACACACACAGACACACACACAGACACAGAGACACAACACAGAGACACACAGACACATACAGAGACACAACACAGAGACACACAGACACATACAGAGACACAACACAGAGACACACAGACACATACAGAGACACACACAGAGACACACACGCAGATACACCACTGAATATTCAGATCCGCCGCATAGTCCCATTTCTTCATATATCATATGGAGACTGCTTCCTCACAGGTCCGCCGCATAGTCCCATTTCTTCATATATCATATGGAGACTTCTTCCTCACAGGTCCGCTGCATAAACCTACATGTTTGCACCGTCCCATTCTTCATATTTCTCATGGAAACTGCTTCCTAACAGGTCCGCCGCATAGTCTAACACGCATGTTTGTACCGTCCCATTTCTTCATATATCATATGGAGACTGCTTGCCCACCCACTGCGTTAACATTGTCGCGGCGCTGTCGCGGCGCTGTCGCGGCGCTGTCGCGGTGCTGTTGCGGCGCTGTCGCGGCGCTGTCGCGGCGCTGTCGCGGCGCTGTCGCGGCGCTGTCGCGGCGCTGTCGCGGCGCTGTCGCGGCGCTGTCGCGGCGCTGTCGCGGCGCTGTCGTGGTGCTGTCGCGGCGCTGTCGCGGCGCTTGGCCCGAATTTGCATATGTCGTCGGGTTTTCACAAAATCCATGTCGCTGGGCTGTCGTCGCCGCTTGTCGTCGTAGTGTGACAGCCACATAACAAAACAGAAGTTAAATGTAAGCCTCGTTTTCATTGCTGTTATTTTCGCTACTTTTTCTTGTGTCTGTCATGAACAAACTGATGTCGGGCGTCTCACCCTTGCCATGTCAAAAGCCGTGTTCACACCTGGGCGTTAAGTCGCCTCATCTAGTGTGCCTTATCTAAGTCGGCTCACATTGGCAGTGTGAACTCGACGCTGAAGCGGATTAGGGCTGAGTCGCCTCATCTAGTTCACCTCAAGTAGGTCGCCTCGCGAGGTGGTTTAAATGAAGCGAACTAGCTTGAGTCGGCCCATCTTGCTTGTGTGGACGGTAGCGGTTTACTTGAAGCGGATTAAGCACGTCACACTATATAATATAATTTGGTCTATGAACCGGCTAGAGGTGTACAGATATTTTTTTCATCATTTATTTTGAGGGTTTCACTGCCCAGCAGAAGTTTTGACCGTTCAAAAACAATACGATTCAGTCGAAACAGATCTAGGTCGAACCCACACTCTCTCGTGCTGACGTCGACTAACCAAAACTGGTACTGGTTAGTTTGGACTTGCTCATGCGCAGATATCGATTTCCGCCTTAATCCGCTCTGTGTGTGGACACAACACTAGTTTGCTTCATCTAGTTCGCCTTATCTAGTTCGGCCTAAAGTTGTGGGTGTGAACACGGCTAAAGAGAACGCGCAGAACGCGTTGCCATGACTACATACAGGCCATAGTAACCCTTAGAAACATCTATGCGTTAAAGTTGCATAGTCCGATGGTTTTGAGTTTCTGCCATTTTTTATTAGATAAATATTTTCAATTGATCGTTATATTCTATTTCACTTTCATTTGGAGTAATGTTTATTTTAAATGGCTAACATTCGAGAAATTTGAAATTTGAAGTGTGAACATGTGAAATTAACTTTGGCAAACACGCCAAACCTTTTGACACCATAGGCTTCTGCACTAATATGTTCTACTGAATTGACTCAGTCTTTATTCCCTTCTATATGGCAACAACTGTTTAATAAGTGCACCAGTATCTAAGTTATATATGTAGAATCAAATCTAGATAATTGCTTCAGGGTTTTGAGACTTCGATGCTTCATCAGACTATGCAGCTTTAACTTTAGTATTTCAACGCCAAAATCCGGCCGTTGACAGCGTAATTTCGCGGCACTGTCATTGATGTGACAGCAGACGACATTTACTACCCACACCATATATATATATTCCTTTCTTGCAAACGGGGGTAATTTTCAGTAAAAAAATTAATCGAGAAGAGAATACATTATCTCAACCAGAATTATTATCTCAAATCGAGAAGAATGCCAATAAAAGCAATTTAATGAGTTTATATATATGAGCAGACGACATTTAGCGACAGCAGACGACAAAATGAAGTTGTCTGGACTTGGGTTTAAGCATTGCTCCAGATAGCAGATGGCGGCGCACCGATGCTGGCCCGCTTATCTGAGTTATCAGCAATAATAAAAGCCTCCTGTAGGAATGGGGAACACCTGGTGCCAGGGGCGTGAACTACGATCGGTCATAGTGTGACCTTGCCCCCTTAGTAGAGGTTCAGCGACAGTCAGCCATCTTGAAAACACACTCAGAAGGGCTCTCAGATGTGGCTGTAAACATCTAAGGGCGGCATGGGCTGAGTGGGTGGAACTAGTACAGGAAGTCGTTAAGTTGGTTGGTTGGTGGAGTTTTACATCCTGGCAAAATCTAAGGCTACATCAGGATGGGTACTGACTTGTGACAGTGCACAATCATGGTGAATTTATTGTGCTGCCCCACTGGGAAATCAGGCTGCCAGCGCTATGACCCAATATCTCACTCAGTTACATTATCCTGACACTGAGGTAACCAGTCCTTGCCCTATCCTATTAATGCTGAGCGCCGGGCTTGGAAGCAACAAGTATAAATTTTATACGTCATTGGTTTGACTCAACCAGGAACCAAACTCCGGATCTCCCGCACGCGAGGCCCATGCTCTACCGATTCAACCACCGCGCCCGGTAGTAGTTAAATAGTTAGGTAGTTAGATAGTAGTCAGTGGCAGCACACGTAGGACATGGGCACGAGGAGGGGGTAGTTTGTTTGTTGTTGTTGCTTTACATCCTAGCAACATCTAAGGTCATATCAGGACGGGTACCGACTTGTGACATTGCGCACTCATGGTGACTTTATAGTGCTGTCCCACTGGGAAACCAGGCTGCCGGCACCATGACCTGGTATCCCACTCGGTCACATTATCCTAACACTGAGCACACCAGTCCTTGCCCTGTCCTAATAATGCCGAGTGCCATGCTAAGAAGCGATAAGTATAAATTTGTACGTCGTACTGCTCTTTCTGGTCCACACCGTATTCTGATTGATTGATTGGTTGTTGCTTTATGCCGTGTCGGCAGCATAGGCCATATTCACGTATTCTTCATCCTCTTCATCGTCTTCATCCTCTGCTTCCTCTTAATCCTCTTAACCTCTTAATCCTTTTCATCCTCTTCATCCTCTAATTCCTTTTCATCCTCTTAATCCTCTTAATCCTTTTCATCCTCTTCATCCCCTTCATCCTCTTCATCCTCTTCATCCTCTTCACCCTCTTCATCATTTTCCTCTTCCTTTTCATCCTCTTCCTCTTCATCTGCATCTTCGTCTTCTTCCTCTTTTTCTTCTTTTTCTCCTTCATCTTCTTTGTGACAACGCCTGCATTAGGCCCCCATGGTTCATATATATATATATATATATATATTTAAAAAAAAGAAAAAAAGCCAATTACACCTGTTTTTATGATGATTTATTGCTCGATAGGGGCATTCGCATCGCTGTTGGGACATGGGGGCATGCTTGTCTGTTGTTATTTTACCTTGCAACACCTATGGTCATATCAGGACAGGTACCAACTTGTGACAGTGTACACTCATGGAAACTTCATAGCACTGCCCCACTGGGAGACCAAGCCGCTGACACCATGACCCGATAACCCACTCAGGCTCATCTACATAGCTCAATGAAAGCATCAAATTATCAAAGCCAAGTCACTCACAAGTTTATTTGATCCTACATATCCAACTTAGATACTGGTGCACTTATTAAAAGCTAGGTACATAGCCCGATGAAAGAATAAATTATCAAAGCCAAGCCACTGACAAGTATATTTGATCCTACATATCCAACTTAGATATTGGTTCAGTTATTAAAGGTGCATCGCCCAATGGCTTTGCGTTTCTGTCAATTTCTGAGATAAATACATTAAATTGATCATTATAATATAAGCTACTTTACTTTAGCTTGAAGTAACTTTTAGTTTAAATGGCTAACTTTGGAGATATTTGAAGTGACAACATTCCAAATTAATTTTGGCAAGCACGCCAAAACTCTGATGCCATAGGATTATCCAGTAACAGGTTCTATTAAACTGACGCCCCATGCCCTTCTATGTGACAACAAATGCTTAATAACTGTACCAGTATCTAAGATAAATATGTAGAATCAAATCTAGGTAAGTGTTTTGGTTTTGAAAATTTGATGCTTCATCGGACTACGCAACTTTAAGCAATTACAGAAGCTTAATACTCCTGTGTTATGCTGTTAATTTATCCTATGCTCGAAAATGGGCAAACAAAGCCCTTTGTACAGTCTTCCCAGTGCACACAAATTAATATAACATATTTTCACCTCAAATCTATCTAATGTTAGCTATTTAAAATTTAAATTACATCAAACATAAATAATAAAAATACGCTAAATATCAAGGAAACTCTTAGAAGATAAACATGCTAGGCATGATATACCCAGGAGGTAAACTTTTAACTTTAAACCAAAACTAATGATCACTAATGCAAGCTGGTGAAGGCAGTCAGGGTAAATAACTATAGATAACCAAACAACTAACCAATTGTAGAATTAGCAGAATCACAGAAGGTGGGGAAATGTGGAAGAATGCTTATAAGGGTCACTCTCCTGAAAACTGGCCAAAAGTGTCACATGGAGAGTTAAAATTTAATATTTGAATTTTTTACATTTTTTGGTTGCAAATGAAAGCTGGAAATCTCCCCTTTATATCTATGTAAAATATAAATTGATGAGATGAAAAATAAAGGTGTAGCCCATGAATAAGATATCTCTTATGGCAGTAAAACATGTGTCACATATGTAACACATGTTTAGGACACCACACAGTCTGCTTAATAAATATCTAATCAGAATTAAATAATATCATACTTAGAAGCATATTAATCATGGCATAATATACAGAAATATCTAGTGCTTATATTGATAAAAAAAAGTAATTCCCAGCCATGCTTTATTCACTGAATAATTAGTGTACAATATTTGTGTGGCATCCAGACACCACGGTTACACGTGTGATGGAAATTTGTAATGTTATTTCTGAAGACATTACATTTTTTCTTTTTAAATTTAAGCATGCATACATATTAATAAATACTTCATCTTTGATTTGGGAACTGTTTTGTTTGATATATCAATGCAATACAAGATGTTAATAAGGATTCAACCACGTCCCATATGTCATGTTACAAATGGCTGACTGTAAAATGGGTTTTTTTGGTACAAAAACATTTCATAACTAAAAAGACCAAAGTTGCACACAGTTTTATTTTATTTCCCTTATTTCTTTCATCAAATTTGAACATGAATATGAAAAGTATAAGGAAAAAAATAAGTAGGAAGGTTTTTATTGATGTTTTAAAATCCCATCTCATGCTGACCAGTTTTCAGGAGAGTGACCTATAAACAGAGAAAGAATGTGTGCAGTAGATAGCTACACAATAGCTGAAAGTAATATAACAATGGGAACCATGAGACTATTACTGTATAGCGGCGAAAAGAAGTCATTAGACTTAACCGTTATGGGCAGGATAAATACTCCACCACCAAAAAAAAAAGATAAAATAAAGTAGGCCATGGCAGTCGACCCAATATATATATTTAAAATAAGGAACAAACTCAAAAACATCGAATTATGCAACTTTAATATTCCCTCTTGATCAGCAGCAAGCAGACTGGTCGACTTAGTGAGTGTTTAAAGGAACACCGGATGCAATGGTCTTTTTACAATTTTTTTTATTGAGTCTGTATTTATACTGTCCATAGCATATAAGCCTGGGTATTCAGGCTTGTTTTCAATGCTGGCCAGCTATAGCATAGAGTAAGGCCTGTACAGGATAATGTGACTGAGTGGGATATCGGATCATTGTGGCATTAACTTGGTGTTCCAGTAGGGCAGGACTATAAATTCACCATGAACACGCACTTCCACAAGTCAGTGCCTGTCCTGATATGATCTTCGATGTTGCTAGGATTAAAACCCCAAATAATGAAAACAACGATACACAAAATACCATTACCATTAAAGTTGCATAGTCCGATGGTTTTGAGTTTAAGAAATTTTCTGAGATTAGGTTGATCTTTATGATGTACCTCACTTAACCCTGAAGTAACTTTTATTTTAAGTGGCTAACTTTTGAGATATTTGAAGTGCAACCATGCAAAATTAATTTTGGCAAGCATGCCAAAACTCTGACACCATGGCATTCTGCAGTAACATGATCTATTCAATTACCTCTCTATTCCCTTCTGTGTGGCGACAAATGTTTAATAAATGCATCAGTATCTAAGCTAGATATGTAGAATCAAATTTAGGTCATTGCTTTGGTTTTGAAAATTTGATGATTTCATCGGACTATGCAGCTTTAAACAAACTATTAAAAAAAGACAAAAAAAAAACAAAAAAAAACGGTACTACACTGTGAGATCTGTTCAAGGCGATATTTGGCGGGTATCTACAATGGCGGTAAGCCCTGTTCATTCTGTGCACAGAGAGGCACTATATGGCGACCCACAAACTATGGTGATCCGTTACCCAAACACGATCCAGTCTGCACGGACATTTGTGTGTGTCTGTGTGTGCAGGAGTCAATGATGTCATAGCCTCATTCCAGCAATGGCAAGGTCAACATGTCTGAAACCGGCGCCCTCTTTAAAAAAAAAAAAAAAATTCTTTTACAATTTATTTATATTTATTAGATATTTTTGTTCAACAACTTTTGTTCCAGTTGAATAACATAATTTTTTTTCCCCAGCACGGAAGTACTGATCTTCCAGCCGAAATGTTGCATAATTAAATCGCTTAAGCCAAATCACTTGGGTACATATCGAGGTTAGATGCTGGTGTGTATTGATTAAACAATTATTTCTGCACAGAAGGTATATCATTCTCTACCCGTCCTGATATGACCTTAGATGTTGCTAGGACGTAAAACAACAACAAACAAACACTCATTCTCTATATGTTCAATACTACCCAATGAGTGGCAGCCTTTTGCATTTGTGTAGACATATAATATTCCCAGTGGATTGGAGTGCGTGATGTTCAATGTCACTTGGAATCACTCAGCCTAGTCACTGAGACTAGTATTATATTGCGTATGTCTAGACCTACGTAAAATCATGTCCTCTTGATAACACCAGTTCTAGATCTTTAAGAGTCAGGTCTGACCATTATGTTTTTGTTTGTTGTTTGTTTGTTGTTGTTTTACGTCCTAGCAACATCTAAGGTGATATCACGACGGGTACCGACTTGTGACAGTACGCACTCATGGCAATTTTATAGTGCTGCCCCACTGGGACTCAGTCACATTATCCTGACACCGAGCTAACCAGTCCTTGCCCTATCCTAATAATGCTGAGCACCAGGCTAGGAAGTGACAGGTATTCATTTTTAAGTCATTGGTTTGACTCGACTGGGAACCAAACTCACACACTCCCGATCTTCCACACACGAGGCCTGTGCTCTACCGATAAGGCCACCGCGCCCGGTTGTTTTTGTTGTTGTGAAAATAGAAAATATTGTGACTAGGGCAGGATTCAAAGCCACACTTCTTGCCATTCCGGGACTAGCGTGTTAACCATTACACTACAGAGGCTCCCTGATGCAACCACCATATCCACCCCTACCTGTCTATGTGGCCCATTGTCTGAGAGGTCAATGGAGTCTACTGCAGTAATTCATAGTGATCAACCTAATATATTTATCTATTAAAAAAAAGACAGAAATTCAAAGGATCAAATGCACTTGAGCATTCTGGTTTGGGAAATGTTCTGCTTTCTTCGGGCTATGCCCCTTTAATGCCACTTTAATGACGCTGCACACTGGTACTGGTGTGTCACTATATAGACACTGGTACCATACTGGTACCACACTGCACACTGGTACTGGTGTGTCACTATATATACACTGGTACCACACTGGTACCATACTGCACACTGGTACTGGTTTGTCACTATATAGACACTGGTACCATACTGGTACCATACTGCACACTGGTACTGGTGTGTCACTATATAGACACTGGTACCATACTGGTACCACACTGCACACTGGTACTGGTGTGTCACTATATATACACTGGTACCACACTGGTACCATACTGCACACTGGTACTGGTTTGTCACTATATAGACACTGGTACCATACTGGTACCATACTGCACACTGGTACTGGTGTGTCACTATATAGACACTGGTACCATACTGGTACCACACTGCACACTGGTACTGGTGTGTCACTATATATACACTGGTACCATACCGGCACCACGCTGCACACTGGTACTGGTTTGTCACTATATAGACACTGGTACCATACTGGTACCATACTGCACACTGGTACTGGTGTGTCACTATATATACACTGGTACCATACTGCACACTGGTACTGGTGTGTCACTATATATACACTGGTACCATACCGGCACCACACTGCACACTGGTACTGGTGTGTCACTATATATACACTGGTACCACACTGGTACCATACTGCACACTGGTACTGGTTTGTCACTATATAGACACTGGTACCATACTGGTACCATACTGCACACTGGTACTGGTGTGTCACTATATAGACACTGGTACCATACTGGTACCACACTGCACACTGGTACTGGTGTGTCACTATATATACACTGGTACCACACTGGTACCATACTGCACACTGGTACTGGTTTGTCACTATATAGACACTGGTACCATACTGGTACCATACTGCACACTGGTACTGGTGTGTCACTATATAGACACTGGTACCATACTGGTACCACACTGCACACTGGTACTGGTGTGTCACTATATAGACACTGGTACCACACTGGTACCATACTGCACACTGGTACTGGTTTGTCACTATATAGACACTGGTACCACACTGGTACCATACTGCACACTGGTACTGGTGTGTCACTATATATACACTGGTACCATACCGGCACCACGCTGCACACTGGTACTGGTTTGTCACTATATAGACACTGGTACCACACTGGTACCATACTGCACACTGGTACTGGTGTGTCACTATATATACACTGGTACCATACCGGCACCACGCTGCACACTGGTACTGGTTTGAGCACTGGTACACACTGGTACCATACTGCACACTGGTACTGGTGTGTCACTATATATACACTGGTACCATACCGGTACCACGCTGCACACTGGTATGTTGTTGTTTTTTGTTGTACTATATATACACTGGTACCATACCGGCACCACGCTGCACACTGGTACTGGTGTGTCACTATATATACACTGGTACCATACCGGTACCACGCTGCACACTGGTACTGGTGTGTCACTATATACTATAGACACTGGTAGCAAACTGGTACCGCACTGCACACTGGTACTGGTGTGTCACTTTATAGACACTGGTATCACACTGCATACTAGTACCGCACTGCACACAGGTACTGGTGTGTCACTATATAGACACTGGTTTCACACTGCATACTAGTACCACACTGCACACAGGTACTGGTGTGTCACTATATAGACACTTGTACCACACTGGTGCCACACTGGTACCACACTGGTACCACACCGGTACCACACTGGTACCACACTGGTACCACACTGGTACCACACTGGTACCACACTGCACACTGGCTTTGGTGTGTCACTATATATACACTGGTACCACTCTGGTTCCACCCTGCACACTGGTTCTGGTGTGTCACTATATAGACACTGGTGCCACACTGGTACCACAATGCACACTGGTTCTGGTGTGTCACTATATAGACACTGGTACCACACTGGTACCACTTGCACACTGGTTCTGGTGTGTCACTATATAGACACTGGAACCACACTGGTTCCACCCTGCACACTGGTTCTGGTGTGTCACTATATAGACACTGGAACCACACTGGTACCACACTGGTACCACACTGCACACTGGTTCTGGTGTGTCACTATATAGACACTGGTACCACACTGGTACCACTTGTACACTGGTTCTGGTGTGTCACTATATAGACACTGGAACCACACTGGTACCACACTGCACACTGGTTCTGGGGTGTCACTATATAGACACTGGTACCACACTGGTTCCACCCTGCACACTGGTTCTGGTGTGTCACTATATAGACACTGGTACCACACTGGTTCCACCCTGCACACTGGTTCTGGTGTGTCACTATATAGACACTGGTACCACTTGCACACTGGAGGAGGGTGTGGACTCCCCGGCAAGGCGCCGTGTTTGTCACGACTGGTCACATGACTTGATTTCAATCAACACGTCACCAAGTACCATTCCCACCGGCAGATACCCGCCCAGATGGCGCGATTGTGGATTGATAAATAGACGTGGGGAGAAGATGGGACAGAAGCAGTGAACAAGACAGGCAGAACAAGACAGACAGTAAGAAAGACAGAGAAAGAGAGGACAAGTGAGAGAAAGAGCAAGAGAGAAAGAGCATGAGAGACAGAGAGGGCACGAGGGAGCAAAACATTAACAAGACAAGGGCAGCAAGAGGAGGAAGGATGAAGAGCGAGAAAATAAATAAGATAAAACAGAGAGAACCAGACAGACACAGAACAAGACAGAGAGCAAGAAAGACATGCCAAAGAAAGGACAGGAGAAAGATAGAGCAAGAGAGAAAATGAGACAGAGAGGGCAAGACAGGGAGCAAGAGAGAAAAAGAGGGCAAGAGAGGGCAAGAGGGAGAAAGAGCAAGAGAGAAAGAGAGAAATAGAGACAGAGAGGGAAACAGAAAGAAAGAATATCGACAAGTTCCCAACAAATGATCAGTTGCTATCATCATCGCCACCGACTGACATTAACCAAGATCATATTTTATGGTAAAATAAAGTTAAAAATAAACAAGCTTTCATTGCACCTTTCACAGAGCCTGTAGCATCCTTCCCATTTCCAACACCTACACACCCAGTTGCACATCACCGGCGAATCGTCTGTTATCACTAAAGCGGGCATTCCTTACACGCGGTATGCGGTATGCGGTATGCGATATGCGAATGGCATGATTCCTTACACGAGGTATGCGGTATGCGGTATGCGGCACACAACTGGCTATATTTAAAAAATATAAATAAACAATTTTTCTCCATACTGCTCTGTATATGACCAAATATTGCATTTATATCTATGTAACTTTTTGTACGTCACATGGGGGTTCCTACCTTTATAATAACCAAATTATAGATAAGTATTCATATTTCTGTGCATATGGTAGCATTTATAGCTTTCCCCTAACCTTATGTCTCCAGGGTGCCCAGCTCACCATGTGTTTCCCCTCCTCACCCCTGTGCGAGACTGTTCCGTAATGCTCAGTCGCCTCTCCTGGTGTTAAACTAATGGACACATCAGACTCAGGTTTCTATTCGCACCCAGCTTGACGCATACCGCATGCCGCACTAATCGCTACATGGACCGATCGGAAAAACGCATTCGCATTCGCATTTGCATTCGCATACCGCATGTAAGGAATGTAGCTCATAGGTTTCAAGGAGTTTCGATTTTTTTGTCGCATTCGCATTCGCATTCGCATACCGCATAGCTCGTGTAAGGAATGCGCCCTTTAGGCTAACAGCATCAGTGGACCCCTCAATGTCCGGACGCCCTTCCAATTTATTACAGAAAAAATAAACTAAGCATCCCTCAATGAACAAATGCCTCCATTTTATCTGGTTCTCTTGAGTGCGGACGATATTTAGGTAGAGGCAGAACAGACAACATTTACTATGATTTAGGTAAAGGCAAAGCAGACGACATTTAGGTAAAGGCATAGCAGACGACATTTAGGTAAGGCAGATCAGACAACATTTAGGTAGACGCAGCTCAGACGACAAAGCCAATTTGTTGAATGGGCAGGCCTTGCCTCTGGTGATTTCCAATCACGGACAATCACGACCATCTGCCCGATTGCGCCAACAGAAGGGAAGCCTGACCTAAAAAGGGGAAGAATATCAAACCCCAACAAGTCACCTCCATCATCAATTAGAACGCTATATCCTACAGAGCTGTTTGAACCATCACTCACTGAGGGAAGAGATATGGCCAGCTCCCACTGACTTGCAGGAGAAGCTGTACGGGGCTGCAGATGTGCTACAGAGGACTGTCAATTTTATTATGAGAACTGGGCTCCAAGTGTAATTGAAGGCGAACGAAAAGAAGAAGAAGAGAACGCTATGATCCAGAAGTCACCGACAATAAGTCCCCCCTCTGTCCTCTCCCCCACCATCCCTCCAACCAACAAAACCCACCCATCACACTCACGCCAACCACACACACATCCACTTCCACACACCTACACCCATCCACAACCCCCCCCCCCCCCCATTCCGCCCACACAGAACCACACTACCACTCACCCCAATCATACACACTTAAAATTACATAGTTCTATGGTTTTGAGTTTCGGCCATTTTGCTCAGATAAATATATAAAATTGATGGTTATAATCTATCTTACTTTTGTTTGCGCCAACTTTGATTTTAAATAGCTAAATTTCGACATATTTGAAGTGCTCGCCATTAATAGGATAGGGCAAGGACTGGTCAGCTAAGTGTCAGGATAATATGACTGTGTGGGATCTCACCCACGCACCCACAGGGACACAGGTCCCATGTGCACACACATCTGGATGTGATGCGCCCCCCCCCCCCCCTCCGCCCCGCCAGACACACAAGTGGCCGCCAACCCCGCCCTCTGGTAGTAGTGACACGGACTGCCGACAGGGGCGCGGCAGGTGACAGGCCGTGACGTCGTGCGAGGCGGGGGGCTTCATAGAAGTGGGGGTGGGGGTGGGGGGTGGGTGGAAGGAGGGCTGCGCGTGTGTGTAGGGGTTGTTGTGTTTGTGGGGGGGGGCGGGGGAGGGGGGGTTGTGTTTGTTGGGGGGAGGGGGCGGGGGAGGGGGGGTTGTGTTTGTTGGGGGGAGGGGCTGTGTGTGTGGAGCACGGTGTGTGTGTGGTGGCAGTGTGGGATACGGTATGTCGAGAGGGCGATGTGATGTAGCAGTCACACTACGACGACAAGCGGCGACGACAGCCCAGCGACTTGGATTTTGTGAAAACCCGACGACATATGCAAATTCGGGCCAAGTTGGACGACAAGCGGACGACAGCGCGGCGACAGCGCGGCGCGACAGCGTAGCGACAGCCGAAGACACACACACAGGCCACAACACAGACACACAGCAGTCTCCATATGATATATGAAGAAATGGGACGGTACAAACATGTATGTTAGACTATATGTTTGCACCGTCCCATTTTTCATATTTCTTATGAAGACTGCTTCCTAACAGGTCCGCCGCATACATATACCTACATGTTTGCACCGTCCCATTCTTCATATTTCTCATGAAGACTGCTTCCTCACAGGTCCGCCGCATACATATACCTACATGTTTGCACCGTCCCATTTTTCATATTTCTTATGAAGACTGCTTCCTAACAGGTCCGCCGCATACATATACCTACATGTTTGCACCGTCCCATTCTTCACTTGCTATCCGGACCGCACCTCGTCCACACCTCTCTCTATCACCTCTCCGCCGGCCGGACACCTCCTTGATATGTCTGAAAAGAGTTCCAGGAGGGGGTGCCTGCCGGCATTTTCACTTTCTACCCTTACTCTGTCCGTGTCTATGGCTCGCCGGTTGGTCACCATAGGGCAGATAGGCACGGGCCTTTGACTCAACTCTCCTCATTTCTCTTTCCTAGATCTGCCCACTCGATTTCCCCCAGGCTCACTTCTTCCCCTAACCAGGGTTGATGTGTTCTTGGGGGGGGCTCTTGACCTTTTTTCCTTTCTCTGACTGGTTCTTGTTGCTGGAACGACCGCTGCTACCACCTTTGCCCGCCTTCCTCACACCCCTGCTGACCGGATACGAGTGCTCCCCTACAGACACCATACAGATCACTACAAACAGACGGCACGGAGAGATCCGCTGCCACCCGACGCCCCGTCGTCACCACGTCTTGAAGGATGCCCCCAGCCTTCACAACACTTCCTCTGAGACCACTTCACCGCAGAAGACATGTCTTAACCAAAGACTGGGCCGATTTATCGGAAGCCTCTCTACAAATGTTGCAGTCCTGCAACCGGTAACCGTCGTAAGGTTACGAACACCCCATACAATACAATACCGTCCCATTCTTCATATTTCTCATGGAAACTGCTTTGTGTGTGTGTAGTGGTGTATCTGCGTGTGTGTCTCTGTGTCTATGTGTGTGTATCTGTGTGTGTGTCTCTTTGTATCTGTGTGTGTCTCTGTATGTGTCTGTGTGTCTGTGTGTGTCTCTGTGTGTGTGTCTCTGTTGTGTCTCTGTGTGTGTGATAAACCACACACACTCACTCACATTCACTATCACACTCACGCTCACTATCACACTCACACTCACTATCACACTCACTATCACACTCACTATCACACTCACTATCACACAATAGGTTTATGCAGCGGACCTGTGAGGAAGCAGTCTTCATATGATATATGAAGAAATGGGACGGTACAAACATGTGTGTTAGACTATGCGGCGGACCTGTTAGTAAGCAGTCTTCATGAGAAATATGACTCGTGATAGTGAGTGTGATAGTGAGTGTGATAGTGAGTGTGAATGTGAGTGTGATAGTGAGTGTGAGTGTGATAGTGAGTGTGAGTGTGATAGTGAGTGTGTGTGGTTTATCACGCACACAGAGACACACACACAGACACAGACACAGAGACACAACAGAGACACACACAGACACATACAGAGACACACACAGACACAGACACACGCACAGACACAGATACACACACAGACACACCACTACACACACACAGACACACATGAAGCAGTTTCCATGAGAAATATGAAGAATGGGACGGTGCAAACATGTGTATTAGACTATGCGGCGGACCTGTTAGGAAGCAGTTTCTTATGAAGAATGGGACCCACACACACAGAGACACACACACAGAAACAGATACACACACGGACACAGAGACACACACACACACACCACTACACACACAGAGACATACATGAAGCAGTTTCCATGAGAAATATGAAGAATGGGACGGTGCAAACATGTAGGTTTATGCGGCGGACCTGTGAGGAAGCAGTCTCCATATGATATATGAAGAAATGGGACGGTACAAACATGTGTATTAGACAATGCGGCGGACCTGTTAGGAAGCAGTCTTCATAAGAAATACACACACACACACACAGATACACACACAGAGACACACACACACCACTACACACACAGAGACACACATGAAGCAGTTTCCATGAGAAATATGAAGAATGGGACGGTGCAAACATGTAGGTTTATGCGGCGGACCTGTTAGGAAGCAGTCTTCATATTTGGGACGGTCCTAACATCCCTCTAAGCAAGCTAAACTGAGCTATGTTTGGACCGTCCCATTCTGTGTGTGTCTGTGTGTGTGACTCTGTGTTGTGTCTCTGTGTGTGTCTCTGTGTGTGTATATGAAGAAACGGGCCCGGCGACAACTTAACGACAGCTTAGCGACAAGACGACAGCGTAGCGACAGCGTAGCGACAGCGTAGCGACAGCCGAACGACAGCGTCTGTCGCCGAGGTTTTTCAACATGCACAAAAACCCGACGACAACCGGGCGACAGTGGAGAAACTGGAGTTGTCGCGGAGGTGTCGCGGCGACAGCCGAACGACAACGTAACGACACCGTAGCGACAGCCGACGACAGAGCAAAACGACAAGTCGTTGGGCTGTCGTCGGCCTTGTCGTCGTAGTGTGACTGCTACATGAGGGGGGGGGCGGTATGGGGGGCGGGTTCAAATTTTTTGAACCAAAACACTTATCTAGATTTAATTCTACATATCCAACGTGCTTGCTTAGACAGGAATACTAATATTACTATGTCAATATAATAGACGCTGTTAGTGTTACCATTGAAGGCTATGGTGTCAAAATTGTGCATGGTTTCACTTAAAATATTTCCAAAGTTAGCCATTTAATCCACATTACTTCCAACTAAAAAGTAAGCTAGTGTGGTAGGCTGCACTGACCTCTCAGGCAAGTAACCACATAGACAGTTAGGCATGGGTAGTGTTGTGATATCAGGGAGCCTAGGTGGTGTAATGGTTAGCACACTGGCCCAAAATGCAAAGATATGTGGGTTGGAGTCATGCTCTAGGCGCAATATTTCCCATTTTCATCACCCCCCACGACAGTAGCTTAAAATGATCAAGCTACTATATATATTTTTGAAATAAGGCACAATCTCAAAACCACTGGATGATCTATTTGTAAAATATTCCGATAATCAGCAGAGGGGGGAAATGGAAATCCTCTATTGTTATTCTGTGTGGCCGTCCAAGAGTGTGTGTCTATGTATGTATGTTGTATATATATATATATATATATATATATATGGCTTGGCCCATGCTAGAGGGCAGGTAATTATAGACATAGGGATGACTGGCAGGTCTGGGTGTGAGTGGCTCTCCACTGAGGTAGGTGTCAATGCACACAGGGGTCAAAGTTGATGGTGGCCACAGGTCAACCAGCTCTGGTGGTGGGCAGACCACTGGTGGTCATGGTAACCAGAAATGCTGAGTCCCTATTGGAGAAACTGGGAATGCTACTTCCCTATTGGTTGATTGTTCCTATACCAGGAATCCATGTACTATATATATAATAAACGAGAGGGGCTTGGACTCTCTGTTACACTCTTACTTTTGCTTTACTTTCTCTCTTTCCATCTGTATTGTTTTTCACTTTAGCCTACCTACATAGCCACAGACTCAAACACCGACTTTACATATTGTTCCGTATTATGAACTAGGGATGTAAACTTCTGGAATAAAGGTCTTGAATTAAATTAACAGTTGCAGAAATATAAAGTAAGTCTGTTTATCTCTGGTGACCACTGAAGCTATTAAAATCGATATGAATATAAAGAATAGTACGAGCTGATTTGTCGACTTTAATTCTCGGCTATTTTTAGATTTAATAACAATCAATATGAGTAATCTATAATTAGAAATAATTGGGAAGAATCCATGATGCCCGATAGCATTATTTAAAGCAGCGTTGCTGTTGTCGAAAGATAAAGATAATTATAGGGTTTTTGTATAAATATAGACACTAATAAAGTCTGTACTAGACTACTAAATGACTGAAACGTACAATCCTCCAAGCATTGTTTATCCCATCATTACTAACAACCTACTTACTCAAACTACTTCATGTAGTCAAAAAACCTTTTAAGCATAACCCTATAAGCTAACCACACTCTATCTAACAGAATAAACAAACCATTCTACTAACACTCACTCCATCTCAAAATATTAACTCCAACAACATGATAGTTTTGCAATTCACAACATAGTAAGCATACAAACCTATGAAGGGAAACTATGCACCTAACCACTCCGTAATGTAAAGGTCTAATCAATACACATGTATGTATCAAGTGTGTAGGAATACAACATATAACTGCTATTTTTGTATGTGAATTTTCAAACTATACCATATGTAAGTCTTTGAGAGTTTGATATTGTTATTTCAGCTGATTTGGGCTAGCTGCATATATTGTAAATAACTGTATTGTCACATGGCTGGAAGACCAGTGCCACGGCGCTGACAAAAGACTTTATTCAATGAATAAACTATATTTACAAAAAAAAAAAAAATGTAGTGAGAAGGTAAAGCCCTGACATTAATAGCAATGGAAACCAAACTCATTTTATTTGGGTCAAAACAAAACAGATTATCAGTGATTATTGTAGATGTATGACTTCCTAATGCTGAAATACCCAACTTGTGACTTTGTTGGTTGGTTGTTGGAGTTTTACATCCTGGCAACATCAAAGGTCATATCTGGATGGGTACCGACTTGTGACACTGACAGCGCACACTCATGGTGACTTTATAGTGCTGGCCCACTGAGAAATCAGGCCACCAGCACCATGAGCTGATATCCCACTCAGTCACATTATCCTGACACTGAGCCAACCGGTCATTGCCATTTCCCTAATAATGCCGAGCGACTAGCTAGGAAGCAAAAAGTATAAATTTTTAAGTCATTTGTTTGGCTCGATCAGGTTTCAAATCCCACGATCTACTAAGACGGGAGATGGACGTTCAACTCATTTGGCCATCCCGTCTGGTGCTAGTGGCTTTGTAGAATCAATAGGCACCTGAGAGCAGAATGGGGCAAGTCGGCAGTGTAAGACAAGACGACCAAGTGAGTTGAGCACCTGCCTCGCTAGATAAAGGATTCAGCCGGTACTCACAGTACACAGGTGAATACCAACCCTATATAAAAACGGTCGAAAAAGCGGGGAAATGAAATGAGAGCCTAATTTCACAATCTAAGAAGCAACATTCATTCTTTGTATATGTCTTCATATTTCCCCGCTACCTTTGAGTTGAAAAATATAATAAAATATCTAGTTTAATAAGATTTAAAAGTGAAATCAACGGCGTTCTATGGCCGCCATCTTGTCTTTTTGCATTCTCTCCCATTTCACAAACTCTGTGCCTATATATGTAGCCATTTGATCCTGGAACCACAGTTTCTAGTTCCTGTCCCATACTAAAGCTATTTTTACCCCGTATTTACACGACGTTGTCGTTCACCCATGTACTACAAGTACCGGGTGAATCTTTTATGTACTGCTTCCCTTGCGGAAGGTCATGATTTCGAATTGCAGGTTCGAACCATGGCAGAGTCACACCAATGATTCAAAAATCGATAAGTATCGCTACCCTACCTGACGCTCGGCATTACTAGGATAGAGCAACAAGCCGGAGTGGGAACAAGGAGAACTCAATTTTTTTGGTGACTCAAATTTTCCCAGCTTAATCAACAAATGTAACCCCCCCAAAAAAGAAGAAGGAAATGGTTAAAATCCAGTTTCAAATTGACAGAAACTCATGCAGTCTAGACGAGAATCCTAATTCCACAACTGGGCATGGCAGTATTTACTCTGAACTTCCCACTCCCCTCAAACACTTCAAGCAACATCATGAATCTTTCCCATAACATGTTGTTATACAGCACAGTGATTCCATGGTCGCATACCTGTAGGACTCATCATCAGGCACCAACATACGAAACAACCACAAATGTGTACCAGCTAATATCAATACCTATGCTAACCAGAATAGTCAAAATAACGACACTCCTGGTAGCATACATATACAAAAGCTTGTTTTACTTAACAACACTTCTAGAGCACATTGGTTTTTTTTATCATCGGCTATTGGACTTCAAACATATGGTCATTCTGACATATTTCTTTGGAGGAAACCTACTGCCGCCACATAGCCTACTCTTTCCGATAAGCAACAATGGGTATTATATATGCACTTTCCCAAGACAGGACAGAACATACCACATTCTTTGATGAAACAGTTGTGGACCACTGGTTAAGCTAATATCAAGAACTATGCTAACCCGAATAGTCAAAGAAATGACATTCCCTTACTAACCCCATCCAAATACCCTCCCAAACACTTCCAATTGGAAATAAAGGCAAGGCAATAATACTTAATCACATTGTGAAAAGAAATTCCATTAACACAAATTAAACAAAAGAGGTCAGTACAAACTACTACACTAGTACAGTATAGCCACACTTGAAATGACCCTAGAAATTTGTTTGGATTAACCGATCATTGGTTTAACCAAACTTTGGCTTTGACTTTGACTTTGAGTCAGTGTGAATTGCACATGTAATATATAATGCATGTGGACACTTTGATTATTGTTTTTGATGTATATACAGTATAACCCCATTAAACCAAGCTCAGTTAAACCAAACGATCAGTTAATCCATACTTTTGGGGGGGGGGGGGGGCGGCCTGGCAAAATACTAACATTTATCATATACAAAAGTTGGTGGGGTCTCAGGTGACCTTATAACGACATGAAAGTTTGGCAGTGGCCTGGGTCCGACAATTTTGTTTGGATTAACCAATACTTTGGATTAACCAACTTTGGTTTAACCAACTTTTCTATATGATAAATGGTAGTATTTTGGCGGGCCGGCGAAAAAAGTTTGGATTAACTGATCGTTTGGTTTAACCGAGCTTGGTTTAACGGGGTTATACTGTATCACTAGAATTGTAAGCCTGTTAAAGGGTTTACATCCATAAATCATTTTAATGCTTACAATTAGGCCCTACATAGATACAGGCAATACATTTACATATACACACAGGGTAGGTTCAACAACCATGCAACACATAGCTTGTGCAGGATTCTGGTCACGGCGCCAGTATTGTGACGGTATGATGAAAGTGGGAAATATTGCGCATAGAACATGATTCGAACCTGCCCCTCTTGCCATTCCGGGCTAGTGAGGCAACGATTACACCACCTAGGCTCCCTGAATATCATCACCCTATCCACACTTATGCTGCAGTCACACTACGATGCTTGTAGCCAGCGCGCCACAAATGCGCAAAATAAGTTGTACGCGTCGAGACACGTCCTACTTTTCAGTGGTGTTGGGAAAAAGTTTGGCATCAGCACAGCGTGTTAGTAGCATGCGGCCAACGTTTGTCGACGAGTGCGGTAAAAAAAGAAGTTTGGCGCGACATCATCATATGACCTTAGAAACAACATGGGGCAACGTGTGGAGACGACCCTCACATGCGCGCGGCGTGTGCTTACCGTTCGCATAACGATCTTCCAGCGCTGTCGACGTGCTTCTGACGTCGCCATAATATTGGCACCCGCGTGTTGATGCGCGTTGTCGGTCGTCGAAAGTTTGTGCAAGCATGCCTAACACGCGCGTAATGCTTCCCGACGTGTCCCGACGTTTCGCCATAAACGGACACACGTCGACGCGCGTTGGAGAGAAGCGTCGTAGTGTGACTGCAGCATTACTTGTCTATGTGTCTCCTTGCTCCAGAGGTCAGTGCAGACCACTGTGCACCTTTAACTAAGGTCTCTAAACAGACAGAGGATCCCCTAGATAGTTCACATGCGGGTATTCGATGCTGTCTGGGTACATTTAAGTGTTGCACATTCTTGACAGAACAGTCAATACATTTTTTTCAGACCTATATTCTGTGTCCTACATAGGTAGGCGTCCCGTGTTTTTCCCCAGTTTATTCACACTCAAACAATCTCTGCTAAATAGGCCACGTAAACGCTACCCTGTGCCTTTAGACCTCCCACCCCAGGCCTTTTCATAAGTCATCTATATATATATATACTTATATATATTTATGTATATTTATGTATATATTTAAGTATATTTATGTATATTTATGTATATGTATGTATATGTATGTATATTTATGTATATTTATGTATATTTATGTATATCTATGTATAGTTATGTATATTTATGTATATTTATGTATATTTATGTATATGTATGTACATTTATGTATATTTATATATATGTATGTATATTTATATATGTCTATGTATATATATATATATATTTAAATATATATTTATATGTTTATATATATATTTATATATGTTTATATATGTTTACATATGTGTTATATAATGTATTATATGAATATACATTGCAAGTGTATGCATTGATAATGTGCGGGCATATATATTGGGCCAGATTCAGCTATGCTATTTTGGATCCATCGGGATGTTCCATTGTTGAACCTTGGCCCCCTTTTCGGATGGCTCTGCGCCAAGCTGGGCATTTCTGGCCGTTTCGAGTGTACCGATCCAAGCATCATTAGTGAAATTTAGACTTATTATGTAACAGTAGGGCATTTGTAGTCCGGCCAAGGGCCGAAATAAACATCGGTTCCCACCCCACTTCCATTTTGTTCTTTCTCCTATATTCCTAAACGAGTAATATTTATATTTACATATATTTACATATATTTATATAAATAAGCGAACAGGGAATGTAGAGAAAAGACTAGGCTTGGTTTGGGTTGAGTTTATTTTCTCTGGTAGGAAATATATGCCCTACCGGAAGTAAAAAGAACATTTTGAAGTGAGGCAAGAGGCAGACGGTGCCGGTGCCGAGGTCGGGAGCAGAGAGAGTGCCCAGACCAGGGTTCTGCTCAGAGTCATGGTGGTGGATAGATGGGGGGGCCCAGAAGGGGCCCCTGGAAACATTATGGTCTATTCTTTATTTATATTCACATAATCACTTTTATAGCACATATATTTATACATATTTGTATATATTTATATATATTTATATATATTATGTATATTTATATTTATATACCAAGAGTTCACGTGCAAAACCTCGTAAATGCCAATCCAAAAATCTAGATAAACATTGGAATCAAACCATCAAAATGTTGATTTTTTTTTTTACATTCCTATTTTTTTGGTTCATGGCTCGATAATCATTTCGTCACAAGAAAAGTGGAATTAATGAGAATTAAAATCACCTACAGGTAAAGATATTTTATTATGATTACATTTTTGGGTTGGCATTTACGGGTTTTGCGCCTGAACTCTTCATACATATTTATATATAAATATTAAATGTAATTTATTCATTGAATAATGTCTTTTATTAGCGCCAGAGCGCACTGGTCTAACTTCCAGCATTACTTGATACATAAATGAAACTATCAGGAGCAATAATAAACTGCATACGTTGCATCTTGATATTAACAGAATAAATAACAAATTTAATTATTTATTCATTTAAATTAAGAGGTCAGGCGCATCAATTCTTGCCATTGCCGTCAGAGGGCAGGTTGGTGGTGGAAATCCTGTATAAGTATAGACCCTTCCCACAAAGCAAATTGCGTAGTGAGCTGCTATCCACATCAATTGTAGCCGCTGCCGTTAGAGGTCTCTGCAGATCCAATCAGCCTCCTTATCTCAGCGCGGTGATTAATCGACTGAGTCGTATATTATTGTTATTTATAGGGAGCAAACAGACGCGATTTATTCAGTTATTGTGCTACACTGTAAAGGCTGTGTATCTGTGTAACGCGATACTGTATCTGATAGCCTGTTTACTCTCATTTGAATGGTATCCTCATCAATTTACCTTTCTCTCCGTATTTTCTACTAACCTCACTTCCTTCTTATTTCGGGCAGAGTGACTGAGCGTGGCCAGGCAAGTTACCGCATTTGCAGACAGAGGGCCCTGCAATCAGCCAGGTTGCATAGTCGATGAACAATTAGCGAAATAGCAAAATAGCGAATGGTTGACAGGAAGTGTGAACACTTATTTGTCTCTCATTTTTGCTTGAGTGCAAGTAAATAAGCAACACAAGGAATAATTAGTAGCATGTGGTGAATAAGGGGTCAAATTTCCCTGGATCATCAGCCCATGCTTTTTCTAATCTGTTCTTGAATGAATTTATTAACTGTCTTCTCTTTCTCGGCATCAATAACATTTTGTGGGAGACTGTTCCATATATTTATGATCCTGTTTGAGAAACTGTGTTGCCTTAACTTTGAAATGGTTCTGGGTTTTACTAGTTTGAGAGTATGGCCCCGACTGCCTTCTCTTTCTCAGCATCAATAACATTTTGTGGGAGACTGTTCCATATATTTATGATCCTGTTTGAGAAACTGTGTTGCCTTAACTTTGAAATGGCTCTGGGTTTTACTAGTTTGAGAGTATGGCCCCCAACTGCCTTCTCTTTTATTCAAGGTGAAAAATTGGTTTATATCTATTTGATCAAAACCTTTCATAATTTTAAATACTTCAATTATGTCACTTCTTTTCCTTCTGTAGGATAGGCTAGGAAGTTTCAATTCCCTAAGACTTTGTTCACAGGGTAAGAATAACAAGAGCAGTACAGTAGATGACTTAGGATAATTATAAGGAGTGAAAGTTTCTGATTAATTATACTTGTATAATGCTTATGTAAATCAGCTACCCACCAGCTACAAACCAGCTGTCTACCAGCTACCAACCAGCTACCAACCATACATACAAATAAATATATTATTAAAATTATACATCATACAAATTATACATGAATACATATGGCTAGGAACCTTTCTTTTCACAAATAACTAACTGGTATCAATAATTGATTTAAAGTGAATTTCATGAATGTGGTCAAAAATGATGAAGGAGGTTGTTTTTAGCACTTAGCGAGTTGGCTACACTCATTTAAGCTAATTTTCCAAGCAGATGTGTAGGATTTTTGTCGTACGATAAGATATTTTTGGAGGTGGATGGATATTGTGACATTAAATCATTAATTGTGGTTGACAGTATCGAAAGGAAAAACCTTAAGAACGGAAAAAGGTGACAGCTCGTATGTCGATGCTGATTGGCATTTGCTTTGCATTTGCTTAGCATTTGCTTGGCAGTTACTTGGCAGTTGTTTGGCAGCTGGTTGGTAGCTGGTCGACAGCTGGTTGGTAGCTGGTAGACAGCTGGTTGGTAGCTGGTTGGTAGCTGGTAGACATCTGGTTGATAGCTGGTTGGTAGCTGGTAGACAGCTGGTCTGTAGCTGGTTGGTAGCTGGTAGACATCTGGTTGGTAGCTAGTTGGGACCTGATTGGCAGCTAGTTGATAGCTGGTTGGCAGATGAGGGACTGCTGGTTGGTAGCTGGTTGGTAGCTGGTATACAGCTGGTTAGTAGCTGGTTGGTAGCTAGTAGACAGCTGATTGGTAGCTGGTAGACAGCTGGTTATTAGCTGGTTGGTAGCTGGTTAGTAGCTGGTTGGTAGCTGGTTGGTAGCTGGTTGGTAGTTGGTTGGTAGTTGATTGGTAGCTGAGCGGTAGTTGGTTAGTAGCTGGTTGGTAGCTGGTTGGGAGCTGATTGGTAGCTGATTGGTAGTTGGTTAGTAGCTGGTTAGTAGCTGGTTGGTAGCTGATTGGTAGCTGGTTGGTAGTTGGTTAGTAGCTGGTTGGTAGCTGGTTGGTAGCTGGTTAGTACTGGTTGGTAGCTGGTTGGTAGCTGGTTGGTAGCTAGTTGGTAGCTGGTTGGTAGCTGGTATCTGGTTAGTAGTGGTTGGTAGCTGGTTGGTAGCTGGTTGGTAGCTGGTTGGTAGCTGGTTGGTCGCTGGTTGGTAGCTGGTTGGTAGCTGGTTGGTATCGGGGTGGTAGATGGTTGTCAGCGAATTGGTGGCTGGTTAGTAGTGGTTGGTAGCTGGTTGGTAGCTGGTTGGTAGTTGGTTGGTAGCTGGTATCTGGTTAGTAGTGGTTAGTAGCTGGTTGGTAGCTGGTTGGTAGCTGGGTGGTAGCTGGTTGGTAGTTGGTTGGTAGCTTGTTGGTAGTTGGTTGGTAGCTGGTATCTGGTTAGTAGTGGTTGGTAGCTGGTTGGTGGCTGGTTGGTAGCTGGGTGGTGGCTGGTTGGTAGTGGTTGATAGCTGGTTGGTAGCTGTAGTAGTGCTTGGTAGCTGGTTGGTAGCTGGTTGGTAGCTGGTTAGTAGTGGTTGGTAGCTGGTTGGTAGTTGGTTGGTAGCTGGTTGGTGGCTGGGTGGTAGATTGTTGTCAGATAATTGGTTGCTGGTTGGTGGCTGGTTGGTAGCTGGTTGGTAACTGGTTGGTGGCTGGTTGGTAGCTGGTTGGTAGCTGGTTGGTACCTGGTTGGTAGCTGGTTGGTGGCTGGGTGACAGCTATTTGAGCTGCTTCCCATTATAATATTACTGGATGTCCAGCCGCATGAACACCAGATAATACTACAAACTCTTCCCCTTCATCTCACTCCCTGATGCATCCCTTAAACAACCCTTCTACAAACTCCAAAGGAATAAACGGAAGACAAGTCACACAGATGAACAGTGGTGAAGTTGTGCTTTAATGGCATCAACCCCTGTCCACCTACGAGTAACCTATCACCCACACCCCTTACCTTCTGTCCACACAGAATCTCATTACTACTTTAGCCTGTCTAAGAATCAGTGCCTACAGCCCATTGAGTCCCTTGGGTGTTGCACTCAACTCAATTTAGATATATGAATTTGCCTAGCATCAGACAGAGTGTCTGGGGTTCCTGCTCTAGAGTAGGCGTGTCTCACTCAAGAGCCAGGAGTAGAGTGATCTCTCTTCAGTGTGTCTGAAGCAGAGTCTTGAATAATTAATGAATCTCAGAATGAGGCTAGTGTGGTCAGAGGGCCAAGGTAAGTGTAGGTGACTGGGCAGTCCCACAGCCAGCCAATCAGGCACCCCCACAGTCTGGGTGGGAGCCACCCCCTGGGTGGTGCCCTGGGTGCATATGCAAATGAGGCTGTGGGGGCCTGCCCCGTGGTCATGGGTGGACAGCTAGTTGCAAACAGTTATAATAGATCTATGTTAATATGACCTTTTCTCCAATTGCACTCATTATGGACGCGTAGAGAAACATGTCAATAATCATGTACTGTCTTCTTATATAGAAACATCTCTTCAGTAATCTCAGGCATCACTTATGAACATATATTTCACATAGCTTATATCATGTCACAATGGGAGTGGGATATTATTGCTTTTTAGTTTACATAACATTGTCCCCACTCCGTCGTCCAAGAATAATAATGCTCTCTGCCAATATATAATTCTGAACCGGAAATCCATATATTTTTACACCATGTCCAGCCATCAGCGACAGGACACTCTCCCTGAGCTGCTAACACAAGCAAAACACAAGGCTAGAGTTACTGCACACCTGGTACCACCCACCAGCGTGTTGGCTTTGAGACAGCGATGTTGTCCACAATATTGTCTTGTTTGAGTTGATTTGGGGAAAGAAAAAGATAAGAGTACAAGAGACGATAAGTATAGCTAGAGGCTAGGCCTGGGCAGTCTTATTTGTTTGTGTTCGGAGGGTGTGTACTTGGACACTGTATCTCATTTTGACCAGACGGGATGGCCGAATGAGTTAGAGCGTCCGTCTCCCGTGCTGGTAGATCGTGGGGTCGTGGGTTCGAGTCCCGGTCGAGTCAAACCAATGACTTTAAAATTGATACTTGTTGCTTCCTAGCCAGGCACTCGGCATTATTAGGATAGGGCAAGGACTGGTGTGCTCAGTGTCAGGATAATGTGACTGAGTGGGATACCAGGTCTTGGTGCCGGCGGCCTGGTTTCCCAGTGGGACAGCACTATAAAGTCGCCATGAGTGCGCACTGTCACAAGTCGGTACCCGTCCTGATATGACCTTACATGTTGCTAGGACGTAAAACAACAACAAACAAAACTCATTTTGACCCGTGAATCCACCACGCCTGGAGCACATGGAAGATTGGTTGGTTGGTTGGTTGTTGGAGTTTTACGTCCTGGCAACATCTAGTGTCATATCAGGATGTGTACCGACTTGTGACAGTGCGCACTCATGGCGATTTTTATAGTGCTACCCTACTGGGAAATCAAGCCGCCGGCACCATGACCCAATAACCCACACAGTCACATTATCCTTACCCTATCCTATTAATGCCGAGGGCCAGGCTAAGGCGCGACAAATATCAATTAAAAAAGTCACTGCTTTGATTTGGCTGTGATTCGAACTCTCGAGCTTCCGCTCGGGAAGCCTGCACTGTACCGATTAGGCCACCGCGTCCGGTGGAAGAGGCTAGTGTCCATGTGTGTGTGTGGGGGGGGGGGGGCGGTCTATAGCGCAGAGTTGAGTATCTTTGAAGGAAGACAAACGAGTTGGTTCTTCATCAAACTTTGGTGAAGAATGATAGAATACTTATGTAGCAGTGAGCACGTGACCAACTCTTACTCTTACTCTTAGTTTACTTCCGCCCAGCACGAACAGCTCACCCGCTGCTCCCCCCCCCTCCCCCCCCCCCACCTCAGCCCCCAGTCACGTGGGTGGGCCAGGTTCTCGTCTCCTGCTGGGAAAGCCAGTTAGCGTTCTTAGCATCTTATGTGGCTGTCACACTACGACGACAAGGCCGACGACAGCCCAACGACTTGTCGTTTTGCTCTGTCGTCAGCTGTCGCTACGTTGTCGTTATGTTGTCGTTCGGGTGTCGCCGCGACACCTCCACGACACCTCCGCGACACCTCCAGTTTCTCCACTGTCGCCGGGTTGTCGTCGGGTTTTTGGCCGTGTTGAAAAACCTCGGCGACAGCCGATGTCATTCGGCTGTCGCTACGGTGTTGTTACGGTGTCGTCTTTGTCGTTAAGCTGTCGTCGCTGTCATTAAGCTGTCGCATAGTCTAACACACATGTTTGTACCGTCCCATTTCTTCATATATCATATGGAGACTGCTTCCTAACAGATCCGCTGCATAAACCTACATGTTTGCACCGTCCCATTCTTCATATTTCTCATGGAAACTGCTTCGTGTGTCTGTGTGTGTGTTTGTGTGTATCTGTGTCTGTGTGCGTGTGTCTGTGTCTGTGTGTGTCTCTTTGTCTGTGTGTGTGTCTCTGTGTCTGTGTTTCTGTCTCTGTGTGTCTGTGTGTGTGTCTCTGTTGTGTCTGTGTCTCTGTGTGCGCGATAAACCACACACACTCACTATCACACTCACAATCACATTCACTATCACACTCACTATCACACTCACTATCACATTCACTACCACACTCACTATCACACTCACTATCACACTCACTATCACACTCACTATCACACTCACTATTATGAGCCATGTTTGCACCGTCCCATTCTTCATATTTCTTATGAAGACTGCTTCCTAACAGGTCCGCCGCATAGTCTAACACACATGTTTGTACCGTCCCATTTCTTCATATATCATATGGAGACTGCTTCCTCACAGGTCCGCCGCATAAACCTACATGTTTGCACCGTCCCATTCTTCATATTTCTCATGGAAACTGCTTCATGTGTGTCTCTGTGTGTGTAGTGGTGTGTGTGTGTGTCTCTGTGTCTGTGTGTGTATCTGTGTGTGTGTCTCTGTGTGTGTGTCTGTGTGTGTGGGTCCCATTCTTCATATTTCTTATGAAGACTGCTTCCTAACAGGTCCGCGCATTGTCTAACACACATGTTTGTACCGTCCCATTTCTTCATATATCATATGGAGACTGCTTCCTCACAGGTCCGCCGCATAAACCTTAGCGACAACGGCACCGTGAATTTAGTTCTTGTCCTTGCCACCAGAGGCAGGTTGGTGTTGGGAATTTCTGCTGCTTAGAGTTGCATAGTCAGATGCTTTTGAGGTTCTGTAATTTTCTTTGATCAATACCATTGTTAGATCGCTTTAATCTTCTTTACCTTAGTTTGAACTAACTTTTATTTTAAATGGATAACTTTGGAGATGTATAACATGCAAATCTATCAAAGAGATTTTGACAAGCACGTCAAAATTCTGACACCGTAGGTTTCGGCAGTAACATGTTCTATTAAAGTGACTCAGTAATACTAACAGTATATGCTTCGATGTAGCAATAAATTCCCAATAAGTGCACCAGCGTCTAAATTAGATATGTCAACTCAAATCTAGATAATTGTTTTGGTTTTGAAAAGTTGATGCTTTCATCGGACTGTGCAGCTTTAATCGAAAGTAACATTACAAGAAAAAGGAACAAAAAAGTACGATATAGTACCTATATATCACGACTCCCACAGCTCCACGCCGCCTCTACACTGTCGATGATCTGATGATAGCCAGTGTATGTTGGTGTCTGGTGGCCATTACTAACATTAGTCTTTTAAATCATTTTGCTAAAGGTAGACATAATGGCTGCCAGACGGCGACATAGAGCATGGAATGTGATCTCCTCTCCCCTCTTCTCCCGCCACACACAGAGACTTTGAAAAACACTAAAAAGCACCACCAACAACAAGCAGCTTCAGCGTCACTCTGACCTTGACCTTGACCCTTTGACAGGGTCACGCTGGGAGACGCCCACCTCGCTACAGGTGTGTGGAGATGTAAGTCAGCAGTAAGCAGCCAGTATAGACAGAGCTGGTTCCACTCTGTGTTCATTGTTACATTGTCTCTCCGTCTGTACCTAGATAGTGTAAGCGCGACTAGTTCAGGCACCCAAACATGTTTGCAACAGAGTTAAAACTGCATAGTCCGATGACAACATCAAATTTTCAAAACCAAAATAATGATCTAAATTTGATTCTACATATCTACCTTCGATGCTGGCGCACTTAGTAAACATTTGTCGCCACACAGATGGGAATAGTGAGGCAATTGAATAGAACCTGTTACTGCAGAGGGCTATGGTATCAGAGTTTTGGCGTGCTTGCCAAAATTAATTTAGCATGGTTGCACTTCAAATATCTCAAAAGTTACCCACTTAAAATAAAAGTTATTTCAAGCTAAAGTAAGGTACATTATAATGATCAACCTAATGTATTTATCTCAGAAAATCTCAAAAGCCCCAAAACAATCGGACTATGCAACTTTAAGATTAGGTACTGGCAGCGAAATTGATAAATATGCATAGGGTGCATTATTGTTATTCTTTCTTGTAGATATTGTAATTACAAGCACAAATAAGATGTGTATGTGTGTATGTATGTATGTATGTATAAATATACATATATACTTATATATACATATTAGTAAGGCACCTAATAGTAATACGTGTAATAAAGAAAAATAATATGACAATTCCCTTCCGTGCCCTTATACTCGCATAATGGTTCATGCATCACATATATATATACATATATATACATATATATACGCATATATACATATATATACATATATACCCACGTATATACAACGTATATACATATATATATACATATATCTATATCT
>CM059188.1:26120097-26335418 GCA_030323885.1 Branchipolynoe longqiensis
GCAGTGTTGTTATTGAGGAGAAACTCAGTGAGAGAGAGTGAGAGAGTGAGAGAGTAGAATAGTGGGCGTGTGTGAGAGAAGGTAAGAGAGTGACAGAGTGAAAGGGAGGGAGTGAAAGTGTGGCAGAGTGAGAGAGTGAGCGAGTAGAATAGTGGCAGTGTTCGAGATACGGTAAGAGAGTGGGAGAGTGAAAGGGAGGGAGTGAAAGTGTGACAAAGTGAGAGAGTGAGAGAGTGGGAGAGTAGAATACTGGGAGTGTGTGAGAGAAGGTAAGAGAGTGAGAGAGGGAAAGGGAGGGAGTGAAAGTGTGACAGAGTGAGTGAGTAGAATAGTGGGAGTGTGTGAGAGCAGGTAAGAGAGTGAAAGTGAGAGAGTGAAAGTGTGACAGATTGAGAGAGTGAGAGAGTATAATAGTGGCAGTGTGTGAGAGAATGTAAGAGAGTGAGAGAGTGAAAGGGAGGGAGGGAAAGTCTGAGAGAGTGAGAGAGCTAAAGTCTGACAGAGTGGGAGAGTGAGAGAGTAGAATAGTGGGAGTGTGTGAGAGAAGGTAAGAGAGTGAGAGAGGGAAAAGGAGGGAGTCAAAGTGTGAGAGAGTGAGAGAGTGAGTGAGTAGAATAGTGGGAGTGTGTGAGAGAAGGTAAGAGAGTGGGAGAGTGAAAAGGAGGGAGTGAAAGTGTGACAGAGTCAGAGAGTAGAATAGTGGGAGTGTGTGAGAGAAGGTAAGAGAGTAAGAGAAGGAAAAGGAGGGAGTGAAAGTGTGAGAGAGTGAGAGAGTGTGAGAGAGTGAGTGAGTAGAATAGTGGGAGTGTGTGAGAGAAGGTAAGAGAGTGAGAGAGGGAAACGGAGGGAGTCAAAGTGTGAGAGAGTGAGAGAGTGAGTGAGTAGAATAGTGGGAGTGTGTGAGAGAAAGTAAGAGAGTGGGAGAGTGAAAAGGAGGGAGTGAAAGTTTGACAGAGTGAGTGAGTAGAATAGTGGGAGTGTGTGAGAGAAGGTAAGAGAGTGAGAGAGGGAAAAGGAGGGAGTGAAAGTGTGAGAGAGTGAGAGAGTGTGAGAGAGTGAGTGAGTAGAATAGTGGGATTGTGTGAGAGAAGGTAAGAGTGTGGGAGAGTGAAAAGGAGGGAGTGAAAGTGTGACAGAGTGAGAGAGTGAGAGAGTAGAATAGTGGGAGTGTGTGAGAGTATGATAGTGAGAGAGTGAAAGGGATGGGGTGAAGATGTGACAGAGTGAGAGAGTGAGTGAGTAGAATATTGAGAGTGTGTGAGAGAAGGTAAGAGAGTGGGAGAGTGAAAAGGAGGGAGTGAAAGTGTGACAGAGTCAGAGAGTAGAATAGTGGGAGTGTGTGAGAGAAGGTAAGTAAGCGAGAGAGTGAAACGGAGGGAGTGAAAGTGTGACAGAGTCAGAGAGTAAGTGATTAAGAGAGTGAGAGTAAGAGATTGTTAGAATGTGAGAGTGAGATAATAGGAGTGTGAGAGTGCGTGAGAGAACATGAGAGAGCTAAAGAGTGAAAGGCAGAGAGTGAGAGTGTGAGAGAGTGAAGGAGTGAGAGACTAAGATTTTCAAAGAGTGAGAGTGTGTATGAGTATACGAGAGTGAGAGAGTAGGAGAGGGTGAGTGCTTGAGAGAACGTGAGAGAATGTAGAGAGTTAGAGATTGAAAGGCAGAGAGTGAGAGTGTGAATGAGTGAAGGAGTGAGAGAATAAGAAATTTAAAGAGTGAAAGTGAGAGAGTGTATGAGTATACAACAGTGAGAGAGTACGAGAGGGTGAGTGAGTGCAAGAACGTGAGAGAGTGACAATGAAAGAGTAAGGGAGTTAGAGAGTAATACTAAGAGAATAAGAGAGTAAAGAGTGAGAGTGTGTGAGAGAATGAGAGGGTGAGACAATGAGAAAGTAGGAGATGGAGAGTGCCTGAGCGAATTGAGAGAGTGAAAGGTAAAGAGTAAGGGAGTGAGAAAGTAAGGAGAGAGTATGAGAGTGAGGGAGTGAGATAGTAAGAAAGTAAGAGGTGTGTGTGTGTTTGTGTGTTGCTGTTTTATGTCCTAGCAACAGCTAGGGTCATATCAGGATGGGTACCGACTTGTGACAGTGCGCACTCATAGCAACTTTATAGTGCTGTCCCACTGGGAAACCAGGCCGTCGGCACCATGACCTGGTATCCCACCCAGCACATTATCCTGACACTGAGTACACCAGTCCTTGCCCTGTCCTAATAATGCCGAGCGCCTGGCTAGGAAGCGACAAGTATCAATTTTTAAGTCATTAGTTTGACTTGACCAGGGTTCGAACCCACGACCCCACGATCTACCAGCATGGGAGACGGCCACTCTAACTCATTCGGGCATCCCGTCTGGTAAGAGAGTAAGAAATACTAAGATAGAAAAAGAGTGAGAGTGAGAGGTGTAAGAGTGTGAGAGCGTGAGAGAGCAGTGAGTGAGAGAGTAGAGAGCGAGTCAGAGAGAGAGTGAGAGAGAGAGGAGAGCAGATAAATACAGTCTCTAGTGAGACGGTAATGGTTGATTCCAAGAGCCAGGTACATTTCCGTTATTTAATAATTTTGATCAACTTCCCTAGGACTAGTTGTTAGTGAACCACGTCCTTGGGCGGGGCTACCAAATATTGGGTAACTAGGCATGCGCACTGCGCAGTTCTGCGCGCATTTTCCGGGCCACTCCCCGCCCTTCCCATCTCACCCCGCACCCCCCCCCCCCCACGCCCCCCACTCCACTCTCTTACATTCCAATTGATTTTGTTGTTATTTGTTGCTCGTAGTTGATACTTGTGTATTATATCTATCCTCTATAATCTATTATGGGAATATAAACAAGGACACTATTCATCTTCAGTTCCCTATATAATAGTATATTCACTATATCCTATGTAACTGACCCTGTCTATTACAGTATTGGCCACACTGGCGCCACCTGTGAGGGGCTCTAAGCACTGTATGCTAGCTGCGTCTGGTCATTATCGCCGAAAGACCAGGGATTTTGAAACACCATGTAAAAAACAAATCAGTTTATCCTGAGCAAATGCATAAGCAGATAGTGTGTTGATCATTGCAATTGACAAAGTGTTGTCCCATATTGCTTAGCACCTTTTGAGACAGTCTCATAAGTGTATGTGCATGTACACACATATATATATATATATAACTGTGTAAATATGTAACCAGTAAGAAAAGCGGCATCTGAGCCCTCACTTAGGGGGCTTGATTCCTCGTGTTTGCAAAAGGTTTTCTCTCAGGTGACAATGCGATTAGTGACACTGCTTACCTGTCACGTTACACTCCCATGTCACCTTAAATATGCACGTCTGTGGAAGTGGAAATGACGTTCTTGAAGATTTATACCGTCTATCATGGATAAGTCTGAATGGCCTTGTTTTCACCATTAGACAATTGATCAATAAAAAGACCGAGCATACAGTTTTACAGAACAAATGGATTTTAAGCCTCCAACACCACATAGACATTGTATGGTATGAGAGCAACTGGCCTTTGATGATGCTGTAAGTTATACGCGGTGGTGGAAATCCAAATTGGCAGAGGTAATGGCATGGCAAATTGAACCACCAACCTTCAGATTAAGAGTCCGACCTAGAAAAAAGTCAGACCCTCTAACCACTCTGCCACAGAGAACACCACACCGTTCAATGAGAAGAAATAGAAAAGCAATCCTTGAAAGGAATGTGAACTGGGATGTTGTGCAGGGAGAAAGGGAGGGAAAGGGAATATTAAACCCACTCATTTTGTTGTCTGCTCTGAGAAAAGCTGGACTGACGAGATCAAATCTCTTGTGCTGCCAATAATTTACTAGATGCAGGATTAGATGTTTTCATTCAATTCTTATTCAATTTTGACAGGAACCGTTGTTTTCTAGGCGAGAATGCGACGGCTTTAGATCAATCCAACGGTAGCAGACGACATTTAGCGAGAGACATTTAGCAGACGATGATGAATAGGTGGGGAGTTTTTGAATAGATGTCAAGGGTAAGGTGACGAGATGAAGGGTCTGTCAATGAGGTGAAGTGAACTCCACGGTGTGGGTTAAGAGGGAGGTGAAGGGGGGGATATGTGTATCTATGTATGTGTGTGTGGAGAGGGGAAGGGATGGATGGATGGAGGGGATGAGTGTGAAGGACAACATTAGGAGCACACGGTGAGGTCCTTATGGTGCTGTCACATTATGACGTTTCTCGCCAACGCGCGTCAATGTTTGTGATTTTTTGGCGCAACGTCGGGATACATCAGGAAGCATTACGCGCGCATTAGGTGTGAGTTGGTATTTGTTGATGAACGGCGACGGTCGGCGACGGTCGTCGGTGCACATCAGGGGATCGGCAAAGTTTTGTGCTTGCACAAAACTTTCGACTTGCAACGACACACGGGTGCCAACATTATAGATATGTTATACGCGCTGGAATAATGTTAAATGCAAACGTTATGCACACGCCATGCGCACGTGAGGGTCATTCCGACACGTTGCGCCAAACTGTTGCTTTGTTTGTTTGTTGTTGTTTTATGTCCTACCAACATCTAAGGTCATATCAGGACGGCACACCAAACTTTTTAGTTTTTTTTTCTCACAACATCGGGCGCATGCTACCAATACGTTGTGCTGACGCCGAAAAGTTTGATGTGTCTCGACAATTAAAAGTGATTTTGTGCATTGGCGGCGCGCCGGCGAGAAGCGTCGTAATGTGACAGCACCATTACATTCAGTCATTTACAACGTTTTGTGCAACGAGGCTGAGCAAGCTATAATCATAAGTGTTCGCTTGTTTGTTGGGGTTTTACATCCGTGAAATGGGTCACATCAGGATCGATGTCGACTTGTAAGTTGCAGCAGTGCGTACTCATGGCAACTTTATAGTGCTGCCCCACTGGGAGACCAGACTGCCAGTGCAATGACCCGCTTGCCATTATTAGGATAGGGCAAGGACTGGTTGGCTCATTGTCAGGATACTGTGACTGAGTCGGATATCATGTCATGGTCCTGGCAGCGTGGTCTCCAAGTGGGGAAGCACTATGAAGTCACCATGAATGCGCACTGTCACAGGTCGGTACCTGTCCTGATATGACCTTAGATGTTGCCAGGACTTAAAACTCCACCAACCAACCAACCGGATTCGCCCACCGCGTATTTTGCAAGCGGAAGTGTAGATCTAGGGTAGTGTAGTGTAGATCTAGTGTAGTGTAGATCTAGTGTAGTGTAGATCTAGTGTAGTGCTGGCGGGTGGCGGGTGGCGGGTGGCGGGTGTCTGTGTGTGTGTGGGGGGGGGGGGGGCAGGGGTAGATCAGGATTCAATTGCTAAACAGTTTAATGCCCAGGACACCGCCTCGCCCTTTCCGGACACGGGTGTAACTTTATATGGCATAGAAAAGACGGATCTTACTGAGATAACGCGTCACCAACCTTTCCCGCCCCCTCTCGTCGCTACCAAGCAGAGGAGGTCAGCACTGCATTCCATGCAGGACATAAATTTGACGCGATTTATCTATGTACCACTCCAGTGGTGGGTATCGCCCGAAATACATCACCACTTTCCAGATTTTTGCTTAGGTAAAACGAAAGAAAACTGGTCACCAAGCAAGGCCAAGTAGTGATATAGCGATATAGCGAATGGTAGACAGGAAGTGTGAACACTTATTTGTCTCTCATTTTTGTCGGCATTTAAAAATTGTTTTTGGGTACATTAGTTGTCCCAAGCAGGGGAAATCCCAGTCACAGACGACTGGTCTTCCCCTCTCCACTGCTGGTCGCTAGAAAGCCCGAGCGTACACTTTTACCGACCCAAGGGATTTTTAACCTCTCACACCACATAGACATGGTATGAGAGCAACCGGCCTTTGATGACGCTGTAAGTTATACACAGCGGTGGAAATCCAAATTGGCAGAGCTGGGGGCACAGGGAATCGAACGCCGACCCTCAGATTAGGAGTCTGACCTAGAAAAAAGTCAGACACCCTAACCACTCCGCCACAGAGAAGTCACAATGCAGAGAAGGCCGATGGGGCGCCACCTGTACAACATTTGTGAGAGTTGAATATAAAATATGAGCAAATGCGCTTCTGGTTTATGTCCTGGCAACATGTAAGATCAAATCAGGACAGGTACCAAATTGTGACCGTGTGCACTCATGGCGACTTTACAGTGCAGCCCCACTGGGAAATCAAGGCCGGTGGCACTATGACCCAATATCCCACTCAGTCACATTATCCTGGCACTGTGCTAACCAGTCCTTGTCCTATCCTAGTATTGCCTAGCCCGCGACTAGGTAGTGACAAGTATCAATTTTATAAGTAATTAATTTGACTCGGTTCGGATTCAAACTCAGGACCTTCCGCATGGAAAACCTGTGCTCTAACCGATTCGGCCACAATATCCATACAGTACATAACACTTAACAGTGAATCATGAGGCGTGAACTGACACATAATATATAATCCTTGACATTCCATTTGCGTCAAGATTGACAAAATCGCCAGCCTTCTGGATGCTATGAAAGAGGGCTAAGTTGTACAGTATAACCCCGTAAAACCAAACTTGAAGGGACCTAAGAAATTTCTTTGGATTAACCGATCATTGGTTTAACCGAGGTGTGGCTTCGACTTTGACCTGGCTTTGGCAAAAACGTGGGTGCATTATGAATGTAATATACAATGTATGTGGACACTTTGATTATAGTTTTTTTTATGAATATACAGTATAACCCCGTTAAACCAAGCTCGGTTAAACCAAGCAATCGTTTAATCCAAACGTTTTTGGGTGCCCCGGCAAAATACTAACATTTATCATATAAAAGTCTCAGATGACCTTATAACCACACGGAAGTTCGGTTTAACCATACCGGAAGTGGCCTGGGGGGCCCGGCAATTTTGTTTGGATTAACCGATAATTTGGATTAACCGACTTTGGTTTAACCAACTTTTCATTATGATAAATTTTACCGGGCCACTGAAAAAGTTTGGATTAACCAATCATTTGGTTTAACCGAGCTTGGTTTAACGGGGTTGTACTGTAATTGGTAAAGATGTAGCAAGAAGCCCCCACATGGCTTAAGCAAAAGTTAAAGTTGCATCGTCCGATGGTTTTGAGATTCTGTCATTTTCTGATATAAATACATTAAGTTGATCGTTATAATCTATCATACTTAAAAACGAGTAAATTAGGAAATATTTTAAGTGTACAGACTTAAAGCAGCATAGTCTGATGAAGTATCAAATTTTCAATACCAAAATAATGATATAGATTTAACTCAACATATCTAACTTAGATATTGACGCACTAATTAAGTATTTATTGCCAAATAGAAGAGCACAATGAGTCAATTTAATAGAACATTTTACTGCTGAAGCCTTATGGTGTCAGAGTTTTAGCGTGCTTGCCAAAACTAATTTGACATGTTTCCACTTCAAATATCTCAAAGGTTACACATTTAAATTAAAGATGACTTCAAACTAAAGTAATGTAGATAATAACAATCAATTTAATAGATTTATCTCAGAAAAATGAGAGAAAGTCAAAATCATCAGACTATGCAACTTTAACGTCGGCATGCTTCCTAAAACCAATGGGCCTATATGCTTCAACAGTAGCATATTCTATTAAATTGAACTAGTATGTGCTTCTGTGTAGCAATAACACTAACTAATTGCACCAGTATCTAAGTTGGATATGTAGGTTCAAATCTACATACACATTTTATTTAGGAAAATTTGATGTTTTAATCGGACTGTGCAGCTTTAAAGTTGCGTAGTCCGATGCTTTTGAATTTCTCTATTTTTTCGGAGATAAATATATTAGATCGATCACTAGTATCTACTTTACATTACTTCAAAGTTACGTTTATTTTAAATGGTAAACTTTTGAGATATTTTGAGTGCAAACATGGAAAATGAGTTTTGGCAAGCTTGCCAAAACTCTGACACCATAGACTTCTGCAGTAACAGGTTCTGTTATATTGACTCAGTATTGCCTTCTACGCTTAATAAGTGCATCAGTATCTAAGTTAGATATGTCAAATCAAATCTAGATAATTGGTTTGGTTTTGAAAATTTGATACTTCATCGGACTATGCAGCTTTAAGATGACACGTGGAGGGGGGGGGGGGGCGGTGGTGGGGGGAGCATGTGGCGTGGCATATTGTGTATGCTGTGGAGAACCCCATACCCCGGCGACAGTGTAATGTGCCTATGTACCCTCCCCGAGCAAATCCCATCCACACACTTGACGGAGTGTGTGCTCCTTTTGTACAGACCACCGAGCCGCTTCGTGCGTTGCACTTGAGAAGGGTCACGTGGGTAGGTTTCAGATCCAAGATCTCACCGCTTTGTGCCTTTCATTTGCATTTGCAGGGCAGCTCTTGTTGTAGTAGTAGGATCAAAATTGCATTTGGGTTACATGGATGATTTAGCTCTAATGCCCGGTCACATACACGTTAGTGGACGTAGTTGAATGTAGTGGAGGCTAACGTAGTTTAACGCAGTGCAACATACCGGCAGCCATACTTTTCCATGATGAGAATGTGATAAGAATATGTGTGGGCCATGAGTTCCAATTTACGATTTGGACATGTTCAAAACAGAGGTAGGTTTGAGGCAGACATAGCCTCCGTGATGATAATGTACTCTAGCATACTCTAGTGTAATCTAGTTTACTCTAGCATACTTCTTAATGTACTCTAGCATACTCTAGCATACTCTAGTGTACTCTAGCATACTCTAGCATACTCTAGCGTACCCTAGCATACTTTGACCCACACAAAACCTTGGCCGTTTTGCCATGGTCACATAGCCGTTAGTGGACGAAGTTGAACGTAGTAGGATGTAATGGAGGGTAATGTACTTCAACATAGTTCAAAGTAGTTGGACGTAGCGGGATCCATACCATAACGTACCTGGATTCGTACTGTAACGTATTTATCTGTACCATTAGGTGGGTGATCAACCAAAACCTGCTGTACCTTAAAGTAGTTTAACGTAGTGATAGCGCGTTTCACCCACGTTAATCAATCTACGGATCACTACATCCACTACCGTGTATGTGATCAGGGCTTGAGAATCTCTGATACCTAATGCTAACAGCGAGCATAAATTACTAATAATAGTAATATCCACTGAACTCAAACAAGGTGGTAAAACATCCAGCAAATCCGCTAATATAACTTATAAAGTGCACTAAGTAAAGACTGTGTCCATATGGAATTATATACTCGAGATATGGAACTCTTTGTGACAGATGTATGACACTGGGACACCTTTGTGACAGCTGTCTGACAGTAGGGCTTCTTGTGACCCTTGTCTGACAGTGGTGCCCCTCTGTGAACCTGTCAGTCAGTGGGGCCGTTCCATGACTCCTGTCTGTCAGTGGGACACCTTTGTGGCACTTGTCTGACAGAGGGGCCTCTTTGTGACACGTGCCTGACAGTGGGGCCTCTTTGCGAAATTTGTCTGACAGTGGTGCCCCTCTGTAACACCTGATTGACAGTGGGACCGCTCCATGATTCCTGTCTGTCAGTGAGGCACCTTTATGACACCTGTCTGACAGTGGGTCCGCTTTGTGACATTTGTTTGAAAGTAGGGCCTCTTTAGTAGGTGACACTTGTCTCACAGTGGAACCGCTCTATGACGCCTGTCTGTCAGTGAGACATCCTTGTGACAGCTGTCTGTCAGTGGGGTTGCTATATGGCATTTGTTTGACCATGGGGCTATTCTATAACACCTGTCTGATAGTGGGTCCTCTTTGTGACACTTCTCTGACACTGAGATCTCTTTGTGACCCATGTCTGATAATAGAACTTCTCTGAAACACCTGTGTGACAGTAGGACCTCTGGGTGACACCTCCCTGTCACCGATCTCCCTTTCTGATACCTGTGTGACAGTAGGACCTCTGTGTGACACCTCCCTGGTAGTGATCTCCCTTTCTGGTACCTGTGTGACAGTCCAACCCCTGTTTGACATCTCTCTGACACTGACCCCCCTTTCTGATACCTGTGTGACAGTGCAACCTATGTGTGACACGTCTCTGACACTGATACCTTTGTGTCAGTGTGACCGGTGTGACCTGTGTGCGACACCTCTCTGACAATGACCCTCCTTTCTGATACCTGTGTGACAGTGCGACCCCTCTTTGACACCTCTCTGCCACTGACCCCCTCCCCCCCTTTTTGATACCTTTGTGACAGTGCGACCCCTATTTGACACCTCTCTGCCACTAACTCCCCCTTTTTGATACCTTTGTGACAGTGCGACCCCTATTTGACACCTCTCTGACACTTTCTGATACCTCCCCCTTTCTGATACCTATGTGACAGTGTATTTGACCTCTGTTTGACATCTCTCTGACACTGACCCCCCCTTTCTGATACCTGTGTGACAGGTAATTGACCTCTGTTTGACATCTCTCTGCACTGACCCCCCCCCCCCCCCCCTTTCTGATACCTGTGTGACAGTGCGACCCCTGTTTGACACCTCTCTGACACTAACCCCCTCCCCCTTTCTGATACCTGTATGACAGTGCAACCTCTGTTTGACATCTCTCTGACACTGATCCCCCTTTCTGATACCTGTGTGACAGTGCGACCTCTGTTTGACACCTCTCTGACACTGCCCCCCCCCTTTCTGATACCTGTGTGACAGTGCGATCTGTCTCTGCTATTTCCTTGTTTCAGAGTGAGGCTCCTCACTGATTCTGCTATTTCCTTGTTTCAGAGTGAGGGTCCTCATTGACTCTGCTCTTTCCTTGTTTCAGAGTGAGGCTCCTCACTGACTCTGCTATTTCCTTGTTTCAGAGTGAGGGTCCTCATTGACTCTGCTATTTCCTTGTTTCAGAGGGAGGCTCCTCACTGACTCTGCTATTTCCTTGTTTCAGAGTGAGGCTCCTGCTGATTGTTACATCAGTGCTTCTGGTCAGCCGGTATGTGGGCAGCAATAAAACAGAAAAGGTGAGTAGAAGCCTAATCCTGCACATGTGCCACCTTTGCACCCCAGTCCTGATGTGACCTTAGATGTTGCTAGAACGTAAAACAACTAAAAACAAACAAACATGTGTACCTCTGTGTTCAACCTATGTCTTTGCACTTCGTCATTCTAATTCAAGAGTTGACATTTTGTGAATCTACTTTTCATCCCATTAGGAACCTTCCTTCGATCTGAGTCTTCTTTTATCCCGAAATTAAACTATGTTAAACTAATAGATCGAATATGTGTTTTCATGAATTACCAATATAAAATAAAAACACTCCCAAAATAAAACTACAACTAAATATCAAAACCTGGGACACATGAATATGCTATTTAAACAACTTAAATCACAGTAATTATATGAGAATGTCGTAAGGCGGTGATGAAAATGGGAAATATTGAGCCTAGAGCAGGTTCCAAACCCATACCTCTTGCATCCTGGGCTAACGTGTGAACCATTACACCATCTTGGCTGTCTGATGTGATCTCCCTATCCACGCCTACCTTATTACGAGACTCCTTGTCTAAGAATGTCAGTGCAGACTGCTACAAGAGTAATGCATATATCTGTGTGGTTATTTATGTGGTGAGTTTCAAATCCAGCAATGTCAACGATCATGTTGGATACAGAAAACGGAGATTTAAAAAATCATTTTTCATAGTATTTTGTAGTTGGGGCGATGTACATATAATTAATGTTGTGGGTGTGATAAAAATGGGAAATATTGCGCCTAGAGTGGGACTCGAACCCACATCTCTTTGCATTCCGGGCCAGTGTGCTAACCGTTAAACCACCTAGGTTCCCTTATGTCACCACACTACCCACACCTACCTGTCTATGTGGCTCCTTGCCCGAGAGGTCAGTGCAGACCACTACACTCGTCCCCCTGGAATTGTAAGTCTTTTAATGCTTACAATTACATACATACAGTCAATGCACTTACATATATACATACACAAGGGTAGGTTCAGCAACTATACAGCGTGTAGCTTGTGCAGGATCCTGGTCATGGGACCAGTGTCATGGGGGTGATGAAAATAGGAAATATTGTGTCTAGAGCGGGACTCTAACTCACATCTCTTTGCATCCTGGGCCAGTGTGCTAACCATTACACCATCTAGGCTCCCTGATGTCACCACACTTCCCACGCCTACCTGTCTATGTGGCTCCTTGCCCGAGAGGTCAGTGCAGACCACTACACTAACAACTTATTGGTAAATAGCGTTATATATGGAAACAATCAAAGACATATTATAAAGTATTTGAAATAACTATGACTAAATAGTTTTAACTAAGGAGACAATAATCAAATACATATCAGAAAATAATCGAAACAATTTTATGACCAACATTATCTAAAAGGAAATTCCAGGTTGAATTTTACTACATTGTTTATAATATGCATTGAAAATACTAAACATGCTTCTTGTCACCAGTGATTACATAATGTCAAGCTGTTATTTGGTGGTAGATTTACGGTGAATGTCCATAGTACAAGCGCATATCTCAATGTTCCATGGCCTTACTGAGGATTTTTTAATATTATTTTAGGGACATTATTTCTGTATTATAAATAGCTAGACTTTTATAATTTTGTGCCGCCACTGACGAATTCTCAATGTTCTTTTTAGAGGCATTATTTCTATATGATAAATAGCTGGACTTATATAATCTTGTGTTGCCACTGAAGTTTTTCAATGTTCTTTTTGGAGACATTATTTCTATATTACGTCATTTTAATTCAAGAGTTCTGTATCAAACATGATCCTTAACATAGTTTAATTTCGGGATAAAAGAAGATTCATGTGTTCTAGGTTTTGATATTTGCTAGCCTTGTATGATCTTGTGTCGCCATTAACGATCTTTCAAAATTCTTTTTGGAGACCTTATTTCTATATTATAAATAGATAGACTTATATAATCTGGTGTTGCCACTCAAGAATTTTCAATATTATTTTTGGAGATATTATTTTTATATGATAAACATTGGGACTTATATAATCTTGTGTTGCCACTGAATATTTGTCAATGTATTTTTTTAAAGATATTATTTCTATATTATAAATAGCTAGACTTATATAATCTTCTGTTGCCACTGAAGATATTTTAATACTATTTTCTAAGACCATCGGAGTGTGCAGCTTTAATTTTAATTGCTTCAGTCATTGAAACCAAACACAGAAATTAACCGGTCAAGTATTACACTTCTTGACCTTTCACATCTAATAAACTCTCAAGTATAGAAACAGCTATGTTACCCCAAAAATGGGCCCTGCTTACAAGAGAGTGGAGTGCAGCTCACCCAAATCATTCAGCAGGAACAATGTCAGGGGGAGGTAACTCAAAACATGTACTTCAACTGTTCAAGTAGCAACCACTCTCACACTACACCAACCATGGTGTAAAGGGGCTGTCACATTACGACGCATCGCGCAAATGTATGCCAACGTATGTGATTTTTGGCCGGTATGTTGGGATACGTCATAATGTGTTACGCGTTCGTTATGCATATGTCGATGTACGTCAAGGTATGTCGATGTATGTTGATGTATGTTGACACACATTAGGGGGTCGCGAAAGTTTTGTGGATGTGCAAAACTTTTGACGTACGATAACTTATGGGTGTTATGTTGGCCGTACGTTATGCATACATTAGGCATATGTCGATGTACACTAGATGTACGTTAGATGTACGTTGTTCACTAAGTTGCACTATGTTGACCTAGGTTAAAGACAGTGGAAACGTACAGTCCGTGTACTGACAATGTATGGATAACATATGTCTAACATACGTCTAATGTATGTTTAGCGTTTCTCCACCATGTCTCGACGTATGCACCATATGAGATGTAGTTCTGGTGATTGAATAATGTATATAACGTTTAGCGTCGTTCTGCGAATGTACCATGAGCGTAATTTGAGCATTTTTCGCCGGGAGGCACATTATCCATACGTTGGCCATACGTTGGCCATACGCTATGTATACGGACGGTATGTATATGTCCAACTTTGCCCCCCGCGCCGAAAAGTTTGATGCATCTCAACGTAAAACGGTGATTTTACGCGTTTGCCCCACACTTGCGAGATGCATCGTAATGTGAGAGCCTCTTAAAGCCCCACCTCTAGATGTCTTCCATTTTAAGTTGCATAGTCCGATGCTTTAGACTTACTTTCTGCCTTTTTTTCAATAGATAATTGTATATTAACTTGATCGCTAGAATCTACTTTACCTTTAGTTTGAAGAAATTTTATTATAAATGGCTAATTTAAAGTGAAGACATGCCAAATTAATGTCGGCATTCACGTAAAAATTCTGACACCATATGCTTCCACAGTCATATTATCCTGATACTGAGCTAACCAGTCCTTGCCCTATCCTGATAATGCCGATCGCCAAGCTAGGAAGTGACAACTATACATTGTGTAAATCATTGGTTTGACTCGACCTGGAATCGAACTCCCGATCTCCCACACTGCGCTCTACCGATTCGGCCAACGCGTCCGGTCCTTCCACTGATGACAGAGGGCAGATTGGCGGTGGAAATCTTCTACCAGCCAATAATCCATGCAGGTAGCATCGGTGATTTGTAAAGTCACCATCCATTTTACAGCATGTCACTGAGGTCACGGCAGGTCACGGCAGGTCACGGCGACGACACATCCATAACGAGGCTGGCGAGGAGACCCCTAGCGGGCGCTTGGCCAACTATTGACGAGCTCCCCCTCTGTGATTACAGTGATTAGTGTGTGTGTCACAAGGGAGTGAGTGTGCGTTTGTGACGCCAGGGCGAGCCACTAATCCGCACATCCGGGCAACGGATGGTTATGGCGAGAGGACCACCGTGATCTATGTCCTGGGGGTCCGCTTGAACTCTGGAACGGGCGATTCAAAGGAAGCGTTGATACGGCGTGTGAAGGTTTCCAATTAGCAACACCTTGCTTCCTTGTAACAAAACTAACAATGACGATGAATAATATACTATGCTACTATCGTTTAAAGTTGAATAGTCGGATGTTTTTGAGTTTCTGCCATTTACAAAAATGGATACATTGGTTGTCATAATCTACTGTACTTTAGTTTGAAAAAAAAACCACATTTTACTAAGTTGCGTTGATTTTTTGGCCCTGCACCAACAATTCTACACTGCAGACAGTATGCATGACCTTTTAACTAAAGTAAAACAAGAAAACATTTTAGCCTTTTTGAGGGCAGCTGGACTGTACCACCTCATATAGTTTAAACTAAATAAATTCTATCAATTATTAATAAAACTTTTCTTTTTCTATGGGAATTTGTTTCCCTTGACTACAAATATATGATTGCGAGCTTTCTAATTTAATGAGTGTCTATTGGCACATAATTGATTGTCTGCTTTTACATGTAAAAGCGATGGTTTTAACAAAAAACAAACATTTCTCGCGTGAATATGACCTATGCTGCCAACACGGCGTAAAGCAACCACCAATCCATCAATCAATCAATCAGTTTGAAGTAACTATTAGTTTAAAGTTGCATAGTCCGATGAAATATGACAATTTCAAAATCAAAACAATTATCCAGATTTGATTTTTACATATTTAACTTAGATACTGATGCACGTATTGAACATTTGTTTCTTCATAGAATGGAATACTGAGTCAATTTAATAGAACATGTTACTGTAGAGGTCTACAGGTCTATGGTGTAGGTTTTTGCAAGCATGCCAAAACTAATTTTCCATGTTTGCACTTCAAATATCTCAAAAGTTTACAATTTAAAATAAAAGTAACTTTAAACTAATGTAAAGTAGATACTAGTGATCGATCTAATATATTTATCTCAGAACAATTACAGAAACTCAAAACCATCGGACTATGCAACTTTAAGCGGTTAACTTTGGAGATATTTGAAGTGCAAATCTGCCAACTTAATTTTGGCATGCACATCAAAGGTTTGTCACTATGCTTCAGCAGGAAGAGCTCCTATTACATTGGTCTAGTAATAGTATCTCTTTCTATATAAAAGAAACAAAGAAATGCACGAAGTTGCAGAGTGTGATGGTATTTCCTTTCTGTCGATTTCTAGGATAAATATATTAGGTTGGTTGTTATTGTCGTGGGGGTGATGAAAATGGGAAATACTGCGCCTAGAGCGGGACTCGAACCCGCATCTCTTTGCATTCCGGGCCAGTGTGCTAACCATTACACCACCTAGGCTCCCTGATATCAACACACTCCCCACGCCTACCTGTCTATGTGGTTACTTGCCTGAGAGGTCAGTGCAGACCACTACATTATTATTTACATTACTTTAATTTGAATTAAGTTTGATTTGAAATGCTTAACTTCTGAGATCTATCTGAAGAGCAAACATCCCAAACTGAATTTGGCAAGCACACAGAAACTCTGAAACCATATGCTTCTGCAGCAACAGGTTCTATTAAATTGCCTCAGTATTAACTTCTACGTGACTACACATGATTAATAAGTGCATCACTGTTTAAAGTTGCCTAGCCCGATGGTATTGATTTTCTGTTATTTTCTGAGATAGATATATTAGTTTGATCGCTATAATAGACTACATCACGGTTCCGGCTGCGCATGTGCTGAAAACGGCGCCAGGAGCAAAGCAAAGGCCTACGGCCATTGAGTTTGCCGATACGCGTTAGGGCAAAACTGGCATTTTATTCAAAATAAATAGAAATACATAACAATTTGGCACAAACATGGATGGAAGGATGGAATATAATAATATAATGAATATGTTCAAGATACAACTCTCCATAATTAAGTATTTTGAGCTAAGAAACATACAATTTCAGTCACTTTACAGGCTGATGTTTACATCACCATTGATTAGTCAGAAGTAATTCTTGTTCTAAATATTAAAATGTCAAATGTGTCAACAAAAACTTGTATCAAAGAAATATATAACCAATGTCTGATTAACCCTACTCATTTTCTATTTCTACATATGTGATTAACCATAGAATATAAATACAAACATGAATAAAATATATAAAACTGACTCTGGCTATGGCTCTAACACTAGTCTGAGTGCCTAGATTTGTCTAAATCTAAATGCACATGGCATAAGATGTTCTGATTATATTGATGTAAATGCAATGCTGGATAAGAGATTAATATCTTACTTTATTATATATATTTTTTTAGTTGGTATTCTATGTTTCAAACAAGAGCTGAGATGAGCTGAAACTAGCACATTTCATAGCTGCACCCAGTGTATTAACATTAGTCATGCACTTCTCACAGGTATGTTTTGCTCTGACACATCCCACAATGCACAGCGCCACTGGAACCGTAATGTAGTCTATACACCTGACATTTGTTTGAGTAGCTTCTGTTTTAAAAAGCCAACTTTTGAGATATTTGAAGCGCAAGTATGTAATATTGAAGCTGCATAGTCCAATAAAGCATCAAATTTTGAAAGCCAAAATAGTTATATAGATTTGATTCTACATATCTATCTTAGATACTAATGCATTTATTACGTATGTGTTGCCAAATAGAAGGGAATGCCAAGGCAATTTAATACCGACCCACCCACGGGGAGGCTTAAGACTAACGCATGTAGATATATATACAAATACATAAACAATATATACATAAACAATACCCACACAGGATTTCGTTAAAATCCAGCAACCGGAAACGGAAATAGGCCTCTATGGGCGCCACCATTTGTAAACTCGTGTTGAATAACCCATAAAATCAAAATCCAAAGTTTTCTGCTATTATCGCTCAGTTTCCAACCTGGTCCCCTAGCCTTTGTACCGGAAACAAGTTTAAACGCTCCGTCTACAGCGATTGGCTTAACACCTTAATGATTTCATTCAAAATTAAAAGAAATAAATAACAATTTGGTTTGTTTGTTGTTGTTTTACGTCCTAGCAACATCTAAGGTCATATCAGGACAGAGGCATACAATCATAAAATACTTTGCTGTAGTTATATCGGTGGGTCGGTCCTAAGCATTCCTTATTCATATTAGAACCTGTTAGTTCTGAAACCTATGGTGTCAGAGCTTTGATGTGCTTGCCAAAACTAATTTGACGTGTTTATGTTTCAAATATCTCCAAAGTTAGCCATTTGAAATAAAAGTTGCTTCAAACTAAAGTAAGGTAGATTATACCTATCAATCTAACATATCTATCTCAGAAAATGACAGAAACCCAAACCCATCGGACTATGCAATTTTAATACACATGACCTATAATGAAGGAGAGGGTTAAGAGGGACTTCCCAGCATCCCACTTCCGGTTGTGCAAACACGCCAGGTCGCAGCTCCAGTTCCTACTGGGGAACCAGTGGACAATAACTCGGAATGCACGTAATTGGGAACAGGCTGAAACCAGCGAGAAACAGGATGTCAATATGACCCCCTCCCCCCTCACCAGGTCAGCATCAAAAGGAGACAAGGTCATAAAGGTCACGGCTCAAGGTCACCAAGGGCCACTGCGTTGACCTCTAGACTTCCTCTTGCCTTTATCGTGATTTTAGAAACCCTGCCGTCGTTGGTTGATTCGCCTACTTTCACCAATTTGCAAATGGCGGCTTTTACAGTTCACAGGCGGTAGGCAGTTTGTAGCGAGCAAGTATTTTAATGATCTTACTGGATGGAGTCTTGCTGTGTTGTCTTATGCATTCCTGACAGGCGCTGCAAGTATTTGAAGAGTTCAAGCGCAAAACCATGTAAACGGCAATCCAAAAATGTAGTTCAAATATAGGATTTCTACCTGAAAATAATTTTAATTCTCATTAATTCCACATTTCATGTGATCACATGGTTATGGAACAATGAATAACAGAGAAGAACTATTTTTGAAATGAAGGTTTTGAGGGTTTAATTCCAATGTTTTCTCCAGATTTTGCACCTGAACTCTTCATTTGCAGACAAAGGGAGGCCTTGGTTTGTGAGGGAATGCTTTGGGTTCGAGTCCCGGTCGAGTCAAACCAATGACTTTAAAATTGATACTTGTCGCTTCCTAGCCAGGCGCTCGGCATTATTAGGATAGGGCAAGGACTGGTGTGCTCAGTGTCAGGATAATGTGACTGAGTGGGATACCAGGTCATGGTGCCGGCGGCCTGGTTTCCCAGTGGGACAGCACTATAAAGTTGCCATGAGTGCGCACTGTCACAAGTCGGTACCCGTCCTGATATGACCTTAGATGTTGCTAGGACGTAAAACAACAACAAACAAACAACATCGGCGTTCGTTAGATTGGTTGGTTGGTTGTTGGAGTTTTACATCCTTGCAACATCTATGGTCATATCAGGACGGGTACTGACTTGTGACAGTGCACACTCATGGTGACTTTATGGTGCTGCCCTATTGGGAAATCAGGCCGCTGGCACGATGACCCGATATCCCACTCCGTCGCATTATCCTGACACTGAGCTAACTAGTCCTTACCCTGTCCTATTAATGCCAAGCGCCAGGTTGGAAGCAACAAGTATTAATTTAAATAAGTCATTGGTTTGACTCGATGACCGGGAACCGAACTCCCGATCTCCCGCGCGTGAGGCTCGCGCTCTATTGATTCGGCCACCGCGCCCCGGTCTTTTGTTAGGACCACACCGCGCCGACTGTGATTGGAGATTAGGGCTGCTGTGCGTTTCTATGGTTACTTATCGACATGGCTAATCTGGGTGTAAAACCTAAACTAGGGGATACTTGATGTTGAACACTGAAGGCCCGGTCACATACACGTTAGTGGACGTAGTTGAACGTAGTGGAGGCTAACGTAGTTGAACGCAGTTGAATGTACCGGCATTCATACCGCTCCGTCATGCTAACTTGGTAATAACATGGGTGGGTTGTGAGTTCCGATTTAATCTTTGGACATGTTCAAAAGAGTGCTACGTTAGAGGCTGAATTTGCATCTGTGATGCTAACGTACTCGAGCATACTCTAGCATACTCTAGCATGCTCTAGCATACACTAGCGTACTTGGACAAAGCCCTGGTCACATAGCTGTTAGTGGACATAGGTGAACGTAGTGGAGGCTAATGTAGTTGAACATAGTTGAACGTACTTGAAAATAGTTGAACCAAGTTGAACATAGTTGAACATAGTTGAACATAGTTGAACATAGTTGAACATAGTTGAACATAGTTGAATGTAGTTGAACATAGTTGAACGTACCGGCATACATACCATAATGTATTTATCCGCACAGTAAAGTATTTAGCAGTACCGTAACATATTTATCCATACCGTAACATATTTATCCGTACCAAAACCTGCCGTACCTTAGCGTATTTCAACGTAGTTTAACATACTTACACCACGTTTGACCCACATTACATCCACTACATTCACCTACGTTCACTAACGTGTATGTGACCAGGGCATAACCGACTTGGCTACTTGCTTTGTTGGTAGTAATTCTCATTTCAGCGCGAAGTAGCCGTATTTAGATTTTGTTTGTTGTTGTTTTACATCCTGGCAACAGCTAAGGTCATATCAGGACGGGTACCGACTTCTGACAGTGCGCACTCATGGCAACTTTATAGTGCTGTACCACTGGGAGATTGGGCTGCCAGCACCATGACCTGATATCCCACTCAGTCACATTATCCTGACACTGAGCCAACCAGTCCTTGCCATATCCTAATAATACCGAGTGCCAGGCTAGGTTAGGAAGCGGCAAGTATAGATTTTTAAGTCATCGATTTAACTCGATCAGGGTTCGAATGCACAAACCCATGGGTTTGGATGCCCTGATCTCCCAAAACAGGACACGGACGCTCAACTCATTCGGCCATCCCATCTGGTGCATATTTAGATGTGCTTCTCCTTATTGGGTGCATTCAAACTGTGACAACACGGCGTCCGTTTGAATCTGCTAATGCTAGGTACACACCTACCATTTTTCCGCACCTACCTACCGTATTCGATCTAAAATTGCCGAAAAGTCTTGAGGTGTGCACTCCCCTAGCACACCTACCGATTGCGATTCGCGACTTAAAACTCAATTTTAGGGCTAAAAGTGCTTCCTTACGATTGCAATTCACGATTCGAAAAATGAATCGGCACGTTTTCAGTTTTAAGCGGGCCAGGTCGGGTCACGAGTTTTAGTGCGCGAGTCGTAAACAGTAGGTGTGTACCTAGCATTAATGTCGTCTGCTTTCTTTTCCCTGCCACAGATTTCAAAGCTGATGGAAACATAACAACATTGTTGAAGCCAAACCACTTATCTAAATTCTATCCTACGAATGCACCCAGGAAGCTTTTCTTGCTGCAGAGGATGGGATCAATTCAATTGAACTTGTTACGGCTGAAGTCTATGGTGTTCAGCGTTTCGATGTGCACACCAAAATCTATTTAATGCTTCCAATTAAGAATTTTACAAAGTTAGCTACTTCAAATCAAATTTACACAAAACTAAAATAAATATAAATCGAGGTTGTCTCGGGAGGTAGAAACAAAGGAGACTCTTATGGGTTGAGAGTTTTATTATTGCTCGTGACTCGGAATAGACTACATCACGGTTCCGACTGCGCATGGGCCGAAAACGGCCTTGGGAGCAAAGCAAAGGCGTACGGCCATTGACTTTGCCTATACACGCATTGAAAAACGTCAGTTCTATTCAAAATTAATAGAAATCCCAAACCCTAACCTTATCAATTTAATATAATCTTTTTGTTAAACCTGTTTTCTATGGTTCAAGAACTTGCCGTATCGTAATAACACTTTTTGACACATAGTGAGCAGGGCGTAGTTGGCCCATCAGTACCAAGAAACGACGGTGGTGGCACCACCGTAGCCCTAGAGTTCCACAGCTTAACATAGCCGATAGCAGATTGGTTAATCATTAAATCAATAATTATAGAATATTAGGACAAATAATAATACGTCCTGCCAAAGATTTATACCCACATAATATTACGCTAACTATAACCATCAACTTAATATATTTATCTAGAAAATATGGCACAAATTCCAAACCATTTTACTAAGCGAATGTAACCCTAGTCTCAAATTAATTATTACAATCTACCTTAGTTTAGTTTGAAATAACTCTTAATGGTCTCATTTCAAATGGCTACCTTTTGAGATATTTGAAATGCAAACATGCTAAATAAATGTTGGCAAGCATTCCTAAACTCTGACACCATAGGCTTTAACAGTAACATAGCCTTTTAAATTGATTCAGTACGCCCTTCTATGATGCAACAATTGTTTAATATGCGCATCAATATTTAAGCTAGATATGTGGAATCACATCTAGATGAGGGATTTTGTTTTGAAAAATTTGATGCTTTATCGGATTATGCAGCTTCAACTAATGAACAAAATACAAATCTTTCATGGCCTGGATCCTCAGAGTGACTATTCCTGTAAAGGCGAGGTAACGAGATCTTTAAAGGAACAACCTGCCCTGCCATCTGCTGCTGGGCTGATACTGTGTTGGGTGCTGGTGGGCTGATAGGGTGCTGGTGGGATGATAAGGTGCTGGTGGGCTGATAGGGTGCTGGTGGGATGATAGGGTGCTGGTGGGGTGATACTGATAGGGTGCTGGTGGGCTGATAGGGTGCTGGTGGGCTGATAGGGTGCTGGTGGGCTGATAGGGTGCTGGTGGGCTGATAGGGTGCTGGTGGGATGATAGGGTGCTGGTGGTGGCTGATAGGTGCTGGTGGGCTGATAGGGTGCTGGTGGGCTGATAGGGGCTGGTGGCTGATAGGGTGCTGGTGGGCTGATAGGGTGCTGTGTGGCTGGGAGGGTGCTGGTGGGCTGATGGTGGCTGTGGGATGATAGGGTGCTGGTGGGCTGATAAGGTGCTGGTGGGCTGATAAGGTGCTGGTGGGTTGATAGGGTGCTGGTGGGCTGATAGGGTGCTGGTGGGCTGATAGGGTGCTGGTGGGATGATAAGGTGCTGGTGGGCTGATAGGGTGCTGGTGGGCTGATAAGGTGCTGGTGGGCTGATAAGGTGCTGGTGGGCTGATAGGGTGCTGGTGGGCTGATAAGGTGCTGGTGGGCTGATAGGGTGCTGGTGGGCTGATAGGGTGCTGGTGGGCTGATAGGGTGCTGGTGGGCTGAGAGGGAGCTGGTGGGCTGATAGGGTGCTGGTCGGCTGATAGGTATGCAGGTATTGCAGGTATTGCAGGTATAGCAATACCTCAGGGAGTTTGACGCCCCTGCCCTACAGAGTTGTAAACCACTGCCTTGTGGTACAGGTTCTTGACAGAACCGAAGGGTAAGGGAGCAAACCCTAAACAGAAAACCATATCACTGTGGCAGCATTAAGGGTGGTTGATGTATGGAACTCCCAACATCTCCCGACCAGCCACTGCAGGGACAAATAGTTTTGCACCTGTCTTGACATGTTCTTGCCAGTGTGAAACCTCTATTTGCTCCCCGAGAGAGTGCCGCTGGTAACTTGCAAAAGCCAGCAGCACTTCAACACTTTTGCAGGCAGCTTTCATGAAATGACTATACGGGGTCAAGGCCTGGACCAGTTGTGGACAGTGTACAGACGACAGGTGAAAAAGCTGCATGCCTTCATGATGCGACATCTGCATTCAATCATGAGGCTAACCTGGAAGGACAAAGTGACAAATAAGGAAATACTCGAACGGACGGGACTGCCCTCTATGGAAGATCTTCTGATCAAAAAGAATCTCTGGTGGACTGGACACCTCATGAGGATGTCATCAGACAGGCTACCAAAGCAGATCCTCTATTCTCAACTGTCTTCTGGTTACAGAAAGAGAGGATACCATCAAGAGAAACCTGAAGCTGAGAGACATTAAGACCGACTCATGGACATCACTCTCACATCAGAGAGTTAAATAGAGAGCGGCAGTCAAGTAATGAAAGCAGTCTTTGTCGCATCGTGACCGACAGCATGATGATGATGATGATGGGCTGATAGGGTGCTGATGGGCTGATAGGGTGCGTTGGGCCGTTGCCCTGCGCACTAACCCGTTTGAACCGCTGTTTTATGAGAATGCTTGGCTGTTGCAGTTTTACCTCCTGGCAACATCTAAGGCTATATCAGGACGGGTACCGACTTGTGACAGTTCACACTCATGGCGACTTTATAATGCTTCCCTCATGGGAAATCAAGCTGCTCGCACTGTGGCCTGATATCCCACGCAGTCACATTATCCAGACACTGAGCTAACCAGTCCTTGCCCTATCCTATTAATGCAGAATGCCAGGCTAGGACGCGACAAGGATAAATTTGATAAGTCATTGGTTTGACCCGACCAGGAACAGAACTCCCGATCTCCCGCACAGGAGCCCTGCGCTCTGCCGATTCGGCCACTGCGCCTGGATGCTTTATGAGAATGGCCCACGCCTGAGCCTGACCCCTTTGCGCCCTCCCGGGGCATCCCGGGGCCTCCCGGCGCCCACCCATTCAGAGGCCGGTGATCGGGCCGGACAGACACTATCTGACCCAGCTCCGATGTCACAACATTTGTCAGTCACCTTGTGAGTTGTAAAGTACCTGCGCACCACTCTCCTCCCCCCCCCCCCCCATCCCCCCTCCCCGCACCATCCGATAGAGGGCGCTACCCCACAGGGTACAAGTGTGTGTGTGAGCCCGTCCCCATCCCACCAACTCTCCACTCGCACCCCGACCACCACCTCCACCAATACCCTACCCCACCGCCACCGCCACTGCCACCACCACCGCCACCGCCACCGCCACCGCCACCGCCACCGCCACCGCCACCGCCACCGCCACCGCCCCCACCCGCCACCGCCGCCGCCACCACACCGCCACCGCCACCGCCACTGCCACTGCCACCGCCGCCACTGCCACCGCCACCGCCACCCACCACTGCCACCGCCACCGCCACCGCCACCGCCACCACCACCGCCACCGCCATATTTTACTTAAGGAAAATTATAACAATCAACCTAATATATTAATCTCAGAAAATGACAGAAACTCAAAACCATCGGACTATGCAACTTTAAATAAGGTAGATTATAATGAACCAATTAAAGCTGCATAGTCCGATGAAATACCAAAATTTCAAAACCAAACCAATCATCTAGATTTGATTTTATATATCCAACTTAGATACTGATGCACTTATTAAGCATTGGTTTCTGTTCAGAAAGGCAATACTGAGTCAATGTAACAGAACCTGTTACTGCAGAAGTCTATGGTGTCAGAGTTTTGGCGAGCTTGCCAAAACTAATTTTCCATGTTTGCATTCAAAATATCTCAAAAGTTTACCATTTAAAATAAAAGTAACTTTGAACTAATGTGAAGTAGATACTAGTGATCGATCTAATATATTTATCTTGGAAAAAAGACAGAAATTGAAAACCATCGGACTATGCAACTTTAATATACAGAAAAACCTCTCTATATCGACCGACCTTAGGACCGACTTTAAGTGGTGGATTTAGGGAGGTGGTCGCTTTAGGGAGTTAGAATATGGTTAGAATGGTATTGTCGGGACCCAAATAAAGCGATCGATATAGGGGAGTGGTCGATCTGTGGAGGTGCTTGGTTAGGGAGGTTTTACTGTATGTATATATATACATATATATATATATATATATATATATATATATATATATATCTAAGCAATATTCCGATAACTCAAAACCATCAGGTGGCTAAGGCCAAGGGCGGACTCACATACCCCCCACCCACCACCATCCACCCACCACCCACCCACCCATCACCCACCCACCCACCACCGAGTGAATGGAATGCCACCTTTATGTTAAGCTGCACATGGTCGGGGTGGGCAGTCAGTCGCTAGACTGCCCTGTAGACAGCAGCTAATGAGAAACACAACCCTCCTCTTTAGAATAGAACGCCTGGTGGCGGTAACAGTGAATTACTGCCCCGAACTGCCGGCCTACCTCCCCCTCCCCCCCACACGCACCCCACCGCCCCACCCCATCCTCCTCCACCCCCACACAGCCTACCTGACCCACCCCCACCCCACCCCCACCCACCCTCCTCCACACACACACAGCCTACCTCACCCCACCCCACCACACCACACCACAATCCTCCTCCACAGACACATAGCCTACCTGACCCACCCCCACCCCACCCCCACCCCACCCTCCTCCACACACACACAGCCTACCTGACCCCACCCCCACACCACCCCCATCCTCCTCCACAGACACATAGCCTACCTGACCCCACCCCCACCACCACCCCCATTCTCTCCAGACACACATTGCCTACCTGCCCCCACCCGCACCCCGCTTCCCCCACCCCTCCACACACACACAAGCCTACCTGACCCCACACACACATAACCTACCTGACCCCAACCCCCACCCCACCCCATCCTCCTCCACACACACACATAGCCTACCTGACCCCACCCCCCCCACCACCCCCATTCTCCTCCAGACACACATTGCCTACCTGCCCCCACCCCCACCCCACCTCCACCCCCACACAGGCTACCTCACCCACCCCCGCCCCCACCCCATCCTCCTCCACACACACACACACACACCTCCGCGATGTACCCCCCCCCCACCCCCAAAACAATAGTTCTTGCCACTGCCGTTGAAGGGCATGTTAGTTAGTGGTGGAAATCGTCTATAGGACCTTTCCCACAGTGTGCTGCAGCTGACAACACTATCAATTACACTGCCGTTAGAAGGTGGTTTCGTGGTGGAAATCCTCTATAAAACCTTTTGCACACATCATGCTGTACAGTGAGCGCCTCCCGAGTCCCACAACATTAGTTCTTGCCACTGCCGTTGGAGGGCAGGTTGTGTGGTGGTGGAAACCCTCTATAGGATCTTTTCCACGGTGTGCTGGGAACTGAACTCCCGATCTCCCGCACTGGAGGCCTCCGCTCTACCGATTCGGTTACCGCGCCCGGCACGCTAGATTTACGGGGATCCCGTTAAAAGATCTGCGAGATTCGCGACATTTATGGAGTAGATGTCTGATACTAGGCTGATACGATGCTCAGTTTGATGTCAGGTTGTCGCCATGGAGATCTGAGTTCATTTTCTTATAGTTTTGTAGTAGTTTTGTGATCTCCTCACTACCGTGGGATGATACTTAATAGACGCCTCCAGCAGCAACAACAACAACAACAGCAGCAACATCAACAACAGAAAATGAGCCGAACTCTGACTTTTGGTAAATCTGACAGTGCTACGCATGTGAGGAGAATTGTGCTGGCAACATCTAAGGTCACATCAGGACGTGTACCGACTTGTGACAGTGCTCACTCATGGCGACTTCATAGTGCTTCCCCACTGGGAAATCAGGCCACCGGTATCCCAATCAGTCACATTTTCCTGACACTGAGCTAACCAGTCCTTGCCCTATCCTATCAATGCGGAGCGCCAGGCTAGGAAGCGATAAGTATCAATTTGATATGTCATTGGTTTGACTCGACTTGGGAACCTAACTCCCGACCATCCGCATGTAAGGCCCACGCTCTACCGATTCGGCTATCGCGCCCAGTATGTAAGTTGTAAGGCATACTCCAAAGGCTTCAAACTTACTTGAAGTCATACTAGAGTTTGAACTATTTTCCAAGTTTGTAATATGCCATAGTTTACGTCAATGTGGGACCAGACGGGATAGCCGAATGAGTTAGAGCGTCCGTCTCCCATACTGGTAGATCGTGGGGTCGTGGGTTCGAACCCTGGTCGAGTCAAACCAATGACTTAAAAATTGATACTTGTCGCTTCCTAGCCAGGTGCTCGGCATTATTAGGACAGGGCAAGGACTGGTGTGCTCAGTGTCAGGATAATGTGACTGAGCGGGATACCAGGTCATGGTGCTGGTGGCCTGGTTTCCCAGTGGGACAGCACTATAAAATCGCCATGAGTGTGCACTGTCACAAGTCGGTACCCGTCCTGATATGACCTTAGATGTTGCAAGGATGTAAAACAACAACAACAAACAAAAACGTCAATTCATTAGGGCTGAAACAACGGTTTGACCAGAGAGACCCCCAACCATGACTGCCGCTCTCCATTTCATTTAATGAAAGCTGCCTGCAAAAGTGTTGAAGTGCTGCTGGCTTTTGCAAGTTACCAGTGGCACTCTCTCGGGGAGCAAATAGAGGTTTCACACCAGCAAGAACATGCCAAGACAAGTGCAAAACTATTTGTCCCTGCAGTGGCTGGTCGGGAGATGTTGGGAGTTCCATACATTTATTCACCATGCTCATAACAGATAAGTGTGTTAACACTTGTTTTCACCGCTGGGCAGCGCTAATCCAATTTAATTTAAATCTTCGGAATTATGTTTCAGTAATAATTGTGGTTTTCTTGCTTCCGGTTTATGGCTTGTAACTGTTTGTAGATTGCAAACAGTCCAAAAATCCAGCTTTCACTATACTTTGTGTTAGTGCATTTAAACATCATCTGTTTTTCTAGGTTACATTATTTTATTTATTCGTATTTCCTTAAACACTGCTATGTTTTCCAAATTTCGTGTTGCAGCTGGCAGTTTATTCCAAATATTGGCATTCATGTTAGCTACACTGCGATCATATGCAATGCACTTTTGATTTTTTTTGGGTCATGTTACAGTTCCTTTAAGAAATATTGCTCCAACTAAACAACACCAGCTCCAGTGAATCGTTATCGAGCAAAACCAGCTCCTTACAAAGGAAAACTTAATATAAAACTTGCGGCAAAGAGCTTTCAAATAAAGTGTAACTTTGAGATCTCTTTAAGGCACTTTCCCTTACACCGCTTTTCAAAGACCAGCGTCCCTGCGTTTCAAAGAGGTTTGGCAAATTTATCTCGCTCTGTAATGTTGACACATTATCCACTTCTGACTTTAATGTTAAATAACCTGATCCTTTACAGAGCAGCTGTTTTAGGTATCACAGAAAGAAGTTGCGAATGCAACATTGAATAATTCAGGTGACAACTTGGCAAATGTCAATTTAGTCACAAGGAAGGAGGACTCTTTTTTTTAAATATTTAAGCAATATCTTCTTTACTTTGCTGAAGTATTGATGAAATGACTGGGGATTTTTGTTAACCCTTTAGCTACAAGACAAAGTTCTAGCTTTTTCGTTTTACAAACATAGCTTTGGAAGCAGAATTTTATTTAAACTCAGTTTGCAAACTTCAAGTTTCATAATTCCATGGTTTTGAGTTTGTGCCGTATATTATTTTATATAAATATTTTAATATTAAGTTTCACAATCCGGTTGTTTTGACTTTGTGCCATATATTATTTTAAATAAATATATTAAGTTTCATAATCCCATAGGTTTGAGTTTGTGCCATATGTTGTTTTAGATAAATATATTAAGTTTCATAATCCAATAGTTTGGTGTTTCAGCCATGTATTATATTAGATGAATATATTAGATTCATTATTATGATAATATTAAACCACAATTTGAATTCTGTTTATTTCAAAGCTATAACCTTTGAGATTTAAAAAATCAAACCTTGCCAAATTAATGTTGGCATGCTCCTAAAAATGTTCTATATAACAGTTTAACCAGTTACATATCCTGTTAAAGTTGCATAGTCCGATGGATTTAGAGTTTCTGCTATATATATATATATATATATATATATATATATATATATATATATATATATGATATATATATATATATATATGAGAATGTCTCAAAAGGTGCTAAGCAATATGGGACAAAACGTTGTCCATTGTAACGGTCAACATAGTATATTTGCTTATGCATTTGCTCAGGATAAACTGATTTGTTTTTTTTATGGTGGCTCATAATCCCAATAGAATACATATTGATTTGAAGGAAATGTCCTTGTGTCTTCAGTGTAACCGTTTCCGTGCTCTTTTGTGTCAATCGTTACAATAGACAAAAAAAAAGAGTTATCACCTTTTGAGACAGGCTCATATACAGTAAAAACCTCTTTATACCGACCCCTCTTCAGATCGACCACTCCCATATATCGATCACTTTATTTGGGTCCTAATAATACCATTCTAAGGATATTCTAACTCTCTAAACCGACCACCTCCCTAAATGGAGCACGTAAAGTCGGTCCCATGGTCAGTCGATTTAGAAAGGTTTTTAGTGTATATATATATATGATGTATAACGTCCAACCAACCAACCATCAGCTCACGGGGCGGCTCCCTCAGGATGAGACAAAAGGCCCGTTCACAGACAGGTCTTAAGTCGCCTCAACTAATTCGCCTCATCTAAGTCGACTCACGTTGGGCGTGTGACTGCGCCCCTGAGGCGAATTAGGGCTGAGTCGACTCAACTAGTTTGCCTCAAGTAAACCGCTTCGCGAGGTAGATTAGATGAGGCAAACTAGCTTGAGTCGGCCTAAGTGGCATGTGTGAACGTAACTGGTTTAGTTGAGGCGGCTTAAGGACATGGATCAAGGCTGCTTCCTAACAGGTAGTTGCTTTTGATAGTGGTTGATAGTATGTTTGTATGTATGTACATGTGGATGTATGTGTGGTGTGTGGATGTATCTGTGGATGTATGTGTGGATGCATGTATGTGTGGATACCCATCCTGATATGACCTTAAATGTTGCTAGGACATAAAACAACAACAAACAAACATCAATCTGAGCCGGTTTAACACACATGTCTGAAAACTCTGTATGTGTGAACGCGCTGCTAGTTCGACTCATGTAGTTCGCCTCATCTAAGTCGGCCTAACGCTGTACGTGTGAACACGGCTTTAGTCATCTCCTTCACCATGAAGACATAATAATATCAGCAAAGCAATCGCCACACTTTGATTTTAACACATCCTACTCAGAATTCTCGGTCCTAACTCTGACCCTGTGGGAAAGTGCATATAAAAGAACCCTCGCTGCTTATCGGAAAGAGTAGCCTATATGGCGGCAGCGGGTCTCTTCTAAAGAAATATGTCAGAATGACCATATGTTTGTTGTCCAATAGCCGCCGAATGAAAATCAGTGTGCAAATCAATGTGAAAATTAAGGCGTTGTTAAATAAAACATGTTTTCCTTTCACTGTGACCCACATAACATGTATGGTAACCTTTAATGGAAACAGATTACATTCACTGAAATTCAAGCTACTGTCAGTGAGTTTTGTTGGTAGCAGACGACATTTTGTTCGAGCAGACGACACTGGCCTTATAAGTTATAGAGTATATGGCCGGTCGTCCACGCGAGGGAGGAGGCAGGTGCAGTATCATTCTAACATGTGGCCCAGTCCTGATATGCCCTTAGATATTGCCAGGACGTAAAACTCCAACAACCAACCCACCTAACACATGAGTGTGGATGGACGATAAAGTAAGCACGTAGCTCTTCAGAGGAGCCGCTCGGCACAGAACCAGAAGTGGGTTCACCGTTTCCGGAAATGGCCGCTGTGGTTAATTCTACATCCCCTTTAAGAATTGTTTTTTAATCGCCGAACCACACCCATGTCTGCATACTCTGACCCATAAGCCCCAGTCAGACCTCACCGGATTGAGGAACCGGATAGAAAACGGACACTGTCCAGTGAAATACGGCAATGTACGGTTTATATACGGCTGGTATCCGGCATGTCTGTTATCTGTCCGGCGGTGTCCGGTACAAGTTTTGAACATGCACAAAACTTGTGCCGGACACCACCAGACTGAAGTGTACGGTTGGTATCCATTTTAAGTCCGCTTAGTCCATTTTGTCCATTTCATATCCATTACTCATCCGTTAGGTGTCCGGTTTGTATCCTGAAGAGTCCATTGACAGTGCTGCAGGAATTCTGTCCGTCAGTTTTTGGCTCGTCCGTGAACAGTCCGGTAGTTGTCCGGTAGGTGTCCGGTAGGTGTCCGGTAGGTGTCCGGTATGTGTCCGGTTGGTGTCCGGTTGGTGTCCGTTTGGTGTCCGGTCCGTCCATTTGATACTCGTTTGCCGTCCGGTTCTCGTCTGGTTCTCGTCCGTTGGCTATTCGTTAATGTACGTTTCTTGTCCGTTTAGTGTCTGTTTTGTCTGGCAGCCGTTGCAACAGTTCGACTCCGGTGGTGTCCGGACTAGACAATTCTTTGCCCGGCAGTGTCCGATATTCAGTACGGTAAGGTCTGACTGGGCCTTTATAGTAAAACCTGCACAAGTAGAGCTGTGTGTGTGTGTGTGGTTGTTGGTGTGGATGTGTGTGAGTGTGTGAGTGTGTGAGTGTGTGAATGTGTGAGTGTGTGACTGTGTGAGTGTGTGAGTGTGGGAGTGTGGGAGTGTGGGAGGGTGGGAGTGTGGGAGTGTGGGAGGAGTAGTACTTCTAAACTGCAACTTAACCCCTAATACGTCATTTCCAAAATGGCAAAATAGAGCTATTCTGAGTTCATGTGAATATGAGTGTGGGAGGAGTAATACTTCTGAACTGCAACTTAACCCCCAATACATCATTTCCAAGATTGCAAAATATGGATATTCTTGTTTACTGTGGATATGGATGGTTGTTGAAATTTTATGTCTTGGCAGCATCTAAGGTCATATCAGGACAGGCACCGACTTGTGACCATGTACACTCATGGTGACTTTATAGTGTTGCCCCACTAGGAAATCATGCCACAAGCACCATGACCCGATATCCCACCCAGTCACATTATCCTGAAACTGAGCTAACCAGTCCATGTCCTATCCTATTAATGCAGAGCGCCCAGCTAGGAAGCAACAAGTATCAATTTAGTAAGTAATTGGTTAGACTCGACGAGGAATTGAATTCCTGATCTCCTTTGGGTCCAATAGGCGATGATAAAAATCAATGTGCTCTAGAGGCGTCGTTAAATAAAACAAACTTTCCATTTGTTTAAATTCCCGATCTCCCACATGGGAGGCCTGCGCTCTACCGACTCGGCCATCGCACCCGGTGCCTATATATAACTTGGCGATATATGTCTATATCATCAAAAGGAGGGATAACCGCCCTGTGCCAGCCGCCACCGGAAGTGAATCCGAAGAAGAGGGCTTCAACACGTCTCCATGGCGACACTACTTAAGTGGTGGCACACTGAGGCTGGCGTCCGGTGAGCGATGATAGGGCGTCTGGCGGGGTGGGGAGGGGGGCGTGACTGAGGCAGTCTGGGGCAGACTGGAGCAGACTGGGGCATACTGGGGCAGGCTGTGGCAGACTGGGGCATAGTTGGGCAGGCTGGTGCAGGCTGCGACAGGCTGGGGCAGACTGGGGCATACTGGGGCATAATGGGGAAGGTTGGGGCAGACTGGGGCATAGTGGGGCAGGCTGGGGCAGACTGGAGCAGGCTGGTGCAGGTTGGGGAAGGCTGGGGCAGGCAGTGGATGGCTGTGGCAAGCCGTGGCAGACTGTGGCAGGTTGGTGCAGGCTGTCGCAGGTGGGGGCAGGCTGGGGGCAGGCTGGGGGCAGGCTGGGGAACGCGGGGGCGGTAACGGGTTGGGTGGTGGTGAATGGCCTGATGGCGGGGGTGGCTAACGTTGACTTTCGCTTGTACATCGCATTTAAGCGTGGGGAGTGCGCGTGATTTGCCGCCAAGGGAATGGTGGTTGGTGGTGGATGGTGGTTGGTGGGCGGTGGTGGGGGTGGGTGGCGGTAATGGTCGTGGTGGATATGGGGTGATTGGGGTGGGTGCTGGGTGGTGGTTGGTGATGGGTGTTTGGTTGTGGGTGGTGGGTGATGGTAGTGGTGAGGGTGGGATGGGTTGAGGTGATGGTCGTGGTGGATATGGGGTGATTGGGGTGGGTGCTGGGTGGTGGTTGGTGATGGGTGTTTGGTTGTGGGTGGTGGGTGATGGTAGTGGTGAGGGTGGGATGGGTTGAGGTGATGGTCGTGGTGGATATGGGGTGATTGGGGTGGGTAATGGGTGGTGGTGGTGGTAGGTAATTTTGGTGGGTGGAGGTAGTTGGTGGGGTGGTCGGACGTGGTAGCGGTGGTGGGTGATGGGTGGTGGGTGGTAGTGGGTTGTGGAGGGTGGTGGTGAGTTATGGGTGGTAGTACTAGTTGTGGTGGAGGGTGATGGGTGGTGGTGGTTTAGGAGTTGTGGGTGGTGGGGGTGGTCAATAGTAGTGGTGGTGGTTGATGGTGGGCTATGGCTTGTGGGTGGTGGGGGTGGTCGGTGATAGGTGAGTGGAGGGTGATGGTGATGGGTTGGTGGTGGACGTGGTGGTGAGTGGTGTGTGATGTGTGGCAGTGTGTGGCATTGGTAGTGGTGGGTGGTGATGGAGGTGATGGAGGTGGTGATTGGAGGTCGTGCTGGATATAGTAATGCTGCGGGTTGTGGAGCTGCAGACAGTTGGCTTGATTTTAGGGTTGTACTTCCTAGCAACATCTAAGGGCGTATCAGGTACCGTGCACATTTCTCAGGCCGCCAATAGTATAGTGCTGGGAATATGCATATTCAAACATCCACATTGCATTATTCCCCACCGCAAGGTTGAAATCCCCCCCGCCCACCCCTACACCCCCCACCCCTACTCCACCCCATTACTATTACTGATTACAGCTGCATAGTCCGATGAAGCTTCAAATTTTCCAAATCAAGACAGTTATCTAGATTTGATTCTGCATATCTAACTTAGATACTGATGCAGTTATTAAAGCTGCATAGTTCAATGAAATTTCAAATTTTCAAAACCAAACCAATTATCTAGATTTGATTTTATGTATCTACCTTAAATACTGATGCACTTAATAAGCATTTATTTCTTCGTAGAAGGCAATACTTAGTCAATTTAACAGGACCTGTTACTGCAGAAGGCTATGGTGTCAGAGTTTTGGCAAGCTTGCCAAAACTAATTTTCTATGTTTGCATTCAAAATATCTCAAACGTTTACCATTTAAAATAAAAGTAACTTTGAACTAATGTAAAGTAGATACTAGTGATTGATCTAATATATTTATCTCAGAAAAAATACAGAAATTCAAAACCATCAGGCTATCCAACTTAAAGTATTTTTTGCCACATAGAAGGGAACACTGAGTCGATTTAATAGAACCTGTTACTGCAGAAGCCTATGGTTTCAGAGGTTTCGCGTGCTTGCCAACATTATTTTCACATGTTTGAATTTCAAATATCTCAAAAGGTAGCCATTCCAATTAAAAGTTACTTCAAACTAAAGTAAGGTAGATTATAATGATCAATTTAATATATTTATCTCAGAAAAATGTCAGAAACCCAAAACCACCAGACTATGCAACTTTAAGCAAGTGAAATTTCAGTCGCAGATAATTGATCTTCTTTATTCCACGGCTCCTTGTCATATCCTAGTAATGCTGAACGCCAGGGTAGGTGGTGACAAGTAATAAGTATGCAGACTTTGGGCATTGGTGTTTTTTTTCAGTTTTTTTTTCTTGAAGATTTATACTGCCTATCATGGATAAGTCCGAATAGACTTGTTTTCACCATTAGACAGTTTGTTGAAAGAAAGCCCGAGCCTACACGTTTACCGACCCAAGGGATTTTTAACCTCCCACACCACATAGACATGGTATGAGAGCAACTGGCCATTGATGACCCTATAAGTTTTCCACAGCAGTGGAAATCCAAATTGGTAGAGGTGGAGGCATGGGGAATCGAACCACTGACCTGCAGATTAGGAGTCCGACCTAGAAAAAAGTCAGACCCTCTAACCACTCCGCCACAGAGAACACCACAGCCCTGGTTTGGAACCCAGGGTTCGAATTCCCAAACCGGCGACACCAGAATCTGGTGATCAACTCGTGCGGTCATGCTGAAGATTGGCGACAAGTATCGCTAACAGTCTTGAATGTCTTTAGTTTGATTGGGCGAGGAATTGATCCCACAAACCTGCAAACCTGGGCACGGGTCAAGCGCGTCCGGTGCAGGTGGTTGTTGCTGGTAGTTGTGCTTGTTGCTGGTGCATCTGGTTATTGCTGGTACAGGTGGTTGTTGCTGGTAGTGGTGTGTGTTCTGGTGGATGTATTTATTGCTGGTGGATGTGATTGTACTGGTACAGGTTGTTGTTGCTGGTACTAGTGGTTGTTAATGGTAATGGTGCATGCTGCTGGTGTATGTAGTTGTTGCTGGTGCTGGGGTTGTTGCTGGAGCAAGGTGTGGCTGGTGGTGGTCGGTGCTGGTGCAGATAGTTGCTACTGGTGCAGGGTGGTGCTGGTTGTTACTAGCTGTCGCTGGTGCTAGTAGTTGTCATTGGTGCTGGTAGCTGTCGCCGGTGCTGGTAGTTGTCGCTGGTGCTGGAAGTTGTCACTGGTACAGGGTGGTGCTAGTAGTTGTCGCTGGTGCTGGTAGCTGTCGCTGGTGCTGGTAGTTGTCGCTGGAGCTGGAAGTTGTCACTGGTGCAGGGTGGTGCTGGTAGTTGTTGCTAGTGCAGGGTGGTGCTGGTAGTTGTCACTGGTGCAGGGTGGTACTGGTAGTTGTCGCTGGTGCAGGGTGGTGCTGGTAGTTGTCGCTAGTGCAGGGTGGTGCTGGTAGTTGTCACTGGTGCAGGGTGGTGCTGGTAGTTGTCGCTAGTGCAGGGTGGTGCTGGTAGTTTTCACTGGGGCAGGGTGCTGCTGGTAGTTGTCACTGGTGCAGGGTAGTGCTGGTAGTTGTCACTGGGGCAGAGTGGTGCTGGTAGTTGTCACTGGGGCAGGGTGGTGCTGGTAGTTGTCACTGGGGCAGAGTGGTGCTGGTAGTTGTCACTGGTGGAGGGTGGTGCTGGTAGTTGTCACTGGTGCATGTTGGTGCTGGTAGTTGTCACTGGGGCAGAGTGGTGCTGGTAGTTGTCACTGGGGCAGAGTGGTGCTGGTAGTTGTCACTGGTGCATGGTGGTGCTGGTAGCTGTCACTGGTGCTGGTAGTTGTCACTGGTGCAGGGTGGTTCTGGTACTACTAGTGGTAGTGGTCACTGGTGCAGGGTGATGCTGGTAGTTGTCACTGGTGCAGGGTGATGCTGGTAGTTGTCACTGGTGCTAGAAGTTGGCGCTGGTGCAGGGTGATGCTGGTAGTTGTCACTGGGGCAGAGTGGTGCTGGCAGTTGTCACTGGGGCAGAGTGGTGCTGGTAGTTGTCGCTGGTGCAGGGTGATGCTGGTAGTTGTCACTGGTGCAGGGTGATGCTGGTAGTTGTCACTGGTGCTAGAAGTTGTCGCTAGTGCCGGGTGGTGCTGGTAGTTGTCACTTGGGCAGGGTGATGCTGGTAGTTGTCACTGGGGCAGAGTGGTGCTGGTAGTTGTCACTGGGGCAGAGTGGTGCTAGAAGTTGTCACTGGTGCAGGGTGCTGCTGGTAGTTGTCACTGGGGCAGGGTGATGCTGGTAGTTGTCACTAGGGAAGAGTGGTGCTGGTAGTTGTCGCTGGTGCTAGAAGTTGTCACTGGTGCAGGGTGGTGCTGGTAGTTGTCACTGGTGCTAGAAGTTGTCACTGATGCAGGGTGGGGCTGGTTTCGGCGAGCGGGTGATGGTGGTGGTGGTGCAGGCGGGGGACCAGCCATCCCGGAGGTAAGTCTCGGTGGGTGGTGGGGGTGATGGAGGTGAGCGGTGTGACCCCTTTGAAGTCCCCACCCCTCCCCCCACCCCACCCCCCACACACGCAGCCCTCGTCACGTGGGAGGGCCCAGTGATGGACGCGCCGACGCCCAGTAACCATCAAACTAACCATGTAACGCGCACTGAACACTAATGCGGGCCTCTAACCAAACACAGACACAGACATGACCCACCCCGCACGACAAATCGACTCTTATAGTAGGTATCCCAAGTGCCTCGCCAATCCACGAATAGTCTACATGTAGAACCTTAAAATTCATCATTTTCAATATGTTGGTGTGTTCTAAGTTGTTCATCAATTTAGTTAAAGGGCACGGTGGTCGAATCCGTAGAGCGCAGACTTCCCATGTGGGAGATAGGGAGTTCTATTCCTGGTCGAGTCAAACCAATGACTTGCAAAATTGATACTTGTCACTTCCTAACTTAGCGCTTGGCATTAATAGACTACATCACGGTTCCAGCGGCACGGTGCATTGTGGGATGCGTCAGAGCAAAACAAACCCATGAGAAGCACATGGCGCATGCTAATACACTGGGTGTGGCTATGAAATGTGCTAGTTTCAACTCATCTCAGCTCTTGTTTGAAACATAGAATAGCAACTAAAAAAATATATATAATAAATTAACATATTAATCTTTTATCCAGCATTCCATTGACATTAATATAATCAGCACATCTTATGCCAGACAAATCTAGGCACTCGGATTACTGTTAGAGCCATATCCAGAGTCAGTTTTACTTATTTTATTCATGTTTTTATTTATATCCTATGGTTACTGACATATGTAGAAATAGAAAATGAGTAGGGTTAATCAGATATTGGTTATATATTTCTTTGAAAAAAGTTTTTGTTGACACACTTGACATTTTAATATTTAGGACAAGAATTACTTCTGGCTAATCAATTGGTGATGTAAACATCAGCCTGTAAAGTGACTAAAATTGTATGTTTCTTAGCTCAAAATGCTTAATTATGGAGAGTTGTGTCTTAAAGTTAAACATATTCATTATATTATTATATTGCATCCTTCCATCCATGTTTGTGCCAAATTGTTATGTATTACTATTTATTTTGAATAAAATGCCAGTTTTGCCCTACGCGTATCGGCAAACTCAATGGCTGTACTCCTTTGCTTTGCTCCCAACGCTGTTTTCAGCGCATGCAAAGTCGGAACCGTGATGTAGTCTATACTAATAACAGGATAGGGCAAGGACTGGTGAGCTCAGTGTCAGGATAATGTGACTGGATGGGATATCAGGTGATGGTGCTGGTGGCCTGGGCTCCCAGTGGGGCATCATTATAAAAGTCACCATTACTACTGCATTAGTGTGCAATGCTACAAGTCGGTATCCGCCCTGATATGACCTGAGATGTTGCTAGGACATAATCCATGTGTCCATGCTACAATTAGTCGCAACATCTCACTGGCAGAGACTTTGTTTTTGTTTGTTTGTTGTTTTATGTCCTAGCAACATCTAAGGTAATATCATGATGGGTACGGACTTGTGGCAGTGCGTACTCTATAGTGCTGCTCCACTGAGAAATCAAGCCTCCAGCACCATGATCTGATATCCCACTCAGTCACATTATCCTGACACTGAGTGAACCAATCATTGCCTATCCGAGTAATGCCGAGCGTCAGGCTTGGTAGCAACAAATAAACAATTTTTAAGTCATTGGTTTGACTCGACCAGGTTTCGAACCCACAAACTCATGGGTTCGGATCCCCCGATCTCCCAAAACAGGGAACGAACGCTCAACTCATTCGGCCACCCTGTCTGGTCACTGGCAGAGACAGACAGAGGCAGGCAGAAACAGACCGCGACAGACAGAGAAAGGTAGAGACAGAGACGTGCACAGAGACAAAAACATGTGGAAACAGAGACAGAGAGATATAAACAGACAGACAGAGACAGGCACAAAGACTGAAACAGGCATAGACAAAGCCATATGGAAACTGAGACAGGCCGAGACAGGCAGAGGCAGAGATAGACAAAGCTATATCTACATATATTTGCAAAGCTAAGAGACTACATGACACAAGAAATGTCAATAAAAATCTTCAAGGGCATGGTGTTCCCCTATTTTGACTCTGGAGATGTAAACTACATGGGTGCGAGAAAAGAACCCCACCCCACCTATGACATACACAAAAAAACCAAAGTGAATTTACTAGAAAATAGGAGAATAATTCATTTGAAAACATTAGCATATAGCTATAGTCAAAACAATAAACTCCTAACGAAACCACAAAGGGCTACTAGAGCAAATAATGTGCCACTACTGAAGCAGACCAGAAGCCAAATAAAAGCTCATGAGAGAAGCACTTTGGAAATCGCTGCCAAGGTGTGGAATGCCCAAATGATAAAGGAACAACAAATTCCTGACCTAAAAATGTACAAAAAATATCTGTGCAAATTAGGCTAGGAAACCCCCACTAAGCTGCACTGCAAAGGGGCATCTGATATGTCACGGCCCACCAGCGGGACTCCCAATAGAAGGTAACCATGCCAAGAGTAGCCAGATAACACACCACAAAGCTACGTACAAGCCTATGATATGTAAATAGGAGTAGGCTAGTCTAGTAATAAGAGTAGAACAAAATAAAATACATATATGCCAAGAAAATCCAAAAAAACTACCATAGGCTACTAACCATACCAACCAATTATCTATCTGCTACTGAGATGCAGGCAATCAAATAACTTATCAGCAGCTACTGTGTGATAAGATAACACCAACACTACAACTGGCCAGCATTGAAAACAAGCCTGGGTACCCGGGCTTATATGCTATGGACAGTATAAATACAGCCTCACTAAACAAATTTAAAAAGAATTCACATATAGACAGTGGTACTTCTATGCACTCCGCTACTGTATTGCCACCCAGTGCTTCTGACTAACCCCCCTCCCCCCCACACACACACGCCTTGACCCGGACTAACGGTGCCGTGATTAGGGTTCAGGTGTCGGGCAGGTAAGATGTATGGGTCTGTCCTGGAGGAAGCTGCTGACGGTGTGTTGAGCACGGGGGTGGGGGAGTGAGTGAGGGGTGGGGGGGCGGAATGGGGGTGGGGGTGGGGGAGGGTGGTGTGGGAGGATGGTGGGGGGTGGGGGGAAACGTGGTAGGGGGTGGTAACGGTGAGGGGGATGGGAGGACGGGGGGGGGGGGGGGGGGGGGGGGAGAGGGGGAGGGAGTGTAGGGTGATGGGGGCAAATTGGCATGGGAGGCCGAGCGGTGATGGTGTGTCTAGTGGTGGGTAGGACTAGGACTGGTAGGGGTGGCTTGTGAGAAGGGGGAAGGGGGGAAGGGGAGGGGTAGAGGAAGGGGGGAGGGGAGGGGGAAGGGAAGGGGAAAAAGAAGGGAAAGAGAGAGAAGAGGGGAAGCAGGAGGGGAGGGGACGGAAGAGGGGAAGCTGGGGAAGGAGAAGGGGAGGGAGAAGGGGAGGGGGGAGGGGGCACATTCGCCGAGCGGTGGTGGTGTATCTACGTGGTGGGTAGGAGTGGTTTGTGAGACGGGGGAAGGGAGGGGCAGAGGAAAGGAAGAGGAAGGGCCAGGGGAAGGGGAGAGGGAAGGGGAAGAAGAAGGGGAACGAGAAGGGAAACGGAGAGGAGAGGGGAAACAAGAGGGGAGGAGAAGGAAGAGGGGAAGGGGGGGAAGAGGAAGGGATCGGCGGTGAAGAGCTATATGAATGGCATGTCGGAGTTCATACATATCTTATATTAAAGTTGCGTAGTCCGATGGTTTTGAATTTCTGTATCTTTTCTGAGATAAATATATTAGATTGATCACTAGTATCTACTTTACATTATTTCAAAGTTACTTTTATTTTAAATGGTAAACTTTTGAGATATTTTGAGTGCAAACATGGAAAATTAGTTTTGGCAAGCTTGCCAAAACTCTGACACCATAGACTTCTGCAGTAACAGGTTCTGTTAAATTGACTCAGTATTGCCTTCTACGCAGAAACAAATGCTTAATAAGTGCATCAGTATCTAAGTTAGATATGTAAAATCAAATCCAGATAATTGGTTTGGTTTTGAAAATTTGATATTTCATCGGACTATGCAGCTTTAAAGCTGCATAGTCCGATGAAGCATCAAATTTTCAAAACCAAAATAATTATATAGATTTGACTCTACATATCTAACTTAGATATTGATGCACATATTAAGCATTTATTGCCACATAGAAGGTACATTGAGACAATTTGATAGAACCTGTTAATGTTGAAGCCTATGGTGTCAGAGTTTTGGCGTGCTTGCCAAAACTAAGTTTACATGTTTGAACTTCAAATATCTCAAAACTTATCCATTTAAAATCAAAGTTACTTCAACCTGAAATACTGTAGATTATAACAATCAATTTAATATATTTATCTCAGAAAAATTACCAAAACGCAAAACCATCGGACTATGCAACTTTAAGTAAACAACTTTGTGCACTGCAACTCATTCATCACAATAACCGAATTACTAGCCTCCTTGGAGCGAGTGTGTGTTCAGAATAATACAATAAAACTAACCTTCAATCCTAAACCTGCATAGTCCGATGAAACCAAAACATTTACCTTAGATTGGATTCTTTGTAACTAAGTACCGGACGAGATGGCCTAATCGGTAGAGCGCATGCTTCCCGTGTGGAAGGTCGGGAGTTCGATTCCCATCGTCTCAAACCAATGATTTACAAAATTACTGCGTCTTGCTCCATAGCAAAGAGCCTATAACACTAAGACAGCTCACTCCCTATCTCTCCCATGGTAATATAAATTTCACAGTGCCATCTTGTGGTGGGTTTGGTCAGTCTGGCTGCTGGTTGGTGTTTCACATGTAGACACATACAATTATATTATACATGATATAGGTAAGTATCAATACACATCAATATGAAATTGCTATGAACAAATATGCATCATCATCAGCATCATCTCCATCATCACTTTTCTTTCACATTCATATATACATTTATACATAAAATATAGCAACTGTGTAATCAAGAGAACAACCAGCACACCAGGTGGTGGGTTTGATCATTTTGATTACGCAGTACAGGCTGAGTGAGCCGTCTTAGTTATATGGTCTTTGTACCTAGCCTGATGATTAGCCCAGTATCACGATACTGCGACTGAGTGGGAAATTCGGTCATGGTGCTGGTGGCAGGGTCTCCCAGTGGGGCAGTGCTATGCAGTCACCATGAGTGTGCACTGTCACATTTTGCTACCATTCCTGATATGACCTTAGATGTTGCCAGGGCATAAAACTTCAATAAACAAACAATTGTTCGGCATTCATACGATAGGGCAAGGAGTAGTGGAGTGAGGAAGACCAATGGTCTGCGATTTAAACTTCACCTGCTTTATCAACTCATCATCATCATCATGCTGTCGGTCGCGATGCGACAAAGACTGCTTTCATTACTTGACTGCCGCTCTCCATTTAGCTCTCTGCTGTGAGAGTTGCATCCATGAGTCGGTCTTAAACATTTCATGAAAGCTGCCTGCAAAAGTGTTGAAGTGCTGCTGCCTTTTGCAAGTTACCAGCGGCACTCTCTCGGGGAGCAAATAGAGGTTTCACACCGGCAAGAACATGTCAAGACAGGCGCAAAACTATTTGTCCCTGCAGTGGCTGGTCGGGAGATGTTGGGAGTTCCATACATCAACTGCCCTTAATGCTGCCACAGTGACATGGTTTTCTGTTTAGGGTTTGCTCCCTTAGCCTTCGGTTCTGTCAAGAACCTGTACCACAAGGCAGTGGTTTACAACTCTGCAGGGCAGGGGCATCAAACTCCCTGAGGTATTGCTATACCTGCAATACCTGCATACAAGGCTAATGTACCAAAAAAAGGTGGCAAAACAGTGCTTTTTACTTTAATGTTTGTCTCTGGTTTGGTCCACAACTGGTTCATTAATCGCTGTGGTACATGTTGTCCTGTCTGTGGGAAAGTGCATATAAAAGACCCATTACTGCTTATCGGAAAGAGTAGCCTGTGTGGCCGCAGCGGGTTTCCTCCAAAGAAATATACCAGAATGACGATATGTTTGATGTCCAATAGCCGATAATATGAAAATCACTGTGCTCTAGAGGCTTCGTAAAATGAAACAAGCTTTACTTGTTATCGGGTGGGAATGCAAACGAGGCTAAGGGTTCGGGGTCGGAGGAGTCTAGGTACCGAGGAGGTTGCTCGAGGGGGTGGTAGGGAGTGTGTGGGGTGTGTTGTCAGTCGAAGGGAAAGTTTCCATGTATATTTATTTTGTTACACGTGGGATGTAGCAGATGGGGTTCCGCTGGGGGCGACACCAATAAACATGTTTTCTTTTTCTTCTCTCCGGTGATGGTTGAGGAGGCTACGTGATTGGATGGGACGTGAGGTAGATAATAGATTCACCCTTATCTACCGTAGCGGATGCATGACAACCATGTCTAAATGTGAGCAAATCCTGCGTCAGTAGGAATTGACTATACACTGGAGGTGGAGCTGTTGAGGTGGGACTGAGTGTTCGAATCGCCAGTGTTTATCTATATTGCAATAGAGTTGGGAATTTAGGAGAAAATGCGAAAGAAGCAAGACAGTATCGGATTGTGATAGATAAGTATTTGAACAATATATTTGGAACATTAGATTGCAAAATCATGTGTTTTTTTCCATAACCCAGCCTATAGGTTTTTCTAATTGGTTGTTTAGCAGGCCCTGTCACAGATGATGCTGTGGTAGTATAACACTATTAGTATTACTAGTACTTGTCGCGTCCTAGCCAGGAGATCGGCATTATTAGGATAGGGTAAGGACTGATTGGCTCAGTGTCAGGATAATGTGACTGAGTGGGATATCAGGTCATGGTGCTGGCGGCCTGGGCTCCCAGTGAGGCAGCACTATAAAGTCACCGCGAGTGCGCACTGTCGCAAGTCGGTACCCGTCCTGATATTACCTTAGATGTTGCCAGGACGTAACACTCCAACAACCAACCAATCAAGTGTACTAGTACATGTAAGTAGAAGTGAGGAAAATGGTTGTGTGGTTAGGCGGGGTTGGGGCTAGGGGTGGGGGTTGGGGATGGGGGTGGGGTTGCAGGTAGAGAGGTAGGGGTGGGGTTTGGGTGGGGGTGGGGATGGGGGGTGGGGCTAGGGGTTAGGAGCGTAGTCTGGTGTGGATGTAGGAGTTAGCATCCCATTGGGAGTATAGTTCTGCACTGTTTCTATGTGAATATAGCTCCGTTCATGTCCCAGTCTACATACTATAATAGTTCAAATATCCTCTTGAACTCACAACACATAATGGTAAAGTTCCAATGTAAGCTTAAAGATGCATAATCCGATGAAGGTGTGAAATTAAATAAAAGTTGAAATCCTTGCCTAAATTTGATCCTTCGTATCCAACCTCGATACTAATGTCCTCATGTTGTGTGTGTGGGTACATTAGTTGTTTAAGCAGGGGAAATTTCAATCGTGGATGATTGCTCTTCCTCATTCCACTGCTCCTTGCCCTATCCGAATAATGCCGAGCACCTGGCTACAAAGCAACAAGTATCAATTTTTAAGTCATTGGTCTGACTCGACCAGGGTTCTATTCTAACCCATGATCCCATGATCTACCAACACGGGAGATGGAGGCTCTAACTCATTCGGCCATCTGGCCCGGTTAAACATTTATTTCTATATAGACGGAATTCAAAGTCAATTTACTAGGATCTGCTACGCTAAAGTCTCTAATGTCCAGCATTTCGCTATGCATGCCAAAATTAATTGATCATATTTTCACTTAAAATATTTCTAAAGTTACCTACTTCAAATGAACGTTACTTCAACTTAAAGTAAAGTGGATAATTATGATCATCCTAATATATTTATAAAAAAAGTGGATTATGTCAGCAACTTAAAATCATCGGATTATGGAAATTTAACATGTTAAAGAAATAAACATAACAATATGGTCATGCAACTGAGTGATACTAGCTGTGTCAATATTTAACTCGAGTTCGATGAGTTTTGTTTGTTTGTTGTTATATTATGTCCTAGCAACATCTAAGGTCATATCAGGATGGGTACCGACTTGTGACAGTAAGCACTCATGGCGATTTTAGAGTGCTGCCCCACTTGGAAATCAGGCCGCCCACATCATGACCCGATATCCCACTCAGTCACATTATCCTGACACCAAGCTAACCAGTCCTTGCTCTATCCTGATAATGCCGAGCACCAGGCTAGGAATCGACAAGTATAAATTTGTAAGTCATTGGTTTGACTCGACCGGGAACAGAACTTGTGAACTACCGATCTTCCGCACGCGAGGCCTGTGCTCTACCGATTCGGCCACCGCGCCAGGTCGAGTTCGATGAGAATTATGCTCAACCTATACCTAAAGTTGAACTGATAAGATTTTAAAAAAAATTGGGGCTGTTGAATTTTACACCTCTGCACCCCACACATCCAATCAAAAAGCAACTCCCTCCTTCAGTTAATTCGCAACAGCTGGACCCAGCCCTCCATCTACACCCACCCATGTACCTATAGATATATACACCCTCCAGTCTCTAAGTGCCCTTCTACTCTTACCCCTTAAAGTTACATAGTCTGGTGAAGTGTCACGTGGGTGATGAAAATGGGAAATACTGTGCCTAGAGCAGGAATTGAACCTACATCTCTTGCATTCTGGGCCAGTGTGCTAACCATTACACCACATAGGCTATCTGTATATGTAGTTAGTGCCTTCTCTGTGAGATTAATGCAGGCCACTACACTTGTCCTCGTGGAATTGTAAGTATCTTAAATGGTCTACATCCGTAAGCCGTTTTAATGCTTACAATTACAAATACGTCATCATCATCATGATGCTGTCGGTCGCGATGTGACAAAGACTGCTTTCATTACTTGACTGCTGCTCTCCATTTAGCTCTCTGCTGTGAGAGTTGCATCAATGAGTCAGTCTTAATGTCTCTCAGCTTCAGGTTTCTCTTGATGGTACCATCAAGAGAAACAAATACGTAGGCAATACACAAACCAATGACTTAAAATTTGATACTTGTCACTTCCTATCCAGGCGCTTGGCATTATTAGGATTGGGCAAGGACTGGTTGGCTCAGTGTCAGGATAATGTGACTGGGTGGGATATCAGGTCCTGCTGCTGGTGGCCTGGTCTCCCAGTGCCAGTCCCAGTCCCAGTGGGAAACACTATTAAGGCGCACTGAATGTGCACTGTCACAAGTCAATGCGCATCCTTAGATGTTGCCAGGATGTAAAACCCCAACGACCAACCAACACGCCCGCCGGATGTCAGAAGGGCTGGTCTTGCCTCAGCCCCCAAATAGCCAATCCGAAACTTACCGACTGAGAACCACGACCCCCCATTCTAAAAATAGAATTGCCTCTCTCTTCTGGGTATGTGCATTTTGGCACCTGCGTGCACACCTGTGGAGCATGCGCAGATGAATTACCGAGGACCTGACATTGACCATCAACTATCATCACTGACATGGCCCCCCCCTTTGCAACAAGTTATATATAGTTAAAACAGTTGACAGCTGACAATTGACAGCTGACAGACTTAAAGCTGCATAGTCCGATGAAAACATCAAATTTTAAAAATCAAAGCAATTATATAGATGTTATTCTACAAATCTATACTGGTGCACTTTTTAAACATTTATTGCCCCATAGAAGGCAATTTAATAGAATCTGTTATTGCAGAAGCCGATGGTGTCAGAGTTTTGACGTGCTTGCCAAAATTAATTGTGCATGTTTGCACTTCAAATATCTCAAAATTTAGCCATTTAAAATAAACATACACCGTTAAAAGTTATTTCAGTCTAAAGTAAGGTAAATTACAACAATCAATCTAATTTATTTATCTCAGAAAATTACAGAAACTCAAAACCATCGGACTATGCAACTTTAAGGGATTTATAAAACAGAATTGACCAATTTCATATGACGTCAGTACGTGTATTTAGGTCAGTGCACGTGCTGCTTGGCTGCAGGACAACATCCGGTCACTGCAAACTCAATGGCTATGAGCTCAGAATATCCCAACTTTCACTATTATCTCTGTTTTTAATACTTTCAGAGAAAATTGCCTTTAAGTTAAATTAAATACTTCAGATCTTCCTCTTCAATCGCGCATTAATATATTTTTAATCGACTCAGTGAAAGCTTTTAAATTAATTTTGCTAAAATAAATGCTCTGCATAGACATAGCATTGCTGCAGCACAAATCAATGCAGTGTTTACCCTTCGCGGGCTAGTCAGCAAACTCAGTGCATTGTCAATGGTCGTAAGCAATCTTCTTACAGAAAAAGTGAAATATCTCTAAAACCACACAACCTAGAAACAAACTGATTGGAATACACATAGAAAACATGTTTACCAAAAATATTATATTAAATTGATATGGTTAGGGTTCTGGATTTCTATTAATTTTGAATAAAACTGACATTTTGCACTGCGCGTACGGCAAACTCAATCTGTCAATGCATTGTCAATGGCCGTAAGCAATCTTCATGCAGTAAAAGTTAAATATCTCTAAAACCACACAACCTAGAAACAAACCGATTGGAATACACATAGAAAACATGTTTAACAACAAGATTATATTAAATTTATAAGGTTAGGGTTCTGGATTTCTATTAATTTTGACTAAAACTGACGTTTTGCACTGCGCGTACCGGCAAACCCCGTGGCAGTGTGCCTTCGTTCTGCAGCCGAGCTGCGCGCGCATACACAATGTTTGTAAACATTGAAATAGGTCTATAGTACGAGTAGTCTGCACTGAACTCTCAGCCAAGGAGTCACATAGCCAGGGATTCTATCTAGTGTAATCGTTAGGACGCTAGCCCCGGAATGGCAATAAGTATGGGTTCGAATCCCACTCTGATATGACTTTAGATGGTTGGTTGTTGGACTTTTACGTGCTAGCAACATCTAAGGTCATATGAGGACGGCAACCAGAGGGGATGGCCGAATGAGTTAGAGCGTCCGTCTCCCGTGTTGGTAGACCATGGGATCGTGGATTCGAACCCTGGTCGAGACAAATCAATGACTTAAAAATTGATACTTGTTGCTTCCTAGCCAGGTGCTAGGCATTATTAGGATAGGGCAAGGACTGGTTGGCTCAGTGTCAGGATAATGTGACTGAGTGGGATATCAGGTCATGGTACTGGCGGCCTGGTATCCCACTGGGGCAGCACTATATAGTCACCATGAGTGCGCACTGTCACAAGTCGGTACCCGTCCTCATATGACCTTAGATGTTGCTAGGACGTAAAACAACAACAAACAAACATATCAGGACGGACAACTTTATAGTGCTGCCCCACTGGGGAAGCAGGACACCGGCACCATGACTCGATATCCCAATTCAGTCATATTATCCTGACACTGAGCTAACCTTAAATGTTGCCAGGACGTAAAGTTCCATCAACTAACCAACCAACCATTAACTCTAGTGGACCAGACAGCCGTGGGAAGGGTTCAGGTTCCGCTCACTTTGCACTCTTCTTACGCTCCGCCTACCGGCGACTAAGAACCGGACACACTTACAGATTTATGAACGCCCAGGGTTGCTTTCCAGTCGTACACTTACAGGATCCTTGAGGTGTTCATTCTCAGTGCGACTGGTGTTCAACTGTGGCACAAAACCTTTGACTGGCAATTCGCAGCAGACGCGATAGCCAAATGAGTTGAAAATAGATGCGATGGCCGAATGAGTTGAGACCAGACGCGATGGCCGAATGAGTTGAGACCAGACGCGATGGCCAAATGAGTTGGAACCAGACGCGATGGCCAAATGAGTTGGGACCAGATGCGATGGGCGAAGGAGTTGGGACCAGACGCGATGGCCGAATGAGTTGAAACGAGACGCGATGGCCAGATGAGTTGGGACCAGACACGATGGCCAAATGAGTTGGAACCAGACGCGATGGCCGAATGAGTTGGGACCAGATGCGATGGCCGAATGAGTTGAGACCAGGTGTGATGGCCAAATGAGTTGAGCGTCTGCCTCCCATTCTCGTAGGCTCCTGGGTTCGAACCCTGACCGAGTCAAAGCACTTACTTAAAGATTGATACTTGTCGCTATCTATCATGGTGCTCGGCATTACTAGGATAGGGCAAGGAACAGTGGAATGAGGAAGACCAATGGTCCGCGATTGAAATTGTCCCTACTTAATCAACTGATGTTCCAACAAACTAAACAAAAATTCCTTAGGTAATGCACAATGCATACCGATATGAAGCTTGCTAATATTGTTTTACTGCCTTTCATGTGTTTTTAATAAACCCCATCAGAATGCCACAGATAACCTTCCTTGGTCCCAGCACCATGATCCGATATCCCACACAGTCAGCAGGTCACATTATCCTGATACTGTGCTAACCAGTCATTGTACTATTAATACTGAGCGCCAACCTAGGTAGCGACAAGTATAAATTTTATAAGTCATCGGTATGACTCGGCTGGGATTCGAACTCCCGACCTCTCACACAGGAAGCCTGCACTGTACCGTTTCGGCCACCGCGTGCGATGGTAGAGCAGTGGACACTGATGGAGCTTCATTCGTGGGTTTGGTCTCTGGGAGCGACACATTCATGCCACTACACACATTCAGCAACCTACCCCCGGAATGAGAGTTGGGGAATGAACAGTTCGACAGGAGCATTTTGCTGGTTCAACTAGTACTACTGCCGTAGAAAATTACGATCATTGTGCAGGCAGTCAATACTAATAGTTCACCCGACGCGGTGCCCTAATCACTAGAGCGCAGGCCTCCCATCCGGGAGATCGGGAGTTCCATTCCCGGTCGAGTCAAACCAATAACTTATCAAATTGATACTTGTTGCTTTCTAGCCAGGCGCTCAGCATTAATAGGATAGGGTAAATACTGGTTAGATCAGTGTCAGGATACTGTGACTGCGTGTGATATTAGGTCATGGTGGTGACGGCCTGAATTTTCAGTGAAGCAGCACTATGAAGTCGCCATGAGTGCGCACTGTCACAAGTCAGTACCCATCTTGATATTACCTTAGATGTTGTCAGGATGTAAAACTCCAACAACCAACTACCACCCATAGAAAATGATGCTCATTGTGCAGATAGGTAATGGTTGACCAATGCCACTGCAGACACTGCCTATTATCGCCCATAGCTATAGTATTGGATTTCACTCGTTTTCTAGGAGGATCGAGCTTCTGTGCATACTCTGGGGCCGACAATAATCAACTGACAATTGATGCAACTTTAAGTTGTCTAACAAATGACCCCGGAAACCTCAGACTCTAACCGCTAGACGGCGGTGGGGTGTCACTGGTGATTGATGGGTGTTGACATATAGATTACGGGTTCGGCAGCCGTATGGGTATATAGGTTCATATCAGGGCATATATATATATATATATATATATATATATATATATATATATATATGCATATATATATGCATATATATATGCATATATATATGCATACATATACAGGTAGGGGAAGCGGAACGTAGCTCAGGCAGTAGAGTGTCCACCTGTGAAGGTGTGGGTCATCTGACTGATCCTGCTCAGTGGACCCATTTGCGGTTTGGGATATTTTCCGTTCCAACCAGTGGTCCACAACTGGTTCATCAAAGGCTGTGGTATGTGCTGTCCTGTCTGTGGAAAAGTGCATCTAAAAGACCCCTTGCTGCTTATCGGAAAGAGTAGCCTATGTGGCAGCCGCGGTTTCCTCCAAAGAAATATGTCAGATTGACCACATGTTTGACGTTCAATAGCCGATGATAAAAATCAATGTGTTCTAGAGGCCTGCGTTATTAAATAAAACAAACTTTTACATATATTGGTAGTATACACATATATTATATACATATACATATATATGTATTTAGTGAACAGTCGGGATGGCTGAATGAGTTGAGCATCCGTATCCCTTTTTGGTAGATCATGGGATTCGAACCAGCGGGTACGAAACCTGGTTGAGTCAAACCCATGACTTAAAATTGATGCTTGTCACTTCCTACCCAAGTGTTTGGCATTATTAGGATAGAACAAGGACTGGTTGACAGACTGTCAGGATAATGTGGCTGTGGGGGATATTAGGTCATGGTGCCAGTGCCCTGGTGGTCTCCCAGTGGGGCATCACTATAAAGTCACCATGAGCGCGAACTGTCACAAGTTGGTACCCATCGTGATATTACCTTAGAAGTTCCTAGGATGCAAAACAACAACAACTGACAGTGTCCACTCATGGTGACTTTATAGTTGCCCCACTGGAAGAACTTGCCACTGCCATCATGACCGGATACCCCACTCAGTCATATTATCCTGGTACTGAGTGTATGCACATGTAGATACACAAACACTGCTTACCGAGGCAGGATACGGTGGAGTGACCAGGATCTTCGTCATTCTATCCAACGAGGCCGACACCCCAGGTGAGATGTGCTTGGAGGTGATTCATTCATCATGTCGCCGTCTCCAGCTTAGCTGCCAGCATGTCGGATGTGATAGCCGAGTGGATAGAACGTCCATGTCACACGCGACAGGTGTGCGTTGGTCAAATGGTCGGTCGGTCATTGACTGGATAAGCATTGGAGGGGGCTGCAATATTGCATACATCCGGTACTCGATGCGTTTAATCCTAGTAAATCAAATTTTGACATGCATCGACCTGATACAGGCTTTTAAGCCTAACGAAATCAGAAGCGGATGAGTATGAGTATGAGTATTGATTGACTCTAGAGAGAGTGACGATTTACAACATTGATCTTACTGGTATGCCTTGCCTGGAGAATTTGTTTGTTTGCGTTTCACATCCTGGCAACATCTAAGGTCATATCAGCACGAGCACCGATTTGAGACAGTGCACACTCATGGCTCTTTATAGTGGTGCTCCACTGTGAGACCAGGCCACCGACACCATGATCTGATTCCCCGGACACTGGGATAACCAGACCTTACCCTATGTTAGTAATGCTGAATGTTAGGCTAGCTAGTGACAGGTATCGATTTAGTAAATCATTGCCTTGAATCAACTGGGTGTACAATTTTCCGATCTAATGGCATGAGGATATATGTGAAGCTACTATAATAAATTGCAAACTGTCTATATAATGGTAAATGGTAATATATAAAATCCAAAGGCATATAAGGAATATGTGGAATTGGTAAACTATTACTCATTAGGTATAGAAATTGTATAGTAAAATAGTCTTTGTAGGAGTGTCACTTCTTAGAATAGTCTTTGGAGGAGTCACCTCACATATCCCCTCCCCCCCATGGTGTTATTTATGGATCATTGGCCACTACAAGGCACTGTAGCCAGCATAACAAGGCCTTGGATACAACAACAGATTGAACTCTGATTGGTGGATCAATCCATGCAGCTACTGCCATCTTGGATTCTAGAAACCTATATAAGAAAATATTAATAAATCAAGGAGTCTCATTCTCCTTCTTTCACTCTTTATCTACTTGCCTTCATTACCTGTATTGATTTCTCTTGGCTTGTCCACACCACCCACACCACCAGCCGGCGACTTTACATGGGTTTTGAATCCCAATATAATATATGGAGAAGCCTGCGTTCTAACGATTCGGCCACTGCGTCCATTCATAGAGAACAAACAAGGACTGGTTTGCTCAGTGTCTGGATGCTTTGCCTAACTGGAACATTGTTGTGTCACTGTGTTTGCTGGCTGTGTGTTCTCCCAATGTGGCTGATCTCAGAGTCAGATCTTAAAACACCCTAAAATGGAATGCAGAAAACCTCTGAAGGTGGCCTAGCGGTAAGGCTGAATCGATAACAGTGCTGGCTGGCTTCCCACATGGAACGTCATGGGTTTGAATACTGCTCGAGTCAAACTAATGAGCTACAAAATTGATACGTGTCACTACATAGCCTGGCACTTAACATTACTAGGATATGGCAAGGACTAGTTTGCTCAGTACCAGGATAATGTGGCTAAGTGGGGAATCGGGTCGTGATGCCAGTGGCTAGTTCTCCTAGTGGGGCAACCCTATACAGTCGCCATGAGTCATTACTTTTATTGGTATTACTTTAGATGTTTAGATGTCTGTTCATGTGTCTGTCCATCTGTCTATCCATCTGTCTGTTCATGTGTCTGTCAATCTGTCTGTCCAGTTGTCTGATCAGTTATCTGTCCAGTTGTTTGCCCTGCTGTCTGTCTATCTATCTGTCTATCTATCTTTCCATATGTCTGTCCACCTGTCTCCCCAGTTAGCTGTCCAGCTTTTGTCCATCTGTCTGTCCAGCTGTCGTTTTCTATCCAGCTGTCTCTCTAGCTGTTTGTCCAGCTGTCAGTCGTCCTGTTCTGTTCTATCTGCCCAAATGTATGTCTAGCTGTCTGTCGTTCTGTCTGTCCAGCTGTCTGCCTAGCTCTCTATCCAGCTGTCAGCCTGACTGCCTGTTCAGCTGGTTGCCCAACTGTCTGTCATGGACCGCATTCAGGGTATGCCTCAGTCGACTCCGAGTCTATTTATGTTCAGGGTACGTGTTGGAGATGCCTCGGAGACGTCTCGCTTTTCAGGTAGGAGGCAAAAAGCGACTTGAAAATAGCCGCCAAATTCAGGGGTTTCAGCCAATCAGAGCTGTTCTTTTCAATTGCAAATGGCTGCCTCCTATGGAGGCAGCCATTTTCGAGGCAACCAACTGCCTTTGCCGTTCAGACTAGCGTGATATCCGGAATTTCTCCGAGACACCTCTGAGGCGCACCCTGAACGCGAGCCCTACTGTTGTCTAAACTGCATATATATACATATATATATATATATATATACATATATATAGGTATAATATGTGTATATACATATATATCTGTATGTATATATATATTATATACATACATATATATGTGTGCACGCTCACTGTGCAGAGTGCAGGGCGCCCCTGCCGGCAGTAGGGTAAACTAAGTGGTCTGTAGTGATTGAGAGTGGCTGACAGGGCGGCATCCAGTGCTAACAAATTTCAACACGCACGGAGCGCATGCAACACATACCACACAGTCTCACCAGCAACCAGCAGACACACATAGGCCTACACCTCTCCACAAAGACAAACAGCTATAGCAAGTTCTGAAAGCATTTCTCTGGAATATAGTGAGAGAGAAAATGGCACATGGGTGGCAAATATCCATAGTGTGTTTGGGGGTGTGCAGGTATTGCAATACCTCAGGGAGTTTGAAGCCCCTACCCTGCAGAGTTGTAAACCACTGCCTTGTGGTACAGGTTCTTGACAGAACCGAAGGCTAAGGGAGCAAACCCTGACCAGAAAACCATGTCACTGTGGCAGCATCAAGGGCGGTTGATGTATGGAAGTCCCAACATCTCCCGACCAGCCACTGCAGGGACAAATAGTTTTGCGCCAGTCTGGACATGTTCTTGCCGGTGTGAGACCTCTATTTGCTCCCCAAGAGAGTGCCGTCTGATAACTTGCAAAAGCCAGGGGCACTTCAACACTTTTGTGGGCAGCTTTCAGCATGATGATGATGACGATGATGTGTGGGGGTGAGGTGGGGGTGGTGTGTGAATTGGTGGTCATAACATTTGTGTAATGTGGTGATATTGGCAATGAAATAGATCGGTAAACTGCTGGTAGAGGGGGACCAGGTGTGGGGTAAGTGAGGGTTTGGCGAGTGTTTACCTGGGTCAAAGGAGGAGCAGGGTAAGGGAGACACAGGAGGATCCAACAACTACACTGGTCCCTCTTTACTACTAGGCACTATGTGTTACCCTCCAGGGGCTCGAGGGACAAGTATCGGTTATGTTGTTGGTTTGTTGGGTGTTGGAGTTTTATGTCCTGGCAACATCTATGGTCATATCAGGACGGGTACTAGCTTGTGACAGTGCACACTCAGTGTGTCTTTATAGTGTTGCCCACTGGGAGATCAGGCTGCCAGTATCATGACCTGATAATGATATCCCACTCAGTCACATTATCCTGACACCAAGCCAAGTCTTTGCCCTACTCTAATAATGCCGAGCACCTGGCTAGGAAGTGAAAAGTGTAACTTTTTGTAAGTCCTTAGTTTGACTCGATCGAGAATCAACCCATGACGTCTCGCATTGAATTCGGGGGGCCCTACTCATCCGGCATATATAGATAGATTGATTGATTGGTGATTGGCACACAGTGTGGTGTTCTCTGTGGCGGAGTGGTTAAACTGTCTGACTTTTTTCTAGATCGGACTCCTAATCTGAAGGTCAGTGGTTCGATTCCCCATGCCTCCACCTCTGCCAATTTGGATTTCCACCGCTGTGTATAACTTACAGCATCATCAAAGGCCAGTTGTTGTCATACCATGTCTATGTGGTATGGGAGGTTAAAAATCCCTTGAGTGGTTAAAAGTGTAGGCTCGGGCTTTCTTTCGACAAGCTATCTCATGGTGAAAACAAGTCTATTCAGATTTATCCATAATAGGCAGTCTAAATCTCCAAGAAAATGTCGGCAGCAGAGGTTATATTCATAGCAAAAAGTAGGTAGGATTTATTCTGTCACTCAGGGCACTCCGTCACTTTGATCTCGCAAAAGAATGAGTTCACCAGATTCATGTTTAGACTAAAATTTACAATAAATTCTGAAATTTGACCAGTTGGAATGGCTGAACGAGTTGAACGTTAGCCTCCCGTTTTGGTAGATGGTGGGATGTAATGTAATATATATTATGCATAGGGTATACAGTATACAGTATACAGTATACAGAATAGCCCCGTTAAACCTAGATAAAAGATTCACCCCATACTTACAGTACAGCGGTGAATGACAACGTAGTCTAAATACGGGCGAAAATAGCTTTAGTATGGAACGGGAAGTAGAATGCCTGGCACCAGTGTCAAATGATTACTTATATCAACACAGAGTTGGTGAAATGGGAGAGAATGCAAAAAGACAAGATGGCGGCCAGAGAACGCCATCGATTTCACTTTTAAATTGCATTAAAGTATATGTTTTATTATATTTTCCAACTCAAAAGTAGGGGGTAAATATGAAGACGTCCATAAAGAATATATAGTGTTTCTTAAATTAAGAATTTACCAGCTCAGTTAATTAACCCAACATGTCAAAATTCTTCACCAGCTTTTCTAATCGGTTGGTTTTCACCCCTGTACTGGAAGTACGGGGTGAATCTTTTATCTACGTTAAACCAAGCTCAGTTAAACCAAACGATCGGTTAATCCAAACATTTTTCGGCGGCCCAGCAAAATACTACCATTTATCATATAAAAAAGTTGGTTAAAGCAAAGTCGGTTAATCCAAACTATTGGTTAATCCAAACAAAATTGTCGGACTCCAGGCCACTTCCCAGTACATTAAACCAAACTTTCATGTGGTTATAAGGTCATCTGAGACCCCACCAACATTTTTATATGATAAATGGTGGTATTTTGCTGGGCCGCTGAAAAAGGTTTGGATTAACCGATCCTTTGGGTTAACCAAGCTTGATGTAACAGGGTTATACTGCATATACATAAAAAAACAATAATCAAAATGTCCACATACATTGTATATTACATTCATAATGCACCCACGCTTTTGCCAAAGCCAAGTCAAAGTCAAAGCCAAAGCTTGGTTACACCAATGATCAGTTAATCCAAACAAATGTTGAGGGTTCCTTCAAGTTTGGTTTAATGGGATTATATTGTATAATGTACATAACCTATAACATATGTATAATATAACATATAATGGACTTATTATATGTACTAGATAAAATGCATTCCTGACTACACAAGATGACGACCTTAACATTAACAACCTCGGTCTGTAATACACACATCCCCCCCCCCCCCCTCATCTCCCTCCCCGACCCCCCCCCCCCCCGAACCCCCCGAACCCCCCACACTTGTCAGTCGTCGCTGGTTCGGTGACGATGATTTGCTGGCGGCCCGTGCCTCGTGTCCTGGTACACTAGCCGGCTTGTCCAACCCGACCCGTCTACACACTGCCAGACCCGACTCCATCATCCTGCTGCCCTGTCAGTCGAGCTCATCAGCACACCGCCCAATTGGTAGCACGGGCCGGCGGCCAGACAGTCTGGGCCCAAACCCAGAGGAGGTCGGCACTACACCTCCGGCCACTGATTTTTAAAAAAAGAACAAAAAGTAATAATACTTTTTTTAAAGAAAGAAACATGAAACATGCATTTTGTTTATTGGCGAAAGTGATGTGTTAATCCTTTGAAATATGAATGCCCTGGTTGGTTGGTTGTTGGAGTTTTACATCCTAGCAATATCTTAGGGCATATACGGATGGGTACCAACTTGTGACAGTGCGCACTCATGGCGACTATGTAGTGATGCCCCACTGGGAGACCAAGCCATCAGGACCATGACCCGATATCCCACTCAGTCACATTATCCTGATGCTGCACTAACCAGTCCTACCGCTATCCTATTACTGTCGAGTGTTAAAGCTAGGAAGCGACAGGCATACATTTTGTATGTCATTGGTTTGACTGACACTGCCTGCTGTCAGGATAATAATATGACTGAGTGGGATATCGGGGTCATGGTCCAAGCGGCACGGCATCCCAATTGGTAAAAAGCTATGAATTCACCATGACAGCACACTGGAGCGAAAACCCATCTCATCTCAATACCCTCAAGAAACACTGCCTAATGTCAGAATAATAACATGACTGAGTGGGATATCGGGCTGTCCATCTGACACCCCAGTTTGTCCCGGGGTTATACTGGACAATGTTTAATCTGAGAGAGGGATTCAATTGCATTGGTGTACAATCGTGGGTACTTTCGTAGGGGGCTGGATTGGGCTCAAATCGGAGCAGTTCATGCGGCGATGAGGGTGTTTGGGCAAATTGGAAGGGGATCCCGCGACATGACAAGAATGGTTTTTCTAAAGAAGAATTGCGTTATGAAGCTTTCTCGTGCACAGTTGAGTGAACGAACGGCAGCTTCACATCCGAGCAAACCGGACGCGGTGGCCGAATCGGTAGAGCGCAGGCTTCCGGTGTGGAAGGTCGGGATTTCTCCCCTACAGCGTGAAGCCAGGTGACAACCTATAGCAGTAAGTTAGCCATGACACAATATATATATATACATATGTACACATGCTGCACTCCCCTTCAGCGTGAAGCCAGGTGACAACCTATAACAGTAAGTTAACCGTGACACAATATATCTATATACAGTAAAACCTCTCTAAATCAACCAACCTTGGGACCGACTTTAAATGGTCCATTTAGGGAGGTGGTGGGCTTAGGGAGTTAGAATATGGTTAAAATAGTATTGTTGGGACCCAAATAAAGCGATCGATATAGGGGAGTGGTGGATCTATGGAGGTAGTCAGTTACGGAGGTTTTACTGTATATACATATATACACATGCTGCACTCACCTACAGTGTTAAGCCAGGTGACAAGCTATAACAGTAAGTTAGCCGCGACACAATATATATATATATTTGTCATGGGGGTGATGAAAATGGGAATTATTGCGCCTAGAGCAGGACTCGAACCCACATCTCTTTGCATTCCGGGCCACTGTGCTAACCATTACACCACCTAGGCTCCCATATATCAACACACTACCCATGCCTACCTGTCTATGTGGTTGCTTGCATGAGAGGTCAGTGCAGCCTACTACATATATATACATATATACACATGCTGCACTCCCCTCTCTTTCATATATATAAATATATATATACACATATACATATAGATATACATATATACATATACACACACACACTGCACTCCCCTACAGCATGAAACCAGGGGCCATATGTATGAACAACTTTCTATCTGCTCCAGTGTTAAGGGCCGCCACTGGGTTAGCTAATGCCGGTGTTGGTAAATGGGTCTCGGGGTATGTATGATGCCAAAGCGCAGTGGTGTTAGCTAACCTAGCAGTTATTTATAGATTTGAGAAACTCCTCTGAGCCTGTTGCCGGCGAGCACTGGTATTTGACAATATCGCCGCCGATGTGGCTGTGGCGGTGGCGGTGGCGGCGGCGGCGTTAATATAGCATCGATTTTTGGTTTAATTTGACCAAATTTCACTTTTTGAGGATGTTATTCTGTTAAATATGATAGCATTGAATAGATTTGGGCCTAATCGGTACCTAACACTGCAGGGCACCAGCGAGCCTTGTTATTGCTGAGCCTGTTCCCGGCGAGCACCACTATTTGACAATATCGCCGCTGATGCTGCGGCGGTGGCGACGTTAATATCGGTTCGATTATTGGTTTATTTGACCACAATTCGGTGGCGGTGTTAATATCGCTTCGATGTTGGGGTTAATTTGACCAAATTTTACTTTTGGAGTTTGTTATTCTGTTAATTATGATAGCATTGCACAGATTTTGCCCTAATATATCACCGCCAATATGATGGCAGCGGCGATTTGTTTTGTTTAGATTCGACAGTATGAATATCGCAGCTGATGTAGTGGCGGCGTTAATAATCGCTTCGACTTTAAGGTTAATTTCATGAAATTTCACTTTTTGAGTATGTAATTCTGTTAAATATGATAGCATTGAATAGATTTGGGCCTAATCGGCACTTAACACTGCCAGAGTGGTGTTAGTGTAGCCAACCTTAAGAGGCTGTCACATTACGGCGTATGGCGGGAGCGTATGGCGGCGTAGCCGCTTTACATCATATACGTCGGCATACGCCATATACGCTACTCATACGCTACTCATACGCTACTCATACGCTACTCATATGATACTCATAGGCCGTCAGGTGACGGCTTATGTGAAGCGTATGAGGCATACGCTGCCATACGCTTTCATAAATCCGTCCGTCCAAATATTTTTGTGCATGCTCAAAATATCTCGACCTATGAGGGCGTATGGGCCATACGCTACTCATACGCCGGCATACGCTCCTCATACGCCGGCATATGCTCCTCGTATGCTGGGGGTATGCCGGCGTATGCTAGGGTATGCCAGCGTACGCTACTCATACGCCCAACTTGCGTCACGGGCGTATCACGGGCGTATCTCGGGCGTATGCAGCGTACGCAGAACCTACACGTTGCGTATGAGAGCGTATGAAAAGCGTATGGGAGGCGTATGCGAAGCGTATGGCGGCTCCTCATACGCTCCTCATACGCTCCTAAAATATTCATATGCTCCTCATACGCTCCTCATACGCTCCACATGCCAATCAAAACCGTCAAAAAATGTCGCAGCACGCTCCCATACGCTCCTCATAGGCTTCTCATACGCTCCTCATAGGTCCCCCATACGCTCAAACCCACCCGAAAGTTCACCGAAGGTCATCATAGGCCGGCACCAGCACGGCGTACATAGGTTTTCAATACGCTCCCGCCATACGCCGTAATGTGACAGCCCCTTTAAACTCGCGGTGTTTCCGTAACACTGCTCCATACATAGCGACTTTTCGGCGCTAAACTCGAAATCCCGTCCAAAACCAGTTTTGGCTCGCTAACACCGACACAGACATATGGGCCCTGACAACCTATAACAGTAAGTTAGCCGTGACACGACGACCCTTGACTTTGGGACATTGTTTGTACAAACACTTTTTGTTGGCATTGATCGTTGACAGTTGGTACTGCTATATACACTGGTCCCGCCACCGTCTCCTCTTGACGCTTATTCAAACATCCCATTTGATCCAGACGTGCGTGTAGTGGCGTCGTCGTCAGTGTTAACGTGACGTCATGCCCACAGCCCGGCTTCTCACCTGGTAGGCGCCGTAATGACCGCCGGATACTCACCGACTATTATAAGGCTGTGTGGCCTGAACGTTTTCTCTTTCTGCCACTTATCACAATGATGGTTATAGTCTTATTGTATTTTTTACCTTAGTTTAAATTGATTTTTATTTAAAAGTGCTAACTTCTCACCTGGTAGGCACCGTAATGCCTGCCAGATATTCATCGACTGCCATACGGCTGTGTAGCCTGACGGTTTAGTCTGTCTGCCACAAACAAAAAAAGATGGATGCACTAGGCTGATAATTATAACCTATTTTCACTTTAGTTGGAACTAATTTGTTTATTTAAAAGTGTCAACTTAGGACCACTTTGCAATCGCTTGCGACCATTTTGCGACCTCGTGTGACCTCTTTGCTAGCACCAATTTTGTGTGTGGTCGCAAGGTAGTCGCAAGAGGTCGCACGCAGTAGTGTGACTGGGGTATTAGCCGGCGGAAGTTAATGTTTGGGGCAGGCGGGCATCCCATTCCTGTCCCTCACTCTAGAACCTATACTTTAAACCCAATTTACACTTATAGCCGTATGCCTCCTCGTGAGCAAACTTGGTAGGCAGTGAAATTATAGCAGCAAATATTTTACACGAGATAAAATACCACTTCCTGTTTCACCCCCCCCCACCCCCTTGCCTTGACCAGACAGGATGGCTGAATGAGTTGAGCGTCCGTGTCCCATTTTTTGTAGCTCGTGGGATTCGAACCCATGGGTTCTAATCCTGCTCGAGCCCAACCAAGGACTTACAAGTTAATACTTGTCGCTCCCTAGCCAATTCCCGATCGCCGATCCCCGATCGCCGATTCCCGACCGCCGATCTCCGATCGCCGATCCCTTACCCCCGATCGCTGATTTCCGATCGCCGATCCCTGATCGCCGATCCGCAATCGCCGATGGCCCGTCGCAGATCCCCGATTCCCGATCCCTGGTCGCCGATTCCGGGTAGCCGATCCCCGATCGCCGATCCCTGATTTCGGGCAAATTACTGGTCATTACCCACATGTACAGCAGGCAGACTGCTGTATTATCTCATCACTCCTCTGTGGACACAGGAAATCCCCCCCCCCCCAACCTCCTACCCCCCACACACAGACATCCACCCCCCACCCCCCTCACACACACACACACACACACACACACACAGACATCATGACCCATGTCTGATGCGCCTATTGTATTTACCAGTCATGAAAATAGCAGTGGTGTGTTATGTTTTCATCTCAGACTGGTGTTCTCTGTGGCGGAGTGGTTAGAGTGTCTGACTTTTTTCTAGGTCGGACTCCTAACCTGAAGGTCGGTGGTTCGATTCCCAGTGCCCCCATCTCTGCCAATTTGGATTTCTACTGCTGTGTATAACTTACAGCGACATCAAAGGCCAGCTGCTCTCATACCATGTCTATGTGGTGTGGGAGGTTAAAAATCCCTTGGGTAGGTAAAAGTGTAGTCTAGGGCTTTCTATCGACAAACTGTCTAATGGTGAAAACAAGCCTATTCAGGCTTATCCATAATATGCAGTATAACTCTTCAACAACAAGACTCTTTACGATGATATAATATACCCACATGACGTGTTTACATGTATGCGAGCTGGTTCCCTCACAAATGGGATTCCCGTATATTTAGCAGATATCAAACATTTAGCAGTTACCCGGATGGAATGGCCGAATGTGGGCGTTCCAGGTCGCGCTTTTCCCACAGGAAGGACTGAACCTGTGTTCCAGCACGCAGGTTCCTTTAATTAATAAACAAACTAAAAAACTATTGAAAACATATATAATTTAAAAAGGTCCCATCATTTTATTTAGCGATCATCGCCTCCACACCGCGCCAGAATAGTCACTTCATTGTTTATGTGAGGTGTAAAGTACTTATGCAAATATTATTATGTATGTAATTCTCTTGTCTTCTATTGTCTTTATTACGACTGCTCCTGTAACCTTCCTTTTTATATGCTCCTTTGTACTATAGGTTACTGGAGGTTGGAGTGCGGCCTGGAGACCGGGAGGCCTGCTTCCAAGCAGCTCCCCTAATTCCCCTCCTTCCCTCCAGGCAGCGCCTCACCCCCCTACTAACGGCCCATTTCGCCAATGATTTAGTTCAATAAAATTAATGGTAGGTTTAAGGGCTAGCCAGAGTTATAGGCTCGATCCATACAAATCTGACTTGTCTCTTTCTGTTATGTTCTGTTGCTATTTATTATGGAAGGAACTAATAATGTACACACGGGATGGCCCGATGACGTTGAGTCCATGGATTTGAACCCACACCCAGTCAAAATGATGACTTAAACATTGACGCTTTTCACTATGTAACCTGTTGTTCAGCATGTCAATTTTTAGAATATACTTTTTTTGGTACATTATTATTATTATTATTTTTGTTATAGTAAAATGTAGTTTATTCAGTGAATACTGCCCTTTGTGAGCGCCAGAACACTGGTCTTCCGGCCATTCAGTACAAATTGTTGGTACATAAATGAAATAATAACCATATGGAAATCCGGTTCGATAATAAAAGTATTATACATAATATAGATGAACTATTCGTTGTAATAGTAATTGTATACAATTCCAGTTCAATAACAGTATTATGCATTTGGTGAATATGTATCATATGGTATTGCATTAAATATGTATCATATGGTATTGAATTAAATGTGTATCATATGATATTGCATTAAATGTGTATCATATGTTATTGCATTAAATATGTATCATATGGTATTGCATTAAATATGTATCATATGGTATTGCATTAAATATGTATCATGTGGTATTGCATTAAATATGTATCATGTGGAATTTTATTAAATATGTATCATATGGTATTGCATTAAATATGTATCATATGGTATTGCATTAAATATGTATCATATGGTATTGCACTACATATGTATCATGTGGTATTGCATTAAATATGTATCATGTGGTATTGCATTAAATATGTATCATGTGGAATTTTATTAAATATGTATCATATGATATTGCATTAAATATGTATCATATGGTATTGCATTAAATATGTATCATATGGAAATGCATTACATGTGTATCATATGGTATTGCATTAAATGTGTATCATATGGTATTGCATTAAATATGTATCATATGGTATTGCATTAAATATGTATCATATGGTATTGTATTACATATATATCACATGGCATTGCATTAAATATTTGTCATATGGTATTGCATTAAATATGTATCATATGGTATTGCATTAAATGTGTATCATATGGTATTGCATTAAATATGTATCATATGGTATTGCATTAAATATGTATCATATGCTATTGCATTAATCTGGAGAAATTTCAATTGCGGGCAATTGCTCTCCCTCATTCCACTGCTCCTTACCCTATCCTAGTAATGCTGAGTGCTAGTCTAGGTAGTGCCACATATACATTTGTATGTTATTGCTTTGACTCGGCCAAGGTTCGAACCTGGGATTTCGAATCCCACGACCTACCAAAAGGGGAGGCTGATGCTCAAACTCATTCGGCCACCCTGTATATCATAGGGTGAAAGCAGTGTCATGAGGACTATCGAACTTTAATCAGCGAACATCTCAAGTTTAACAAAATCCTGGGCTTTGGTTATTCCTTGGGGCGGGGCTTTGTTTATGTTGAGCTTGAAGTGGCCACTTACTGACTTAGACGTCAGTACCCAGGGTGTGTTGGGAGCCGGTCACACACATTCCTTCCCAAACCGAGGCTCCGGTGAAGTGGGCTACCCTGCGTCTCAACATCGCCTGATAAAACACCATTAAACAATCCCGCACAAAATCAACACGTGACCGCCACAACAACCGGAAACCAGCAGCGGCGCTAGCAACCGGAAATGGACCTTGTGTTGTGTCACATCGAGGCCGACCCACAGGCTACAGTCCAAGAACCCCCCCCCCTCCCCACCCCGCCTTACACACACGCACTACCAACCCCCTCCTCTCCCCGCTCCTCCAGATCCCACCCTCCGTCTGCACCACCAACACCTCACCCCAACCCCGCAACCGCACACCCACCCTTCGATCTCCACCCCACCCCACACCAAATGAAAAAACAAGTTTAAGTTGCATCCTCCGATGGTTTTGAGTTTCTGTCATTTTCTGAGCTAAATATATTAGATTGATCGCTACGATCATGACTTATGAACATGTGCACTCATGGTGACTTTATAGTGCTGCTCCACTAACTTTTCATTCTGACAATTTTTACTATCTGCTACTGAAATGCAGGCAATCAAATAACTTATCAGCAGCTGCTGTGTGGTAAGATAACACCAACACTACAACTGGCCAGCATTGAAAACAAGCCTGGATACCTGGGCTTATATGCTATGGACAGTATAAATACCGCTTCAATAAAAATAAAAAAATCATCATCGTAATGCCCTTCTAAGTTCTATTGACACCGCCTCATGGTTTCTAATCCTTTAACACCTCGTGTCGAGAACCCCCACAATGTGGGCCGCCACTCCAGGTGACAAGTCGAGCCCCCCAACCCCCCAACCCCCTCCCTCCCACCCCCTCTGTGTGGCTAGGGTGCCCGTCGGCACAAAGCCCACGTCACCTCGACATGCCTCACCTCAGAGCGCTGTATGGGCGGCGCGCATGTCCTCCCTCTGTCTGATCACGTGACCCACGTGACCTTACCAGGTACCCAGTTGACCTCTCACCCCTGGGTCACCCCCGCCGACCCCCCACCGCCCGTCCCCCTTTGGCTCCCGCCGACCACCCCGCAACAGGACTGACCCCCTCCCACCTGTTGCATTCTGGGTGAGGATGTCGCTGAGGCTGCAGGTAAGGGGACCAGTTGGATGACACACACACCTGGGTGTCTCAGCGTTAAAGCAATACAGTAAAACCTCTCTAAATCAACCGATGATGGGACCAATTTTAAATGGTCCATTTAAGGAGGTGGTCGGCTTAGAGAGGTTTTTAAAAATCGGTACAATGGTATTGAATGGACGATCGTTTGGGACCCAAATAAAGTGATCGATGTAGGGGAGTGGTCGTTCTGGAGAGGTGGTCGGTTAGAGAGGTTTTACTGTATATTAAAGGCGCATAGTCCGATGGTTTTGAGTTTCTATCATTTTCTGAGATAAATGTATTATTAGGTTGACCGTTAGAATATATTTTACGTAAACTTGAAGTAACCTTGACTTAAAATTGCTAACTTTGGAGATCGCTAGGTTGGTTGGTTGTTGGGGTTTTACGTCATGGCAACATCTAAGGTCATATAAGGATGGGTACAGACTTGTGAGTGTGCACTCATGGTGACTTTATAGTGCCACCCACTGGGAGGCCAGGCTGCCAGCACCATGACCTGAAATCATACTCAGTCACATTATCCTGACACTGAGCCAACCAGTCCTTGCCCTATCCTAACAATGCTGAGCGCCAGGCTAGGAAGCGACATGTATCAATTTTTAAGTCGTCGGTTTGACTCGACCAGGGTTCGAACCCGTGGATTGCCTGGATAGGAGCCTGATTAGTGGCCTGCTGGGTCCCAGCCGCAGGATCTCAGAAGATTCTTATTCAATCAGGCACCGACTGTCAGGTCAAGACGAACACGCATGCGCACACACTGGCCTGGTTTAGTTTGGTCGACTGAGTCCGATTGAGGGGTGCTTCTATTTATATTACACAACAGGACACTTCTTATATGTTCTGTGGGAAGTTTGAGAAAAAATACAAGAGTGACCCCGATGAGGGGAATATGCGTGGGCGGGGGGGGGGGGGGGAGGATGGGGAGGAGGGTAGGATGGGGAGAAGGGGATGCGGAGATGCGGAAGATGGGGAGGGGGAAGGGTGGGGAAGGGGGCTTCTTGCAATAGAAGATGCATAGGCTACTGAATATGGCCGCAAAGCCAGATCCATCTGACTGTGAGTTCAACAGTGAAGTGATTCTATCTCTGTCATAAAGGACGTACTCAATTCATCAACTCGGGTGACCCGAGCCACTTTTTGGCGCATGCGCACATCCTACAGACTCGGGTTGAATAATCGAATACGCTTCTCCACGCTCCAAAACCTTTTGTTTGTTTGTAAATAACCGATATAACTACAGCAAAATAGGATTTAAAGTATTTTATGATGGCATCATTTAGTTATATTTCCATTTCATGAATCTAGGTTATTACCACAAAGAGAAATGTGTGACTAGTACTGGTTGCTGTTATCCTGCAGGACGGTCCCAGCGCAAATGTGACATGATCGCTCCTTGCAAACCCCAGCCAAGAGGTGGGTTACTGGGGTCGGGTCGTTTTGCGCACAGCACATGTTTTTGTCGACTCCACTCGCGGTGTTCGATTTGAAATTCTGATGACTCAGGTGACCCGAGTCACCCGGGTCGTGTTAATCGATTACGGCCACTGGGTCATTTTAAATTGATGTTATTGAATTAGAGTTGCACAATCTGTTGATTTTGCGTTTGGGCGTTATGTGTGATAATCATATTAAGTTTAATTGTTATAACGTTATCTTAGTTTGAAGTATGGTTATGTGTTGGGTTTCTTAGGAATTAATTACCCAACACCCATCCTAATTACTTCAGTAGTACCTGTATTCATTCAATGGATGACCATTCATCAAGATAAGTGTTGTACCGACAAGAAGATGTTCTCTCATCATAAGAGGAAGAGCCAAATGAGAGGAAGAGCCAAATGAGAGGAAGAGCCAAATGAGAGGAAGAGCCAAATGAGAGGGAGAGCCAAATGAGATTAAATAAACTGTTTGTACATTGAAAAACTGTCCACACATTGCAGGGGTTCGCCCATTAGAGGAGTCGTTGGAGACGGGTACTACTTTACCCTGGAACTACAGTAATAGCCGTCTTAAGTGACCCCTGTGATAAGCGAACCTCCGCCATATGCGGATAATGTTTCAATATGCAAACTGCATTTGTTTCATTTCGTTGTCCCTCCGATGCTATGTAAGGACAACATTGGTCTGAATCCAGAATTGTCGGTTAAAAACAGGGGCTGCTGTATACAAAATATTACCTGGTTATCTATCTGCTTAAAATTCACTAGAGTTATGTGCCGAGGCTATATATATGAAGAGTCCAGGCGCAAAACCACGTAATCTCCAATCCAAAAATGTATTTTAAATAAAAGAATTTGTTACCTAAAAATAATTTTAATTCTCACTAATTCAACTTTTCCTATGATCATGTGGTTATGGGGCAATGAACAAAAGAGAGGGAATATTTTTTTTAATAAAGTTGTTGAGGGTTTGATTCCTATGTTTATCTCCATTTTTAGATTGGCGTTTACGTGGTTTTGCGTCTGAACTCTTCATATGCAATAGCTCTGTGGTGGGAGAATGCTCATTGTTTACGTACATAGGCGGGGTTGGACACTATATGTAAGCCGGGCAGAGCGGGCCACGAGAGACTGACAGTAAACATTAACTTAACCAGCTTTCTTTACGACAGGTCTCGAACGTTAACTCTTCAACCAATAAGACTGCCGTGCCATCCACAACATGAACGAATAGCCATCTCCCTTTTCACAAGCACACATACACACACATGCCTCCACTTACTGTGCATACCGGTGAATCTGGACGGACTGAAGTTTGGATCCTGGTCGAGTCAAACCAATGACTTATAAAATAGGTACCTGTTGCTGTTCAGCGCTTGACATTATGAGGTCAGGACAGGGACTGGGCGCACAGTGTCAGGATAATGTGACTGTGTGGGACATCAGGTCATGGTGCCGGCGGCCTGATTTCCCAGTGGGGCAGCACTATAAAGTCGCCATGAGTGCATGCTGTCACAAGTCGGGGCATGTCCTGATATGGCCTAGTGTCTTACTGGGGCGTAAAACTACAGCAACCACCCAACCTCCCCCGGCCGTCTCAGAGGACTGTGGTTGGGCTCTTAGGCAGCCTTTTTCCTTCCTCCCCCCCTCCCCCCTACCCCCCAATTCCTCTGATCAGTACCCATCGGAAGCCCACTCCCGACCACATGGGACCGCTTTCAGCAGTGCCCATTCAGTGCTGCAGATTTGCAGCCTTCAGCGCACCAATGCGACTGAAAACTCCCCAAAAACAAAACAACAGCACTCATCGGGGCGTCAACAAACGTAAAATGTTGTCTGCCAGTGCTAATCAATAACAAAATAACGAACAACTTCTACCACTGTCTACTGTCTACAACAAACTATTCTCATGGGAAAGTAAACATAAAAATAGAGATGGAACTACTTTCAATGAATTTGCACGCTGCGTTTTCCATTCAGTGAGATTCTTCGGCAGCAGACGACATTTTATTTGAAGCAGACGACAACGGGAACGCTAGTGGTGAATGGATTAAATAGTGAGCGCGGTGTCCCGCCGCTGCAGGCGATGAATCGGATCTTACTTGATCGCGCCCCCCCCCCTTCTCCCCATGAACCCCCTCCCCCCTCCTCCTCCCCTTCTCACCATGACCCACCTCACTTCTCACCATGACCCACCTCCCCTCTCCTTTCCCTCTCCCGACCCCCTCCCCTCCCCCTCCCCCTCTCCTCCCTCTTCCGCCCCCTTCCCCCTCCGCCCCTTCCCTCCTCTCTCCCCCCCCTCCCCTCCGCTCCTCCCATCCCCCTCCCCCACCCCACCCACTTCGCGCCAGACCCCAGCAGACTGCGACCTGACCTTCGAGCACGTGGTAAGTAAGACCTTTGGTCCCATGTCGTGACCGCTGACCCCGGTGGGGTGTGAAGGCAGACGGGGACGGGCCGCTCAGGCTTTGGCAGTGTTCGGCTCAGTGTAAGTTAAGACTCGCGCCAAGTATTTACACAGAGCAAACACGTGGTGTATAATGCATTATGCGAATATAAACAAGCAACTAGTCTATATACTCCATGTCTAAGTGTTGTTATATTATGCATGTATTTAGCCCAAGTGTACCCACCCTGATCGCTACTAGACCGCGTGGTCGAATCGGGCAGAGCGCTGGCTGGCTGCCAAGGAGACTTTGTTTGTTGTTTTACGTCCTAGCAACATCTAAGGTCATATCAGGGCGGGTAGCGACTTGTGACAGTGACAGTGCGCACTCATGGCAAATTTATAGTGATGTTTGTTTGTTGTTGTTTTAGGTCCTAGCAAGGTCTAAGGTCATATCAGGACGGGAACCGATTTGTGACAGTGCACACTCATGGTGACTTTATAGTGCTGCCCCACTGGGAGACCAGGCCACCAGCACCATGACCTCATATCCTGCTCAGTCACATTATCCTGACACTGAGCCAACCAGTCCTTGCTCTATCATAATAATGCTGAGCGCCTGGCTAGGAAGTAAGTATTCAATTTTTAAGTAATTATTTTTACTCGACCAGGGTTTGAACCCATGATCCCATGGTCTACCAACACGGGAGACGGATGCGCTAACTCATTTGGCCATTCTGTCTGGTTAATTTATAGTGCTGTCCCACAGGCAGCCTGCACCATGACCCGATATCCCACTCAGTCACAAGTCACATTATCCTGACACTGAGCTAACCAGTCCTTGCCCTATCCTATTAATGCCAAGCGCCAGGCTAGGAAATGACAAGTATTAATTTAAAAGTCATTGGTTTGGCTCGATCGGAAACCAAACTCTCGACCTTCCGCACGCGATGTGTGTGAGAGAGGTTGTAGGTTCGAACCATGCTCAGTCAATCTATTTACATTTATATATCAAATTGATACTTGTGACCACATAGTATTATCACAATAGAAAAAGCGCTAGTTTGTTCAGTGTTAGGATAATCTGACTGAGCGGGATATCTGCTCATAGTGCTGGTGATCCTGTATCCGAGAGGGGTAGCACTATAAAATCACATTGGATGCACACTGCCACACGTCCCTACTATCCTGATATGACCTTAGATGTTGCTCGGACGCAAATCACCAACAAATAAACCCTTATCGGTGAGGTCGCCGATGTGGGGTTTATGGTCCTAGGCAAACAGAAAAGGGTATTGACCTAGGATATCGTAGGGTCGATACACATCTCGGACTACGAGGACCAAGCCATGCAAATGCTATATTCAGACTATAATTCAACCATTACATGACTAACACTTTCAAAATGTTATTAAATTTTTTCAGTAGATACTGAAATCTAAATACAGTAAAACATCTCTATCCTCTCTATCCGACCACCTCCAGAGTTTGACCACTCCCCTATATCGATCGCTTTATTTGGGTCCCAAACGATCGCCCATGCAATCAGGCAATACCAGTGTAACTATACAAACAAACATCTCCCTAAACTGACCCGTCCTGATATGACCTTAGATGTTGCTAGGACGTAACACAACAACAAACAAACAACCACCTCCCTAAATGGACCATTTAATGTTGGTCCCATGGTCGGTCGATTTTGAGAGGTTTTGCTGTATATGGCAGAAACTCAAAACCGTTATGAGCAGAATAAAGAAACAATAAAAATATAAATATAAAAAAACCACCGACCTATGGGTGTGTGTGCTGGTTTCGCTGTACACCCAACCAGCACCCCCCCCCCCCCGCCGCCCCTCCCGACGTAAATAACAAAGGCCACACATTTAACTTCAGCTTCATAACTCCTTTTCGTTTTCACTCCAGAAAGGGAGACTGGAGAATAGACGAGATCAGCGTTCCGAGTGCGCATGCGCTGAAAAACAGCGCTGGGAGCAAAGCAAAGGCGTACAACCATTGAGTTTGCCAATACGTATAGGGCAAAATGTCCATTTTATTCAAAATGAATAGAAATACATAACAATTTGGCATAAACATGTATGCACACATGCAATATAATGATCTGATGAATACAACTAAGACAAAACTAGCCATAGTTAAACATTTTGAGCTAAGAAACATACAATTCCACACAAAACAGTAAATTTAAGGCTGATATCCACATCACTATTATAAATCCTTGTTCTAAATATTAAGATGCTAAATGTGTCACCAGACACTTGTTTCAGAGAAATATATAACCAATATATGCTTAACCCTACTAATTTTCTAGTTCTACATATGTCATTAACCATAGGATATAAATAACAACTAAATAAAATAAGTAAAACTGACTGGCTATGGCTCTAACACTAGTCTGAGTGCCAAGATTTCTCTAAATCTAAATGCACATGGCATTAGATGTGCTGATCATATTGCTGTAAATGCAATGCTGGATAAAAGATTATTATCTTAATTTATTATATATATATTTTTTATTTGGTATTCTATGTACAAAACAAGAGCTGAGATGAGCTGAAACTAGCACATTTCATAGCTGCACCCAGTGTATTAGCATTAGCCATGTGCTTCTCGCAGGTTAGTTTTTTTCCCACGCATCCCACAATGCACCGCGCCGCTGAAATGGTGATGTAGTCTATTGATTTAATGGTCCACAGACATGGTGGAGATCATTTCAGTTTCTTTCTTAAAGGCCACTAACATGACATATATATATGTGATATATAATTAATTATATGAGTATAAAATGGGCGGAGTAGGCTTGTGCTATTTATTATATTTATTGTAAAACCTCTCTAAATCGACCGACATTGGGACCCACTTTACGTGGTCCATTTAAGGAGGTGGTCGGTTTAGCGAGTTAGCATATGGTTATAATGGTATTGTTGGGACCCAAATAAAGCCATCGATATAAGGGAGTGATCGATCTGTGGAGGTGGTCGGTTAGAGATGTTTTACTGTATATATATATACGCCAGTTGCCACGCTATATATATAATATATATAATATATATAATATATATAATATATATAATATATATAATATATATAATATACACATTTATATATATATAATATATTAATATATAGTATATATTATATATATAATATTTTAATATTTTTATTATAATATAATATATATAATATACATAATATACATAATATACATAATATATATAATATATATAATATACATAATATACATAATATATATAATATATATAATATATATAATATATATAATATATATAATATGGGATACTGTTCTCCCAGCTATGCAATGTTTCCAGTAATTACATAATCTTGCTGTGCGTATGACTAAGAGGGGCTGTGGAGGCCCACTCCGTCAATCCAGAAAATAGAAGCAGTGTACATGACAGACACAAGGGGAAGGGATAATTGTAGTACAGACAGAGTGATCAGTGTGTGTGATGGAGCTGCTAGACACAACCTAAAGCCCCAGTCACATTGCGGCTTGCGACAGCTTGGAACCACTTTGCGACCATTTTGGGCGAAATAACCCACAGTCACCAGGGACCTCCTTGCATCCAAAGCAATGGTTGCCGACCTCTGGGTGACCATTTTGGTCGCAAGGAGGTTTTTAGTGCAGTAGCTGTAATCTCATTGCAACCAAAATGGTCGGTGATCAGTGAAGGCAACTTTTCGACCACTTGTGACCATTTTGGACCATTTTGGAACCATGTTGCGACTACCTGCAACCTCTTTGTGATCACCCTTTTTTTTGTTGTCTCAAAGTTGTCGCGAGTAGTCGCAAGCAGTAATATGACTAAGGTTTTATAGGAAAAGTGCCAGGGAGCTGGGTTTTGTCTGACCACATGAATCTGCATTCTAAGGTGCTAAATATAATGTTCAAATAATTGTCCATCATATAGGTACATATATATATATAATATGAATCTATATATATAGCCTGTTACTTATGGAGTGACGAATTTCTGAAATGATGTAGATTAATAGACCTTAAAAGTCAAATCGAGAGCATTCAGTGGTCACCATCTTGTTTTTGCTTTTTGTTTTGCATTCTCTCCGATTTCATCAACTTTACTTCAGTATAGATAAGCACTGGGCAGAGGGCAGGTTGATGGTGGAATTCGTCTATTGTGAAAACCTCAGTGTGACATACTAACCCAATAAAGACTTATGTAGGATACTCTGACAAAAAATAATTGCGTATAAAGTAAAATAAATGAACACTAAACAAATACAAGTTGATACCCGATGTCTGTCTGGGATACTGGTGTTTTGGTGGGATTTTATTTTTATTGCTTATCCTTATTTCAGTCTTTGATGCTCCATCCAACACGTTGGTTGACATGAGAAAGAGCGTGTGGGACGTAGCTCAGGCGGTAGAGTGTCCACCTGTGAAGCTGTCAGTCATCCTATCGATCCTGCTTAGTGGACCCTTTTGCCATTTGGGCTATTTTCCGTTCCAACCAGTGGTCCAGAACTGGTTCATCAAAGGATGTGGTATATCCTGTCCTGTTTGTCAGAAAGTGCATATAAAAGACCCCTTGCTGCTTATCAGCTATGTGGTGGCAGTGGGTTTCTTCCAAAGAAATATGTCAGAATGACAAATATGTTTGATGTCCAATAGCCGATGATGAAAATCAATGTGCTCTAGAGGCGTCATTAAATAAAACAAGCTTCAGTTTTGACATGGTAAAGCGATTGGTTCAGGTGCGGGAAGTCGTAGGTGTCAATCCCCGGTTGAGTCAAACGAACAAAAAGTTACAAAATTGGTACTTGACGTGCTCCCTTGCCAGGCACTTAAATGGCAAGGACTGGTTGGTTCAGGGTCATGATAATGATACCGAGCTGGATATCGTATCAAGGTGCTTGTGACATGATACCCTAATGGGGCAACATTATTAAGTCACTATGTATGTACATAAGTAGGAAATCAGTTTGGGTATTGCTATTGCTAAAACCCTAGTAAACAAGCTTCCTCAACAGTGTCATGATATGAGACTGAGCCAGATATCGTATCAAGGTGCTTGTGACATGATACCCTAATGGGGCAACATTGTCAGTGATGTTAAGGCATCGCAGGTAATTGGATGCGCAAATACAGCCAAGCGCCAGTAACTAAGGCTGCTCTGATATGTCAACGACTGGCGGATCCTTACTGAACTATATACCATTAATGCCGACTAGGGGGCTTTCAGGACTTCTGCTGCACGATCGCCCAGTAAACAAGGCGACTGCGGCTCCACCTATATCTAATTTCTGAACTAAAATATGCCACCTTTCGGCCAAAAAATCTTGGCTATAAAAGCGACTGCTAGCCTTAGATATTTCACTTTCGACACGGGAGCCACGCGGACAACAACTGCCTTAAATTGCCATCCCACCCACCCTACAATGAGAAGGGGATATAGGGTTATAAGGTTATAAGCGTGTCTCAGCCTCATCGACATCACATAACTACCCAAGAGACTGTACTGAGGAAAGAACTGAAATTGTAATAAAGAGCCATAACTATATTTGCTGTGTTGGTGTTTCTAATTATTAAGTCACTATGTATGTACGTAAGTAGGAACTCAGTTTGGGTATTGTTATTGCTAAAACCCTAGTAAACAAGCTTCCTCATCTTCATCACACCACCACATATACAGATCTCCAGACCAACACATACATATTCCCCACACTGCTTCTCTGAGGTATGGCCGGACGCGGTGACCTATTCGGTATAGCGCAGGCTTCCCAGGCGGAAGGTCGGGAGTTCGAATCCCTCCTGAGTCAAACCAATTATTTATAAAATTGATATATATTGCTACCTACCCTGGTGGTCAGCATTACTAGAATAAGGCAAGGACTGGTTGTCCTCAGTGTCAGGATAATGTCGTTGAGTGGGATATCGGGTCATGGTGCCGGATCTTCCAGTGGAGTAGCACTACAAAGTCAGCATGAGTGCGCACTCCGACAAGTCGGTACCCATCCTGATATGACTATTAATATTGCTAGGACGTAAACCCCAACAAACACACGATCTCTAAGGTATGACCTGGTTACATTTGTTGTTGCTTTGTTTAAATCGAATTGACATGTAATTCTATAAGGCGATGGCAGTTATCGCACAACAACATGCCCGTCTGAGTAGTGACTCCCCCCCCCCCCCTTCCCGCCCACTCCCACCCTCCCCCACACCATGCCGTTCACTTTAACCCCCCCCCCCCCCACACTCGCCGCACCCCTCCCCCAGTTCTCAGACACTGCCAATTTAAAGCTGCATAGTTCGCTGAGACTTCAAATTGTATGCAGCTCCACTGACATTCTACCCGGTGCATTGTAATACACACACACATATATATATTGCATATATATATATATATATATATATATAGTTAGTATATAAATATACGGGTATAAATCATCGGTATGAGGTTTTCCTATTATTATTACCATTCTACTTATATTATATTAAGGTCCAATTACGGACAAATGTTGATTAACTGCGGCATGCTGGCCTACGGTGGCGCCGCCACCGGCAGTTCTTGTCACTTATCTCTCTCACCGTATTGATCATCCTGCTGCGAAAAACTTTTATATGTATGATAAGGCTATATTTACTTGTCAAGAGAAAATAAATACTCTCAATCCACTTAGCTCTTTATATTTCTTCCTTCACCTCAGCTAGATCAGGTTTATATATATATATATATATATATATATATATATATATATTTATATATAATACAACCCATCCCCAGAGAGTGTGCACACATATATTAATATATATACACACATATATATACATAAAACAACCCTTCCTCAAGGGATGTACACAAAGACTCCTCCTGTGTGTGAGGCGCACAGGAGGGGTTGGGGGCATTCTCATACATTCACCCCTTCAGAGGGGGTGGGGTGACTCTACCAAAGCGCATAAGGAGGAATAATAATAATAATGACAGTTAACACATAGTTCCCCTTTATACTCCCTTTAATACTGGTATAATTCGTTATTACATCGCATAAATATATATACACTTACATATTATGTATTATGTATTATGTATCAAGTATCATGTAACACGTATCACGTATCACGTATCACGTATCACGTATCACGGATCGCGTATCGCGCATCGTCTATCGCGCATCGCGTATCGCGTATCGCGTATCGCATATCGCATATCGCATATCGCATATCGCATATCACATATCACATATCATATATTATATAGTCGTGGAGTGGCGGGCACATCTTTCTTATGATTATGAATAATGACCGCCCGATTCGATGTCGACATGTTGACAACTTTTCAAGCCACTTTCAGCAGGTTGGTTGGTTAATGGAGATTTACGTCCTGGCAACATCTAAGGTCAGATCAGGACGGGTACCGACTTTGAACAGTGTTCGCTCATAGCGACTGTATAGTGCTGCCCTACTGGGAAATCAGGCCACTGGTACCATACCCCAATATCCCACTCAGTCATATTATCCTGACACTTAGCTAACCAGGCCTTACACTATCCTATTAAAGCCGACCGCCAGGCTAGGAAACGACAAGTATCAATGTTATAAGTCATTGGTTTGACTCTGCCGGGAACCAAACTCCCGACCTTCCGCACGCGACGCCCGCGCTCTACCGCTTCGGCCACCTCACCCGGTGGCACTTTGAGAGCTGCCAACAAAGACCCGAAGCAGCCTGCAGTGAGTGGCATGGTGATAGATTGTAGTTCTGTGGATTACTACAGCATGTGACACCAGCATAGACACATACTTGGCCCTGGAGCTCGCCCACAACCCCTGTAAGTCGACCAGTAAGGCTTGAACAAATAAGTTCATGTATCCATTAATAAACATACATATAACATCGAACTCGCGTTGTGGGGAAAGCAAATATATAACTGACAAAGAAAAAAAAGCTTATTTTACAACCATAACAAAAACATCCATAGATATGTGTTCGCTCTGTGATCTTTTATTTTGAGGAGTCTGCTTTTGATACCTACCCTTTTTTCTATCTATATGTGGGTTTACTGACTATAGCCCCGTTTACACGGGCGATTTAAAACGTTTCATATGAACCCACTTGCCTAGATCGACTCACATTTGGCGTGTAGACGCGGTTCTGTGGCGTTTTAGGGCTGAATCACTTCATATGAAACGTTTCATCTAGACCACCTCGCGAGGTAGTATAGATGAAGCGTTTCAGCTGGTTCCCGGCAGTGTTAGGGCCCGATTAGGCCGAAATCTACTGAATGCGATCATATTTAACAGAATTTCATACTCAAATAATTAAATTTAATTAAATTAACCTTAAATTCCAAGCGATATTATCGTAGCAGCTACATCTGAGTCGAATCGACGAGTGTAAACTAAACACATAGCAGTGCTCACCGGCTACAGGCGCACCACAGGCTGCTGGTTCCCGGCGCCAAAACACTTTTTAAACTCTGTCCGTGTAAACGCACCTCAAAAACGCATCATATAAATCGCCTTGTCTAGAACGTTTCACAATTCCCCGTGTAAACACGGCTAATGAGTAGAGTTGGTGCTAGGGGTCTTGTGCCATTAAAGTTGCATCATCCGATGGTTTTGAGTTTCTATCATTTTCTGAGATAAATACATGAGGTTGATCATTATCTACTTACGTCAGTTTGAACTAACTTCTTTCTTAACTCGCTATTTAAACAAATATATTTGAAGTGCAAACATGCAAGATTAATTTTGGCAAGCATGCCAAAACTCTAACCCCCATAGGCTTCTGCAGTAACAGGTTCTATTAAATTGGCTCGGTATTTCTTTCTATGTGGCGATACATGGTTGATAAGTGAACCAGTATCTAATTTACATATATATATGTAGTATCAAATCTAGATGACAGTTTTGGTTTGATAATGTGATGTTTTCATCGGACTATGCAACTTTAACAACCAAAGAAAAAAAAATTTCAACTTTGTGTGCCTTGTGTGTGACCTTTTACTTATTTTGAGGAGTCTGGTTTTGACGCCTATCCATTTTCTGTCTATAGGTGGCTTTACTGACAATGACTGGGATTGTTGCTGAGGGTATGGTGCCATTAAATGACATCCATACAACTCTCACCTCTCCTCACCCCCCCCCCCCCACACACACAATCACAATATACATTCAGAAACTGTCAGACGCCACGGGGGGTTGGGGGGGGGAGAGGGCGGGGGAGGGGAGGAGGCGGGGGAGGGAGGAGGGAGGAGGGAGGAGGAGGCGGGGGAGGAGGAGGAGGAGGAGAAGGAGGGCGGAGGAGGCGGTGTGTGAGGAGGAGGAGGGAGGAGGAGGCGGGGAGGGGGAGAGGAGGAGGGGAACAGTGGGTGGGAGGAGGCAGAATGGCATGAATGGTGGGGGGTGCGGGGGGGGGGGGCGATGGCGGGGCGCAGGGGGGGGGGGGGCTGAGGGGTCAAACAAGGTGACAACGTGAAGAAATCCCCAGCACTTAAATCCAAATAAAAGTCCTTGTTTGGTTGCCTTTCAAGGCCATGATTCGTGTGGGAGCCAAATTGCCCCGCCCTAATTCCACGTTACGGTCATTTGAAATTGCTACCTGTGCTGCGTGTGCTCGTATTATTTTATGCACTATTGTTATTTATTACATCAATTTACCCTAATTTTACCAGTTGTAGCCAGGTAGCCATATATGAGCAGACACACACGCGCACACAGACGCATACACAGACGCATACACATACGCGCACACACACACGCGCGCGCGCACACACACGCACGCACACAGAATATCTTCCTGCGCATGCGCCAAGTTCCGTAAACTGGTCATATATTTACTAACCTGTCCGCACTTACCCGAGGCTCGGTCCAACCCAGATAAATGGCCGCGCCTTCCAAGTTCCCTGATGTTTCCGTTGCGCACATCCATCATGCTTAGGGCCAGACTAAACCCAGCCCGGCAACCAGCAGCCAGGGCTGCAACCAGCAGCAGTATAACCCGAATCAAGGCTCGTCCCTTACACCGTACAGACACAACCATACAGACTAAACCCAGCCCGGTTTTTGGGGGGGGTGGTGTTTTTACATTATTTTAATTATTAAATTATTAATTCAAATTATTATTATTTAATTCAATATCTCAGGGGTACGTTCAAACGGCTGTATCCAAATATTTGAGACTGGCTCAGTTTTGACGCATGCGCAGACGACGCTGTTGGATTCTGACGCATGCGCAGAAGCGACATTTGGCAAATCAGCCTTGTGGCAGCTGAGACGGCCACACCGGGCAACAAGCAGCCAGGGCTGCAACCAGCAGAGGTATAACCCGAATCAAGGCTCGTCCCTTACACCGTACAGACACAACCACACAGACTAAACCCAGCCCGGCAACCAGCAACACGGGCTGCAACCAGCAGAGGTATAACCCGAATCAAGGCTTGTCCCTTACACCGTACAGACACAACCACACAGACTAAACCCAGCCCGGCAACCAGCAGAGGTATAACTCAAATCAAAGCCCGATACTTACACTGTACGTAAACACCCACACAGACTAAACCCAGCCCGGCAACCAGCAGAGGTATAACTCAAATCAAAGCCCGATACTTACACTGTACGTAAACACCCACACAGACTAAACCCAGCCCGGCAACCAGCAGAGGTATAACTCAAATCAAAGCCCGATACTTACACTGTACATAAACACCCACACTGACTAAACCCAGCCCGGCAACCAGCAGCGGTATAACTCAAATTAAAGCCCGTCCCTTTCACCGTACAGACACACCCACACAGACTAAACCCAGCCTGGTGTTGCAGTTTCCATGGCACACCAGTTTGCGAGGGACACATACATTCAAATGCCTTGTCAATGGCCGTGAGCAAATCTTCATACAGAAAAAGTCAAATATCTCTCAGATTACACCACCTAGAAGCAACCCACTTGGACCACATTTATAGAAAACATATTCAGTGAATAGATTATCTTAAATTCATAAGGTTAGGCTTCTGCACTTCTATTAATTTTGAATAAAACTAATGTTTTGCACTGCGCGTACCGTCAAGCTCAAGGTATTGTCAATGGTCGTGAGCAATGTTCATACAGAAAATACAGAAAAAGTGAAATATCTCTAAAACCACACCACCTAGAAAAAAATCGCTTGGTACACATATAGAAAACATGTTTACCAAAAACATTGTATTAAATTTATAAGGTTAGTGACGATGCTGTTCGATTTTGATGCATGCGCAGAAGCGATGTGTCCCTCGCAAACTGGTGTGCCGCGGAAACTGCAACACCGGCAACCAGTGGTGGAATAACCGGAATCATGTCTCGTCCCACACATAAGTGCACACAGATGCACACCCACATCCACGCACACACACACACCCAGACGTGCGCACACACATACAGACACACGCACACATTCACACACGTGCAGAGATTTACCGACACGCACGCATCTCTGACAATGTAATTGTCGTCTGCTCATGCAAAGTAAACATCTCTTGCAATCAAACAAGCCCATTGTGATATAGTGTCCGCCCACCCCCTGCAACACCATATTCTCCCTCCCTTTTTTATTTCAAACTCAATTCAAAGTCCGAACTTAGTAAATCTGTAGTTTAGGCGACACTACAAATCAAACATTCGTGACACTCGATCGTTTCAATCTGCTGACAACTGTTTTACAGACGACATTCATCGTTGATATGCTGGTTTTATCACAGACCATTTGTCCTAGTATCTCAACTGACTTGGATGGTAGGCCTGGAATGGAATGCATGGTTTTAGACTGATTATGCAATATGGTTTCAAAGATAAATATATCACTCAGGTTGATCATTCTAATCTATTTTACTTTGAAGTAAAGCGTCAACCTTTACTTAGAAATATTTGGAGTGAAAATCTACTAAATTAATTCTGGCAAGCACACCAGAATCCTAACCATTGCAATCACCCTCTCCATGCCTCCTACCCAGGCGCTACCTGTCTAGAGCCGTGTTTACACGGGGAATTGTGAAACGTTCTAGACAAGGCGATTTATATGATACGTTTTTGAGGTGCGTTTACACGGACAGAGTTTAAAAAGTGTTTTGTCGCCGGGAACCAGCAGCCTGTGGTGCGCCTGTAGCCGGTGAGCACTGCTATGTGTTTAGTTTACACTCGTCGATTCGACTCAGATGTAGCTGCTACGATAATATCGCTTGGAATTTAAGGTTAATTTAATTAAATTTAATTATTTGAGTATGAAATTCTGTTAAATATGATCGCATTCAGTAGATTTCGGCCTAATCGGGCCCTAACATGCCGGGAACCAGCTGAAACGCTTCATCTATACTACCTCGCGAGGTGGTCTAGATGAAACGTTTCATATGAAGTGATTCAGCCCTAAAACGCCACAGAACTGCGTCTACACGCCAAATCTGAGTCGATCTAGGCAAGTGGGTTCATATGAAACGTTTTAAATCGCCCGTGTAAACGGGGCTTTAGTGGCTCTTTGATTGATGGGTCTATGCAGACTACTACTCATGCCCCTTGTAATAGTAGGTCTCATAAAGTTGCATGGTCCGATCAAACTTTCTTTGTCAAAACCAAAACATTTGTCTACATTTGATTACATATATCCAACTTAAATACTGGTCATTAGCTGAGGTTTTGGGACAGCATATACAGAATAATCAGTGAATTTATTACCCTATCCCTTTGGACACCCACTTTCAGACAGCCATTAAAGAGGATCACCATTAACCAATTAGGTCAATCTCATGGCCTCATTAGCCTTGATTTCATTCCAACCAGGCTATATTTGAATTAGGTCATTCCACATCACGTGGTCATTGCGAGATGTCAATAGCGCGAGGAGTTTCGGAAAGCTTGTCAAAATTATTTTGGGTTCTTTCAGCATAAATTGCTGCGAAATTAGCAAGTTTTTATCAAAATTACTCCGGACTAATGATTAGTAGGTTATAATGATCAATTTGATATATATATATATACAAAATAAAGTAAAGATTCCAATGCCATCGGACTATGCAACTTTAAAGCTGCATAGTCCGATGAAAACATCAAATCTTCATAACCAAAACAATTATCCAGTTTTGATTCTACATTTCTAACTTAGATACTGCTGCACTTATCAAACATTTTTCGCCACATAGAAGAGAATACTAGCAAAATTTAATTTGTTTAGAACCTGCTGCTGCAGAATTTTATGGGGTCAGAGTTTAGGCATGCTTGCCAAAATTAATTTACCATGTTTACACTTAAAATATATCAAACATTAGATATTTAAAATAAAAGTTACTTCAATCAAAAGTAGGGTAGATTATAGCGATCAACCTTATATATTTATCTCAGAAAATAACAGAAACTCAAAACCATCGGACGATGCAATGTTCAATAATTCACATCCACGAATCATTTAATGTGTGCAATTTACATGCATACAGGCAATGTATACACGTACACAGGGTTGGTTCACAAACCATATAATCCATACAAAATCCTGGTCATGGGAACCAGTGTCATAAGGGGTATTTGTAAAAAAGGGAAATATTGCAAATATAACTGGATTCGAACCCTTGCTTATTGCCATTCCGGGCATAGGAACCTAACAATTAGACTATATCTAGGCCCCCTGATACAATCACGTTCACCTCGGTTTCCGGTCGAGCCAAACTAATGACTTATAAAATTGATACTCGTCACTTCCTAGTCAGGCGCTCAGCATTATTAGGATAAGGCAAGGACTGGTTAGCTCAGTATTAGGATAAAGTGACTGAGTGGCATATCAGGTCAGGGTGCTGGCAGCCTGTTCTCCAAGTGGGACATCACTATAATGTCACCGTGAGCGTGCACTGTCACTAGTCGGTACCCATCCTGATATTACCTGACATGTTGCTAGGATGTAAAGCCACAAGTTGTTGCCAGGACATAAAGCCCAACAACCGACCAACCGTAATCTTGCCTGAGAGGTCAATGCAAACTACTACACTATTTTAATGCCCACTAATGCCCCAGTCACATACATGTTAGTGGACGTAGTTGAACGTATGTGAACGGAGTGGAGGCTTATACCCCTGTCACACTATGACGTAACAGGCCACCAAGTGGGCAACGTAAAAATCACTTTTTTACGTCGAGATACGTCGATATATGTCAAAATTCTCCGCGTTTCAGGGCCAAATTGGATGTCAGTGCAAGGTAGTGGACATAGGCGAAACGTCGGTTCAATGTAGCTGTAACATGTCTCAAGAAGTTAAACGTAAACAAAAAAATGGCCCAACGTAAGGCTAACGAGCCTCCAGCACATGCGGCGTCAGCCTAGCAAAACCCTAGCATTGACTTAGCATAGGACTCGCATAATTACGCCCACCCTAACGTATCTAACTGTGACTCCAATGTAATTTATAATGTGAGTCGACGCCAGGCCTGTGAGTGAGCGGCGTCAGTTTAATGACAGTCCAGCGTTCTCAGTGTAAGGACAGTGAGCGCTCAACCTACTCAATGTGAGCATAATGGATGCCTTCATATACTCGAAGGCAAAACGTTCGCACCACCTTCAGACCACGTTCACAGCATGTTCGCTTACGTTATGCGCAAGCCAGCCGTTCATCAACTCCGTCGAATACATCAAGACACGTTGGACTTACATTAGACTTACATTAGACTAATGTTAGACACACGTCCGACCTACGTCGAGATACGTTAACACCACATTGGGCTGCATGTTCCTCCAGGCTCTCCGTCAGTCTACCATAAGTCAACATAGCTCAAGGTAGACGACATAGCTCTAACGAACGTTTAACATATCTCAACATAAGCCTAAAGTGAGCGCAACGTAAGCCCAACATAACCCAATGTAACGGCCTTACGTCAGGCTACGTCAAAAGTTTGGGTATGTCCAAAACCTTGATGTGCGTCATCGTATCTCGACGTAACTCGACGTAGCTCTATGTAACTCGAAGTATCTCGACGTATCTTGACGTATCTCGACGTAGGCTTAATGAACGAATAACCTATATCGACGTATCTCGATGTAATGACAAAATTTCACCTACTTTGGCTTATGCTACCACATTACATTGTAGTGTGACAGGGGTATAACGTGGGTCAAGCGTGGTGTAAGTACGTTAAACTACGTTGAAATATGTTATGGTACGGCAGGTTTTGGTACGGATAAATACATTATGGTATGGATATGGTATGGATACGTTCACTTACCTCCAGTAATGGCTATGTGACCAGGGCTTCATACAAGTACACTAGAGTATGGTAGAGTACGCTAGAGCACGCTAGAGTATGCTAGAGCACGCTAGAGTATGCTAGAGCACACTAGAGCACGCTAGAGCATGCTAGAGTATGGTAGAGTGCACTAGAGAATGCTAGAGTATGCTAGAGTACGCTAGAGAGTATGCTAGAGTACGTCAGCATCATGGATGCAAATTCAGCATCCAACGTAGCGCTCTGTTGAACATGCCCAAGGATTAAATCAGAACTCACGGCCCACCCACGTTATTACCATGGAGAAGTATGGATGCCGGTATGTTCAACTACGTTCAACTACGTTCAACTACGTTCAACTACGTTCAACTACGTTCAACTACGTTCAACTACGTTCAACTCCGTTCAACTACGTTCAACTACGTTCAACTACGTTCAACTACGTTCAACTACGTTCAACTATGTCAGCCTCCACTACCTTCAACTATGTCCACTGATTTGTATGTGACTGGGCATTTAAAGAGAGATTGGCGGGGAGAGGCGGTGTGTGTGTGTGTGTGTGGGGGGGGGGGGGTTATCTGACGTATATGTTGTCATCTCCTCTCTCCTTCCACCGGGCCATTCAGAAGTACTCAACCGTGACCAATGGCTTTAATTTGTGCTTGTTTGCCCTGGTTAAATAACACTTAACACATGCCGTGGCATGTGGACACGCTCCATTTAACAACACCGCTTGTTTTCGCAAAGCAGTTTGTTTGTTAGGGTTCTATGTCCTAGTAACATCCAAGGTCACATGAGGATGGGTATTGACTTGTGACAGTGCACACCCGTGGTGACTTTATATGGCCATGTATCCACAGACTGTTCTCTTGTTGCGTGTTTCCTTGTTCTGTGTTCATTTGTGACCTTGTGACGTGCCACACAGACAATGAACTTGTGTTTTGCTTAGTGGCCGTTCCCATAGGTTGGACCCAGGGACCGTATGGCCTTGTGCAAGGAACATAGAGAATGAACACGTTCATTGTCTATGTGGCATGTCACAAGGTCACAAGTGAACACGGAACAAGAGAAAACGCCACAAGGGAACAGTCTATGGATACACATCCTAACACTGCACTGTTGAAAGATCCGGCTAGTGGCACCATGACTCAATATCCCACTCAGTCACATCATCTTTGCCCTATTCTATTAACGCCCTTTTCCCCAGGCTAGGTAGCGACAAGTGTAAATTTTGTAAGTCATTGCTTTGACTCGGCAGGGATCGAAACCCATGCCCTCCCACAAGCAAAGCCAGCCAGTGCTGTTATCAATTTGACCATCCCATCAGGTTTCCATAAGGTATCTTGGAGTTCCTGAAAACAACTGGACTATATCGACTCTTGTAAATTGCCTATTTTTTTGTGAGTTAGGTTTTGCTTGTCAGTTCACACAAGTCTAACCACTTCAAAATTGCATCAGAGATGGTGTTTGCTATCATTTAGCGTAAATATGATCATTTCGGATTTTTCTGTAAATTTCAATGTAAACATGTGAATGTGATTGACAAGAGTGAAGGAACCAGACGGGATGACCGAATGAGTTAGAGCGTCCATCTCCCTTGCTGGTAGATCGTGCGGTCGTGGGTTCGAATCCCGGTCGAGTCAAACCAATGACTTAAAAATTGAAACTTGCCGCTTCCTAGCCAGGCGCTCAGCATTATTAGGACAGAGCAAGGACTGGTTGGCTCAGTGTCAGGATAATGTGACTGAGTGGGATACCAGGTCATGGTGCCAGCGGCCTGGTTTCCCAGTGGGACATCACTATAAAGTCACCATGAGTGTGCACTGTCACAAGTCGGTACCCGTCCTGATATGACCTTAGATGTTTCTAGGACTTAAAACAACAAAAAACAAACAAACAAAAAACAAGACTGACGTAATAGATACCACTAGCTTTTCGCTGTGAATATCGCCGTTGCTACCGGCACGGCGTTAAACCATCAGCAATCAATCAATCAATCAATCAACCGTAAAACAATATTATAATGGCTATGTGTATAGACCTATTTCAATGTTTACTAACTTCGTGTATGCGCGCGCAGCTTGGCTTCAGAATGAAGACACAATGCCATTGAGTATGCCGGTACCCGCAGTGCAAAACGTTAGTTTTAGTCGAAATTAATAGAAATCCAGAACCCTAACCTCATAGATTTAATATAATCTTTTTGTTAAGGATGTTTTCTATATGATTTCCAAGCAGTTTGTGTTTAGGTCATGTGGTTTTAGAGATATTTAATTTTTTCGGTAAGAAGATTGTTCACGGCCATTGACAATGCATTGGGTTTGCCGATACGTGCATTGCAAAATGTCAATTTTATTCAAAATTAATAGAAATGCTGAACCCTAACCTTAACAATTTAATATAATCCTTTTGTTAAACATGTGTTCTATATCTGTTCCAAGCGGTTTGTGTCTAGGTGATGTAGTTTTAGAGATATTAAACTTTTTCTCTATGAATATTGCTCATAGCCATTGAGTTTGCAGTATGACCCTGTGTCGTCCTGCATCCAAAATGCGCGCGCACTGACCTAGATACGTATGCTGACGTCATGGGAAATAGGTCTATGCTCGGAACAATGCCCCATATTACTATTATTAGTCATAATTATGGTCCACTGGACACGGTGGCCAAATCGCTAGAGCACGGGCTTCCCGTGTGGAAAGTTGCGAGTTCGAATCCCAGCCAAGTCAAACCAATGACTTATACAATTGATACTTGTCGCTACCTAACCTGGCGCTTAGCATTACCACGATAGGGCAAGGCCTGGTTATCTCAGTATCAGGATAATGTGACTGAGTGGGATATCAGATCATGGCGCTGGTGTGGGTCTCCCAGTTCCAGTGGATCACGACTATAAAATCACCATGGTGTTGAATGAGGTGGGGCTCATTTGCGGTCATTACGGGGCAGAGAAGTATCCACCCTAGCCCCCTCCCACGCACAGGGAGGTGGGGGGGGGGGGGCTCAATCCTGGCAATCAATGCACGCATGCTCCTCCCACTCCCCCTCACTCACAACCACAACATCACACGCCCCAAAATCCAACCAATCACAGCACATCCCATCACTCTTAGCAACACAACACACACCTCCACAACTAACCAATCACAGCGCACCCTCAGCTGACCTCATCAGCTACCCACCATCCATGGTCACTCCATATCATCTATCCGGACTGACCACAACTCAGTTTTTTTCACCCACCCACCCACTACCCGATTTAAACATAATATTATATAATATCTAATTAAATTTTTTAAATCATCTATCAAATTGCATAACTTTTCTCACTAATTAATTATCATTTAACCTTTTAATTTTATATATATTAATACTTTATAAACAGTGACTACTGCTAGTGCTACCCGCAAGTTACTCCATCTTACACCTATTCACCATGCTCAGTTGTCTCACCTCACTCACACCATTTTCATCCATTTGACCGCGATCACCACATGACCTTCTCCCCTGCAGCTCTCGGACCAATGCAACCAACAAAAATGTAATGCCGCCGGGGGCTGCCTGGAATAAAGCCATGTTATCCCAATCTCCGCTTCCACGTCCTGTGTGTTATAACTGCAATGAGTGCGCACTGTGACAAGTCGGTACCCATCCCGATATGACCTTAGATGTTGCTAGGATGTACAAAAACAACAACAAATCAATCGATCAGTAGTATATATGTCAGATTGCCTGCTCTGTGGTGACGACTTGATCACGTGTCTTTTTCCCGCCCTTTTCTCCTTCTCCAGTCGCCGCAGACGACAAGCGGCCGGGCGGGTCGGGACGCCGAGTGGGGCACGTGGGTCACGTGGTCACCCTGCTCCAGGACGTGTGGCACAGGCATCAGCTTCCGGTCCAGGGAGTGCATACCTCCGCACAGGCACGTATCCAGGTACCGCGTTTCTTAATTAGGCCAAATACATTTTTTTAAGTTGGTGATCGTTCTTTTGATCACACAAATCAGGGTCGGGCAGGTGGTTTTTATTATTATTATTAATATTATAAATTTTTTGTTTTGCTCATTCAGTATTACAAAAAAAAAATTGGACCACCCTAGATTGATATAAGGATTACATATCTTTTGTGTACACATCACAATATTTTCAGTCAAACAATGAACACTGTATTCTCATTTAGAAATGTATTATATGATAGGCATACAGTTCTAGAAGTTTCAATTGCATGCTTACAGAAGTTGAATTGCCCCTAGCCCAACACATTTTTAACAGCTTTTAAAATAACAATAGTTTTTTTTAAAAGGGGCGGACAAATTTTCAGGAACGGGCGAGAACGATAACCAATTTTCTTGTTTTTATTTGTCACAGTCCGATGGATTTGAGTTTCTGACAATTTTCAAAAGAAATATTCATAATATCAAATTCATCATCATCATGCTGTTGGTCGCGATGTGACAAAGACTGCTTTCATTACTTGACTGCCACTCTCCATTTAGCTCTCTGCTGTGAGAGTTGCGTCCACGAGTTGGTCTTAATGTCTCTCAGCTTCAGGTTTCTCTTGATTACATTTCATGAAAGCTGCCTGCAAAAGTATTGAAGTGCTGCTGGCTTTTGCAAGTTACCAGCGGCACTCTCTCGGGGAGCAAATAGAGGTTTCACACCGGCAAGAACATGTCAAGACAGGCACAAAACTATTTGTCCCTGCAGTGGCTGGTCGGGAGATGTTGGGAGTTCCATACATCAACCGCCCTTAATGCTCTACAACTCTGCAGGGCAGGGGCGTTAAACTCCCTGAGGTATTGTTATACATGCAATACCTGCATACCCTAGGCCAAATAATATATTAAGACATAACATATTAACCACTATAATTGACCTTACTTTTATTTCGAAGTAATTTTCATTTTTTAATGACTATCTTTGGCGATGATTTTGAAGCTAAAACATGAAAAATGAATTTTTTCATGCTTGTAGAAAAATTCTGACACCATAGGATCCAGCGGTAACAGGGTGTAGTATGTCGGGACTCGGCCGTCTGAACCCCAAACATTACTATGCTCCACAGGTGTGTTCTGACAACTGTCTGTCAGTCCCCACCTGTAATTACTCTCAACAACTGATAAGGAAGAAAGGAAGACAATTCACGCAAAATTGACAGTGAAGAGGTTGGCATCAACTCCTTCCTGTTCACCTACTAGCGACCTATCACCCTGACTCCTTACCAACTGCCCACACAGATCCTCATGACTCTTGCTGGTGTATATAAGAATCAGTGCCTACAGCTCATTGAACCGGAGTCCAATGGTTGTTGCACACAGCTCAGTGTCTTTGGAATAGCTGTTGCTATTTTTTATTTTTTTTTGGTCCATTAGTTGTTTAAGCAGGGGAAATTTCAGTCATAGACGACTGGTCTTCCTCATTCCCCTGCTGGTCGATAGCAAGCCCGAGCCTACACTTTTACCGACCCAAGGGATTTTTAACCTCCCACACCACATAGACATGGTATGAGAGCAACTGGCCTTTGATGACGCTGTAAGTTATACACAGCGGTGGAAATCCAAATTGGCAGAGCTGGGGGCAACGGTCGAATCGAACCGCCGACCCTCAGATTGGGAGTCTGACCTAGAAAAAAGTCAGACACTCTAACCACTCCGCCATAGAGAACTGTAGAAAATGGAGTCCCCCCAAAGAGTACTTCATGTGGGGTCTGTGTGTCAGGTATAAGGAATGCAGGTGACTGGACTCACACAGCCAGCCAATCAGACACCCTCTACAGCCTGGGTGGGTGATGCCCTAATAGGGGCAGCTGTCACTCAACCCCAACTGCAGGTGGTGTCCCAATTATATGCAGAAGGGCTGGGTGTGCTTGTCCAGCAGTCCCGTGGTAACAAGTCGTTGTCAACAGTTACAACAAACATATATCAATGCTTCTCTCCTTCAATGGCACTCTTTCTAGTGCATGAAGGGAACATTTAAATAATTATTACCTGTCTCTTAAGTATGAACATCACATCACAATCTCAGTCGCTATGTGTTATCACATTTCCACATAGGCGCTTATGTCACAAAGTGAGTGGGGCACCCATTGCTTCTCTGTTACATAATCATGGTCCCCACTCTGTCGCCCGAGAATAATAATCTTCTTTGCCAATATATAAATCCGAACCGAAAATCCGTATATTTTTACAAGGGGCTATTAATTTGGCTTAGTATTCTATGGAGCCGCAAAGACTTAGTAAGAGCCACCGTGTCTAAGTTTAATATGTAGGATTAAATCCAATACATGGTTTGGCTCAGAAATTTGGTGTTTATCGCTGTAAATTTATATGATTTATTCATAATACTGTCATGGGGCGTCATGCAAATGGGAAATTTTGGACCTAGAGCAAGATTCAAAACACCCACTTCTTGTCATCCAGAGCTAGTGTGCTAAGCATTACACTACCTAGGCTCCCTGATGCAACCACTCTATCCATGTCCACTTATCTATGTGACATCAGTGCATGCCATATTACATTTGCCATGCACTTATCTCAAATATCTCCAAAGTTAACCATTTATAATCAAAGTTACTTCAAACCAAAGAAAGGCAGCCTCACACATATGCCACACACCTCAAACATCCACACCTCACACTCACCCACACACCTCCCACACTCCCACACCTCACACTCCCCCACACACCTCACAGTCCACCACATACCTCACACTCACCCACACATACACCACACACCTCACCCCCACCCCTCACACTCACCCACACACCTCACACACACTCCCACACCTCACACTCCCCCACACACCTCACAGTCCACCACATACCTCACACTCACCCACACATACGCCACACACCTCACACATAGGCCACACACCTCACACATACACCACACACCTCAAACACCCACCCCTCACACTCACCCACACATACGCCACACACCTCATACATAGGCCACACACCTCACACATACACCACACACCTCACACATACGCCACACACCTCAAACACCCACACCTCACACTCAACCACACACCTCACACTCACACTCCCCCCGCCACACACACCTCACACTCCCACACACTTTCCACACACTCCCACACCCCACACCCCCACACACCTCACACTCACCCACACACCTCACACTCCCCCCACACACCTGAACACTCCCGCACACATCTCACACACACACTCCCACACACCTCACCCCCACCCCTCACACTCCCCCACACACCTGACACACACTCCCACACCCACCCCCCACCACTCACACTCCCCCACAAAACCTCACACTCACCCACACACCTCACACTCACCCACAACTCCCCCAACTCCCATCCCCCCACCCCCACCCCCCCACACACCTCACACTACCACACTCAATAGTTCCCCACACATCTACACACACACTCCCACACACCTCACCCCCGCCCATCACACCCCCACACACCTCCCACCCCACACACCCCACACACCCCACACACCTCAACATTCCCCCACACACCTCAACACCCCCCCACACACACATCTCCCACAGAAGGACAGAAACCTGAGCCGATGGCAGTAGTTTTATTCAACTTCCTTTTATCTGATAACATTTCCAATAAAACCTTTTTTTAGTTAGTTTATTTTTGTCCCATTTCATCGACTGTCATGGCAGGTTAATATCCAAAGAGGCGAAGATGAAATCTGAACTGAGTCCCATGAAGTAAGAACTTAGAGACAAAATGAAGAAAAAGAAATAATAAAAAGAATAAAATGAAATAATAAAAAGAAGATTGGGTGAGTGGTAAGTGTTTGTTTCACTGCTGTCTTAGCGGATGTTTGTTTGTTGTTGTTTTACATCCTAGCAACATCTAGGATCATACCAGGACGGGTACCGACTTGTGACAGTGCACACTCAAGTCAACTTTATAGTGCTGCCCCACTGGGAAATCAGGCCGCCAGCAGCATGATCTGATATCTCACTCAGTCACATTATCCTGACACTGAGCTAACCAGTCCTCGCTCTATCCTGTCACTTCCTCGCCAGGCACTCGGCATTATCATGGGGCCTAGGTGGTGTAATGCTTAGCACACTGGCCTTGAATGCAAGAGATTTGCGTTCGATTCCCCCTCTAGGCGCACTATTTCACATTTTCATCATCCCCATGACAAAAGCAACAAGAAATACGATGACGACAACGGGTACAGAACAGAGCACTTACAACATCCTTCAAAGGCACAACATTAAGTACACAGGACATGCACAGGAGGAGAACGACATTTGACCAACTTGCAATGAGATGTAGCCTCCATTTACTGTCGTCAACGTATAAAAGATCAAAAGATCCACCTTTATGTGGACCCGACAGTAATGCAGAGGAGAATGGATGAGGGAGTACCATGTACTATGTCCCAGGGCCTATATGTATGTGTCCGGGTTAGCGGTCGTAACCCTGCGTCGTGCGGATTTCCTGGGTTAGCGGTGAAAAGTGCATATGTATGTGTCGGGGTTAAACTAACTCGGCGAGCGTAAAGTCGCCTACACTAACCCCAAGCGAAAGGAGGGTTAAAGGTGGGGTTAGGCACCGACTCTGCCCAAATCTATTCAATGCGACCATATTTAACAGAATTAGATATGCAATAAGTGAAATTTGATCAATTTAACCCTAAATTCGAACCCTTATTAAGGCTACCGCCGCATTGGCGGCGATATTAAAGTTGCATGGTCCGATGGCACTTGAATTTTTGTCTTATTTTTTAGATAAATATATCAAATTGATCGTTACAAGCTACTAATCATTAGTCCGGAGTGATTTTGATTAAAGATGATTAGTTTTGAAGTAATATGAGCTGAAAGAACCAAAAATAATTTCGACAAGCTTGTCAAAAGTCCTGTGGCTATGACCCAGATGGTCATCTCGCGGTGACCACGTGATGTGAGATGACCTGGAACCTTACAGGACTGTAGGTAGGTATTCCTGGTTGGGGTGGGCCTTCTGGGACTGGATTAGTGCCATAGGCCCATGGCACTAGGGTTTTTAACGAAATATAATGTGTGTCTGTTGTCTGCTTGTGTCTGTCTATGTATGTCTGTATGTATCTGTGTGTGTGTATTTCTGTGTGTGTCTATCTGTGTGTTTCTCTGTATGTGTGGGTATGTATGTATGTATGTGTGTATGTATGTGTGTGTGTCTGCCTCTATCTGTGTGCGTCTGTCTATGTGTCTCTGTCTGTGTGTGTCTCTCTCTGCAAAGTCAGGTCGGGTGTATGTGTGTCTGTGTATGTCGGGTGTGTGCATCTCTGTGTGTTTCTGTGTCTGTGTGTGCTGTCTATGCATGTCTGTCTGTGTGTGTCTATCTATGTGTGTCTGTGTGTGTATATGTGTGTGTGTATATGTATGTGTGGTAATGTCTGTGTGTGTATGTGCGTCTGTGTGTATATCTGTGGGTATGTATGTGTGTGGCTGACTCTGTCTGTGTGTGTGTCTCTCTCTGCAAAGTCAGGTCGGGTGTATGTGTGTCTGTGTATGTCTGTGTGTGTATGTGTGTGTATGGGTGTGTATGTCTGTATGTGTGGGTGTCTGTGTGTATGTATGTGTGTGCATGTATGTGTGTGTCTGCCTCTGTCTGTATGCGGATGTCTATGTGTCTGTGTGTGTGTCTATCTCTGCAAAGTCATGTCGGGTCTATGTGTGTCTGTGTATGTTGGGTGTGTGCATGTATGTGTGTTTGTGTGTTTGTGTGTCTGTGTGTGCTGTCTATGCATGTCTGTCTGTGTGTGTCTATCTGTGTGTCTGTCTGTGTGTATATATATGGGTGGTAATGTATGTGTGTGTATGTGTGTATGCATGTGTGTATGTTAGTGTGTGTCTGTATGTATATGTATGTCTGTGTGTGTATGTCTATGTGTGTATGTCTCTGCATGTCTGTCTGTGTGTATGTCTGTGTGTGTCTGTCTGGGGGTGTCTGTGTGTGTGTGTGGCTCTCTCTCTGCAAAGTCAGGTTGGGTGTATGTGTGTCTGTGTATGTCGGGTGTGTGCATGTCTGTGTGTTTCTGTGTATGTGTGTGCTGTCTGTGCATGTCTGTCTGTGTGTGCCTATCTATGGGTGTCTGTCTGTGTGTGTATGTCTGTGTGTGTTGTCTGTGTATGTCTGTGTGTGTATGTCTGTGTGTATGTCTGTCTCTGTGTCTCTGTAAAGTCAGGTCAGGAAACACACAGACACATACACACACATCCACCTCATATCCCCTTCCCCTCTATGACCCTGCACAGCAGGCCTACTTGGTTGGGGGGGCTAATGGGGTCACGAGATTGGCCTAATTGGTTAATGGCCTTCCTGCATAATGGGTGTTTCAAACTGAGTGTTCAAAGGGGTGAGGTTATAAACTCACTGGTTATTCTGTATATACTGTCCCAAATCATTAGCTAATACACCAGTATCTAAGTTGGATATATAGGATCAAATGTAAGTAGTTGTTTTAATTTTGACAAAATTATATTTCATCGGACCATGCAACTTTAATAGTGTCGAATCGATGAATGTAAAGTAAACAAATCGCCGCCGCCGCAGCGACGTCAATATTCATACTGTCCAACGTCAAATAAACATGGCCGCTGCCATCGCCGCCGAATCGATGGCAATATATTACGCCCAAATCTATTCAATGCGATCATATTTAACAAAGTTACAGAGCCAAATAGTGAAATTTTATCAATTTAACCCTAAATTCGAACCATTATTAAGGCTGCCGCCGCATTGGCGGAGATATTAATAGTGTCGAATCGACGAATGTAAATACCCACACAGGGGTTCCCCAAATCTTTAAATAACTGAACCCCGGTCCGGTTAAAAATTGGCTCATACATATGGGCCCTGGAGGGATCGACATCCACCCTGGCCCCGGTCCCAATATCCAAAGTGTGCAGAAAATGGAATGCCCTTATCCTATGCGTAAGATCTGAGCTGAGTTCCTTGCATTCGAGTCGTCACTCGGGAGCGGGAAGTAGCTCAGGCGATAGAGTGTCCACCTGTGAAGATGCAGGTCATCCGATCGATCCTGCTCATTGGACCCATTTACAGTTTGGGTTATTTTCCGTTCCAACCAGTGGTCCACAACTGGTTCATCAAAGGCTGTGGTATGTGCTGTCCTGTCTGTGGGAAAGTGCATATAAAAGGCCCCTTGCTGCTTATCGGAAAGAGTAGGCTGCAGGATGTTTTGGCTGCAGGTTTCCTCCAAAGAAATATGTCAGAATGACCATATCTTTGATGTCCAATAGCCGATGATAAAAATCAATGTGCTCTAGAGGTGTCGTTAAATAAAATTTTACGAATTTTGTCAAGTCGTCACTCAGGGTGAGTTTTACTGGGCAGGCTTTGCTTCACCAGCCTTCATGAAATATCCCCTCACCCTGCTGGTAGCTATGCTGCTCAGTATGCTTGGTTGGTTGTTGGAGTTGTAGATCCAGGCAACATCTAAGGTCATATCAGGATGGGTACTGACTTGTGACAGGGCACACTCAAGGCGACTTTCTATTGCTTCCCCACTGGGAAATCAAGCCGCCCGCCCCATGACCCGATATCCCATTCAGTCACGTTATCATGATACCGAGTGAACCAGTACTTGCCCTATCCTATTAATGGCAGGTGCCAGGCTAGGAAGTGAGAAGTATCAATTTTATAAGTCATTGGCTTGACTCGACCGTAACCCAAACTCCCGATCCGATCTCCGGCAAGCGAGGCCCGCGCTGTACCGATTCGGCCATCACGCCCGGTAGCGACTGGCGTGAGAGTCCCGTAGAGTTAGGGTGCGCGCGCAGGTGGGTGTTTTAATGTCGATTCCATATAGACGACAAAATGAGGAGCGTGTGTGTTGGGTGTGGGGGGAGGGGGGAGTGGGACGCCGGTGTGGTGGTTTCAGCGGGTTCCCGTGCTCAGAGGTGTCCCTCGCTTCTGCGCTGCTTCTGCGCATGCGCGGATTTCGCATCAACTCGGGTCACCTGAGCCACTTATTGGCGCATGCGCATATCCTACAAACTCGGGTCGAATAATCGAATACGCTTCTCCGCGCTCGGGTGGACAATCTTTTTTTTTTTTTTTAATAACCGATAAAAATACAGCAAAATAGGATTTAAAGTATTTTATGATGGCCCAGTTTACCTATATTTCCATTTAATTAATCTAAGTTATTCTTTTTATGCACATGGCACGTGTATTTGTCGACTCCACTCGCCGTGTTCTATTTGAATTTCTGACGACTCGGATGACCCGAGTCGCCCGGGTCGTGTTAATCGATTACGGCCCGTTGATGCGAAATCCGCGCATGCGCAGAAGCAGCGCAGAAGCGAGGGACACCTCTGAGCACGGGAACCCGCTGAAACCACCACACCGGGTTTCAGTATGTATTAGTGTGCTTACACCCATGGCCATGACCAGTGCGCGCCGTGTGGGGGACAGAGTGTTGCATTGTGGGTAGCGACGGGCGATCAATGTAACTGTAAGCCATTCACACTGACAGCGAGCCCTGCTCCTAAATTCCAGAATGTGTGTTTAATAAGGCTTTCCCCATGGGGCTAACGACTGCCCTGGTCGGCAGCCTGCCCGGTCTCGATTATTGAGCAGTTATTGCCCGAGAGGGGTGCATGTATTCTTAAAGTAGTTGGCAATGTCGGAACAGCAGACGGTTATGGGTAAGAACAAATGGCATGTAAAGGAAATGATCGGTAGTTAGAGCGTCGGCGTTAGAGTTATCTAGTCAGAGCCGACGACATCTAGTTAGAACAGACGACATCTAGCCACAGCAGACGACATCGAGTCAGTGCAAACGACATCGAGTCATAGCAGACGACATCTCGTCAGAGCAGACGACATTGAGTCATAGAAGACGACATATAGTCACAGCAGACGATACTTGGTCAGGGCAGACACCATTTAGTTACAGCTGGCGACATCTAAATCAGAGCAGACGACATGTAGCCACAGCATGTGGCATCTACTCAGACAAGGTAGCATTTGGTCAGAGTAGACGACTTTTAAGCCGTGTTCACACACGGGCGTTAAGTCGCCTCAACTACTTTGCCTTGTCTAGTTCGGCTCACATTCGCCGTGTGGATGCGACGCTAAGGCGGATTAGGGCTGATTCGCCTCAACTAGTTCGCCTCATGTAAACTGCGTCGCGAGGTAGCTTATATAAACCGAACTAGCTTAAGTCGCCCAAGTTACTAGTGTGAACGGTAGCGGCTTAGATGAGCCGGTTTAAGGACATCACACGCATGCGCAGTCGAGACCTGAGTTTGTTGACTTTCCGGGGGATCAAAAGCGCATATCATATAATTCGGTCTATGATAGCGCTAGCTGTGCACAGATATTTTTTTCATCATTTATTTTTAGGTTTTCACTGCCCAGCAGAAGTTTTGACCATTCCAAACCAATACGATTCAGTCCATACATATCTAGGTCGAACCCACACTCTCTCGTGGCAATGTCGACTAACTGAAACTGGCGCTGGTTAGTATGGACTTGCTCATGTGCAGATATCGATTTCCGCCTTAAACCGCCCCGAATACTGCATGTGTGGACACAACACTAGTTCGCCTCATCTAGTTTGCCTTATCTAGTTCGGCCTAAAGTTGTGTGTGTGAACACGGCTTATTACTCACATCAGATAACATTTAATCAGAGCAGATGGCAACTGGCCATGACAGACGACATCTAGTCAGAGCAGATTAAAATTACTCAGAGCAGACGACGCTTAGACAAAGCAGATGACACCTAGACAACACAGATGGCGTGGAGTCAGAGCAGACGACATCGTTTCTAAGCAGGAAAGATCTAGTTAGAACAGACGACATATAGTAACAGCAGAAGACATCTACTCAGAGCTGCCGAGATCTAGTCGGAGCACATAACTTCTACTGAGAGCAGACGACATCTAGTCAGAGCAGATGACAAAAAAAGGCCGCGTGGCATCTAGTAGAAGGGGCGATGTCGTCAGAGCAAGCAGACGACATTAGGAAGCACGTCATGAATGGGTTTATTATGGAGGAGTGTGAACTGGAGGTCTAACTGAAAAGGCAGCACATTGTCGAGTAACCGATACCAGCATCACACATCAATACGCGTCATTTCATCACTTATCTCTCACACTGAATTGTAAAGATCTCTTCCTGTTCCACTCGTGCGATGCATTTCACTCCATCGAGCTTTATTCGTTTACATTATTTTTTATGGAATTAAATCCTTTTAGGAACGATCTATTGGGTCATAACAGGTGTGGCACTATATTATGTGCTAAAAAGAAGGTTCTATGTCTAATTTCGAGCTTAGTTTATATAGCAGAGTCTACATAGCACTTAATCGAATGAAATTGTGAAATTGTTTTGCTATATCGTGCTCTGCCAAACAGAATGTACTGAAAATGCCGAAACGATCTTTATATGTTGGTTGGCTGTTGGAGTTTTACATCCTGGCAACATCTAGAGTCATATCAGGATGGCTACCACCTTGTGACAGTGCGTACTCATGTTGATTTTATAGTGCTGCCCCGCTGGGAGACCAGGCCACCAACACCATAACCTGATATCCCACTCAGTCATATTATCCCGACACCTGAGCCAACCAGTCCTTGCCCTATCCTAATAATGCCGAGCGCCTGGCTAGGAAGCGACAAGTACAAATTTTTAAGTCAGTGCTTTGACTCGACCAGGGTTCGAACTCGTGGTTTCGAATCCCACGATCTACCAAAACGGGAGATGCAAGCTCAACTCAGTCAGCCATCCCGTCTGTTCTCGGTAGTAGAACTTAATGGGGTTTAATGGACAGACATCGCGCAGCGCCATGAAGATCTAGTTGCAAACCAACACCTACCGACACCCAACGCCATTCGGACAACTCACCCCACCTCGGCCCGACCAAACCGAACTGACGGTGAATTCCAACCGTAGTCGGGGCTTCACTGCCACCACGGCGTGAAATTACCATCAGCATCAATCATCCACCACCACCTGGCGCTTAACTGGCATTTTCAAAGGGGTTTTAAACCACAGCTTTCAAATCAGCAATTCGTCTTGAGTTTTCAAATTGCTATTTCAGACTGGCTTTATGTATAATTATATATATATATGCTGTGTTATGTATTATACGTGTAAATAATGTGTATTATATGATTTATATAATATATTAAATTATATTAATTTGTATAATACATAATATATACAATATATATATAATATATAAATAATATATACATATAATATATAATATATATAATATATAATATATATCATATATAATATATCATATATAATATATCATATATATAATATCATATACATCATAGTATGATGTATATGATATCATACATATAATATATACCATATATAATATATTTATAATATATATAATATATATATCATACATATAATGCATAACATATATAATAGATTTATAATATATATATAACGTATCATATATATCATATATATCATACATATAATATATACCATATATAATAGATTTATAATATATATATAATATACATAATATATATATATATTTAGAATATATGAAATATATAATATATAATCTATATAATATGTATAATGTATATGTATAATGTATAATGTATAATGTATATGATATATTATGTATATAATACAGCTAATAGATATAAGAAGCAAAATACGTGACATATACAACATTTAATATAATTATAAATAACATATATTATATTCAAATTACTTCTTCAAAATGCACCTATGCAATATACAGTGAATATCTTATATACAATATGTAATATAAATTATACTATATTGTAGTATAATACGTATTATAATACATATCACATATGTACAAATATATAACATACTAATACATAATATATATACTATAATAATGCATGTCTCTACTCTTGCTCGTCATTAATGACAGACAACATTCGGTTGTGACTAAGTAAACATTTCAAGTTTGCTATTAATAATAAGCGTCTATACCACCCCCTACCCCTCCAGCTTCTTCTTTCACTTACTTATTTAAATTCTTAAATTCCTATTTTCTTAATTCAGAAAACATCGAAATAGAACGACCTCTAGCCGGGGGTCATCGCGACGCCGGAGGCGCCACCTGGCGTTATTCTGTGTGGGAGTTTACAAGCAGCACAGAACCTGCAATATTCACGTAAGTTATTTTATGCCCACCCATATGTTTATTGCGTGAAATAATTGAAACCACTTCTTTGCGTTGTATGAATTATGTACAGACAATATAAATTATTTATAGCTGTATAAATGTGGCGGAGAATTGAAATCGTATTATTATGATTTGAATGGTAAATTATTTGATGACCTATTGGGGCAGACCCTTCATTCAGTGCACTGCTGTTCGTTCCAACTACCCCCCCCCCCCCCTCACCCCCAACGGTCATCAGTCACCGAGAAAATTGGACTTTTTGTAACTAATAGCACAGCTTAATGCTCAGCCTGTGAGAATTTAAAAGGATTGTCCAACCCAATCATACATATCTCTCTCTTATTTCTTGCTGGTCGTGGGTTCGAACCGTGGTCGAGTCAAACCAATGACTTAAAACTTGATACTTGTCGCTTCCTAGCCTGGCGCTCGGCATTATTAGGATAGGACAAGGACTGGTTGGCTCAGTGTCAGGATAATGTGACTGAGTGGGATATCAGGTCATGGTGCTGGCGACCTGGTCTTCCAGTGGGGCAACGCTATAAAGTCACCATGAGTGTGCACTGTCACAAGTCGGTACCCATCCTGATATAACCTTAGATGTTGCTAGGATGTAAAACAGCAACAAGCAAACAAACAAACTTATTTCTTGCCAGATTTATATAAATATGTATAATTTGTGTGGGTAAATTTGAGATTTTTTTTCAGATGACTTACTGCTGGGGTGAAACCTAATAGTGTTTGTTGCCCCAGAAATTTATATAAATACAATAAAACCTTTCTAAATCGACAGACCTTGTGACCGACTTTAAGTGGTCCGTTTAGAGAGGTGGTCGATTTAGGGAGTTAGAATATGGTTACAATGGTTTTGTTGGGACCCAAAGAAAGCGATCAATATAGGGGAGTGGTCGATCTGTTGATGCGGTCAGTTAGGGAGGTTTTACTGTATACGTATATTTGGGGTGGGGAGGCATATTAGTTGATTAATGGCTGGCGCACACCTACCGTTTGTGCGCACCCACCTACCGTTTACGATGTAAAACTGCCCGTTTCGCGCACAAAAATCGCTAGGTGTGCGCCCCCCCGCACACACCTAGCGATTGCGATTCGCGCATAAAACTCAGTTTTTAGTGCTAAAAGCGGACGTTTACGATTGCGATTCGCGATTCGAAAAACGAATCGGCCCGTTTTCAGTTTTAAGCGGGTCGGGTCCGGTCGCGAGTTTTAGTGCGTGAATCGTAAACGGGAGGTGTGCGCCAGCCATAAGACGCACAAATTTCAATCGCAGATAATGGGTCTTCCCCATTCCATATCTCCTTGTTCTATCCTAGTAATGCCAAGCACTAGGATATTGGTTTGACTCAACCAAGGTTCAAACGCTGGGATTCGAATCCCACGATCTACCAAAAGACGGGAGGCGAACGCTAAACTCATTCGGCCATCCTGTCCGTTAATGAATTTTGAGTTGAGTTTTATTTAACCAGAAATATGTAGTCAGGTCACGGTATGGCTTCTCCAAAGGGTCATCTTCCACCCGAGCAATGAAAATGGATTAAAAAAAAATGGATCAAAAAAAAGAAAAGAAAGAAACACCCTATCCCCACCTAATGCCTCAGTCACAAATGCCTTGCGGGGTGCTTGCGGCGGCAGTAAGTCGTCGCATCGGCAAAACCGTGCGGCGACCGTACGGTTGGATACGGTGGCCGTATAGCGACCATACAGTTTTTTGCTTACCCCAAGGGATTGCATTTTTTTTAAGTTGAAGTTATTTTAACTTTGGAAAATTGCAACGTCGCAGGCCAGAATCCTGCTGGAATCCCGCCAATTTCTATTATTAACAGAATAGTGTAGTGGTCTGCACTGACCTCTCAGGCAAGTAACCACATAGACAGGTAGGCGTGGGGAGTGTGTTGATATCAGGGAGCCTAGGTGGTGTAATGGTTAGCACACTGGCCCGGAATGCAAAGAGATGTGGGTTCGAGTCCCGCTCTAGGCATAATATTTCCCATTTTCATCACCCCTATGACAATAGTATGTTTGTGGAATAATGCATAGAAATTGTGAGTAAGAAAATGTCTAAAAATGTCTTAATTGTGGTTGTGTGGTGACACAGAAAAAAACGTAAGGCGCTGTATGGTGACCTATGCCTTGCGGTGACCATACGATTTGTGAATAGATAAACCACAGACCGCAAAGCTGTAACATTAGCATAAACTGCAATGCACACTGCAGACCGCAGCACCATATGGCGACCGCATCATTTGTGACCTAGGCATAACTAAACACAGTTCGATAAAATCCATCGATTAAAGTTCCACTCCTTTTCACTCCTCTAACCCCTCCCCTCCAAAAAAAATCCCAAAGAACATGAACAAAACCAGCAGCACGCCTACAAAGCATCAAAGCGAAACACGGAGCAAGAACCCCCAAAATACAACAACAAAAACACCCATAACTAGGCATAGCTCGATAAAACCCACCAATTAAAATGCCATTCCTTCCCACGAACTACCCCTAAACCCCCCCCCCCCCCCACCCCCCAAAAAAACACCAAACAAATCAAGAAAAAAAACCAGAAGCAAACCTGCAAAAAGATCAAAACAAAAGCCTTAGCAGGAACTCCAAAAGGACATAGACAAAAAAAACAACCCAGCACTGACTGCTTCAGTACTTGGATTGTTCCGTGAAGCTGCCCTGTCTGAGGCGCTCACAACACGGCGCTGTGTTAATTATGACCCGCTTTGAGCGGAACCAGCTGCTCGAGCAGCTCAGGTAAATACATGTCACAATAAATCCCGGTCTGCGCCACAGTGCATAATGGACGTAGTTTCCTTCGCCTGGTCCCTAGCCTGGTGCTGGGTGCCTTCAGCCTGTACTCACAGTGCCTAAGGGGCGCCTTTCCGTTCTCCTGGTCCCCGGCCCATTGCTTGTGGCCTGTGTTCAAAGAGTCTAAAGGGCGTCTTTTCATCATTCTGGTTCCCGGCCTGCAGCCTGCACCACAGGTCCTAAAGGGCGAATTTCCATTCGCCTGGTCCCTGGTCTGGTGCCGAGTGCTTTCAACCTCTACTCACAGTGCATAGAAGGCGCCTTTCCGTTCTCCTGGTCCCCGGCTCATTGCCTGCAGCCTGTGCTCAATGTGTCTAAAGGGCGCCTTATCCTCCTCCTGGTCCCCTATCGGGTGTCTGCAGCCTGCACCACAGTGTCTGAAGCACGCCTGTTCCTTCTCCTGGTCCCCAGCCTGGTGTCGGGTGCCTGAAGCCTGCGCCACAGGACTAAAGGATGCCTTTTCCTTCTCCTGGTCCCCGGCAGGGTGCCTGCAGCCTTTGGCTTGCATTGCAAGTGCCTAAAGGGTGCCTTTTTCTCATTCTCGTCCCCTACCTGCAGCCCTCACCACAATGTCTAAAGGGCACATTTTCTTCATCATGGTCCCCTGCACCACAATCCTTTTTCTCGTCCTGGTCCCCGGCCGGGTGCCTGCAGCCTGCAGCCTGCAGCCTGCACCACAGTCTTGCCTGCAGCCTGCAACTAGTCTTTCCTTCTCCTGGTTCCTGGCCCTGTGCAGGATGCCTTCAGCTTGTAGTCACCATGCCTAAAGGGTGCCTTTTCCTTCTCTTGGTCCCCGGCCTACAGCCTGCACCACAGTGCTTGAAGACCACCTTTCCCTTTCTCTGGTCCCCGGCCGGGTTCCTGTAGCCTGTGCTCAAAGTGCCTAAATGGCACCTTTTCCTTCTCCTGGTCCCCATCATGGTGTCGGATGCCTGCAGCCTGCACCACAGTGCCCAAAGTGCACATTTTCATTATCCTGGTCCCCGGTCAGCTGCCTGCAGTATGCGCCAAAGTGCCGAATGGGCACCTTTTCCTTATCCTGGTCCCCTTCACCACGATCACTAAAAGGCGCATTTCATTCTCCTGGTCCCTGGCCAGGTGCCTGCAGCCTGCAGCCTGCAGCCTACAGCCTGCAGCCTGCAGCTTACGTGTTCAGTGTTTGAAGGGCTCCCTTTCCTTCTCCTGGTCCCCGGCCCTCCTCTGAGAAGCCCGGCACACTTTAACACTCTGCTAAACGCTGCGGCATGCCTGCAGGTAGTAACTATCTCTCTACGGAAACCATCCATCTTTCAAGGCAGGCGGTGTTTCTAACACGGTGAACACTGACACACAGAATGCCTTCGCTTTAAATGTGGACAGGAAGTTTGTTTGTTTGCTTAGTGGGGTTTTATGGCCTAGTAACATACTGGTGATGCGGCAATGTATCGTGCTGTTTGATAAACGTGGACAAGACAGGATGGCCGAATGAGTTGAGCATCCGTCTGCTGTTTTAGAAGATCGGGGGATGCGAACCCTGGTCGAGTCAAACTAATGACGTAAAGATTTATACTTGTTGCTTCCTAGCCAAGCACTCGGCATTATAAGGATAGGGCAAGGGCTGGTTGGCTCAGTGTCAGGTTAATGTGAGTGAGTGGGAAATCAGGTCATGGTGCTGGCGGCCTGGTTTCCCAGTGGGGCAACACTATAAAGTCGCCATGAGTGTACACTGTCACAAGTCGGTACTCATCCTGATATGACCTTAGATGTTGCTAGGACGTAACACAACAGCAAACACACACAGATAGACGCGTTGGCTGAATCGGTAAGAGCACTAGCTTCCCGTGCGGAAGGTCAGGGATTCAAGTCATCACCGAGTTAAACCAATGGCTTACAAACTATATACATGTCATTGGACTTGGGTTTTCTGAAGCTTGAAGTGTCAGGAGCACGCCTCAGTCTGACTGGCCTAATAATGCCAGCAATTTTATAATGTCATGATCTTTAAAAGAATGTAAGACAAGAATTTGTTGCCTTCTTCAGGAAAAGCAAGACTATCAGTATCAAATAAATGACTTAAAAATTGATAGTTGTCGCTTCTTACTTTGGCGCTCAGCATTATTAGGATAGGGCAAGGACTGGTTGGATCAGTGTCAGGATAACGTGACTGAGTGGGATATCAGGTCATGGTGCTGGTGGTCTGGTCTCCCAGTGGGGCAGCACTATAAAGTCACCATGAGTGCAAACTGTCAAAAGTCGGTACCTGTCCTGATAATAGTGATATGACCTTAAATGTTGCCAGGACGTAAAATTCCAACAACCAACCAACCAAGCTGACGAGTCAGATCTCTTGAACCTCAATGACTCCGTGCATTGTGATACATAATACTATTAATAGACATTTCTGTGCATTACTTCTCGGTAGCTTTATTGTAAGCCATTTACTAGAGTATCACTGTTCTTACCATTAGTCAATGGAAATCCATATATCCAGCATCTTACTTATCTGTATGTTGCTCATAACATACGTATATACTTATAAATAAATTAATATATATGTGCTCTATAATCTATTAGGGGAATATAAACAAGGACACTATCACTTATCAGTTCTCTCTATATTAGTTATTACCTACTGTACTACTTCATAGGACTTAGTTATTACCTACTATACTACTCCATAGGGGTTAGTTCCTGCCTCCGCCACTAGGGTGCCACCTGTGAGTGGCTCCTGGGCACCCGGATACCAGCTGCGTCTGGTCACTACCGCTGCCAGACTCGCTCGGATGGTCAGATATATACAGACATATATATGCACGCATATTTAATTTTCTAACTCACAGTTATTTGTTAGAATCAAATTGTTACTATGTTAGTTAGCATTATGCTTAAAGTTGCATAGGGAGATGGTTTTGAATTTCTGTATTTTTTCTGAGATAGATATATTAGATCGATCACTAATATCTACTTTACATTAGCTCAAAGTGACTTTATTTTAAATGGTAAACTTTTGAGATATTTTAAGTGCAAAAATGGAAAGTTAATTTTGGGAAGCTTGCCAAAATTCTGACAGCGTAGACTTCTGCAGTAACAGGTTCTGTTAAATTGACTCAGTACTGCCTTCTACGCAGAAATAAATGCTTAATAAGTGCACCAGTATCTAAGTTAGATATGTCAAATCAAATCTAGATAATTGGTTTGGTTTTGAAAATTTGATATTTCATCGGACTATGCAGCTTTAATCCCAAGTTCATTTGTAGAGAATCCTTTGTGGGTGGACACACCGGAAGATCCCCTCCCCCCTAAGGAGGATGCTGACCAAAATCACCACACCATATTGGATGGTAAAATAAAATAAAATTCAATATATATTTGAAGACATTACATTTCCCATCAATCCCAATTGCAGGCCTGCCCGCCTGACACCAAAGACTTTCGCCAGCTCCAGTGCGAACAGCACAACGCGAAGACCTTCAGGGGAAGACAGTACAGATGGACCGCCATGGAGAAGGGTGCGACCCAGAAGTATGTTGGTAAGTAGAGGTGGGAAGGGGTTGGTGGGGGGGGGGGGGTGAACACTAGGGCTTATGGAGTGCAGTTGGCGCATTTACCCCCAAAGTGCTGAATGTGTCATTCTCTAAAACCAGGCACCACATATTTGGTTTCTACGTTCCGATGGTGATCAGTAATTAAAAAACTAAAATGTGTTGTTGTATTTTAAGTAGATTTGTCCCACCAACTGTTCATTTAAATATCCAAATATGCAAGTGAACCGATAAATCCGCCATGAATGCCTATTAAGGAAAAGCGAACAATAAACAAACTGTTAAAATAAAACAGGAAAACCTGACGTGCCAAGCAAACAGTCATTTGAAGATCCCAAGCATGTACTACAGACAGGCCCGGGGGGATATGATTGAAGTATTCAAATATCTCAATGGTATCTACAAGACAGGCAGGACCAACACCAGGACCAGAGGACACTCCCTGAAGCTGAGGAAGTGGTACTCCAGACTGGACCTGCGACACAACTTTTTCAGCTTTAGGGTGGTTGACCTGTGGAATGACTTGCGGGGGAGTGTTGTAGCAGCAGAGTCAGTGAACTGTTTCAGGTCCTGACTGGATGCATACTGGTCAAGCATTACATATATCTTGGAGCCAGTGACAGTTGCTACAATCCACCACTGAAGAACTGTCTCAATTTCTATTAATTAAGAGTGGCTAACAGTCCAAGGCCTATTATAGCTGTATCCTATTGATTGAATACGACAACCCGCACTTACACAACAAGCCCGTAAAGACTGCAACTTGGGCCACCCCTGGATGCTCAGTATGGATCGAGAAGGTGGCTGTGTGTGTGTAAATATATATATATATATATATATATATATATATATATGGGTGTGAGTACATGGACATATATATATCAGCAATGTCAATACTTATGTTAAAATGATAAAAATTAGTTTAATATCCGGCCTTAAGTGATTACCCTAGATCTTACCACCGGTTACCCAAGTCCTTACCACTGGTTACCCTAGTCTTTACCAATGATTACCCTAGTCCTTACCACTGATTATCACAATCCTTACCACTGATTTCCCAAATCACAATCCTTATGACTCATTACCCTAATAATTACCACTGATTACCCTATTACACTACCTAATCCTTCCCACTGAAAATCCGAATCCTTACCATAGATTACCATAGTCCTTACCACTAATTACCAGTCTTTACGACTGAAATCCCGAATCCCTACCATTGATTATCATCGTCCTTAGCAATGGTTACCCTAATCCTTACCACTGTTTACCCTAGTCCTTACCACTGATTACCCTAGACGCTACCACTGATTACCCTAGTCGCTACCACTGATTATCCTAGTCACTACTAATGATTATCACAGTCCGTACCACTAATTACCCCTATCCTTACCACTGAATATCCTAATCCATACCTGATTGCCCAAGTCCTTACTACTGATTACCCTAGTCCTACCACTGATTACCATAGTCCTTACCACTGAATACCCTAGTCCCTACCACTAGTTACCCTAGTCCCTGCAACTGATTATCCTAGTCCTTGCCACAGATTACCATATTCCATACCACTGATTACCGCAATCCTTACTACCGATTACCATATCCCTTACCACTGATTACCATAATCCTTACCAATGATTACCCTAATCCTTACCACTGGTTACCTTAGTCCTTACCACTGACTACCCTAATCTGTACCCTATTACTCTAATCATTACCATTGATACCCAGCGTCATCAGTCATGCCCAGTGACGTCCATGATCCTCACCATACACACCTATCCCACAACACCTCGCGGCACTTTACACGTAAATCAACCGACTGCTCCCTGCTCCCTACCACCCCAGAATCCACAATCTCCCCAAACACCTCGATTCAGTTCTCTGAAGAGCTCGACCCCCCACAGGTGCAAGCAGTCCCACCAACCAACAAACCAACCAACCACACTCTCAATGACGCCTAGCGGACATAATAGGAACTTACAGGTGGGAATGCCACTGTTTGCCTCTGTATTGAGATAATCTAACATCTCCGACCCTCCCCGCTCCCACTCTTCTCTTCTTTTCTTCCTACCATCCACCCCTATCCCTCACCCCCCTCCTTACCCCCCCCCCCCCCCCACACACACACACTGTGTTTCTCACCCTATAAGGACAGGCCCACAATGTATGAGTTGGGGTAAGTGAGCCTGATGATACCCTGCACGCATCAAACTGTCACCCCCCACCCCTCCCCCACTCACCCCCACCAACTCACCCACCACCCATAGCGCCATTAGGTTGTCCATTCAGCCATGGCGGGATCGCCTAATGTAGCAGAATTAACGCCTGTAAGTCTAGTCACATCAGGTCGGCCATATTTATTGGGGTGTTGTTGTTGTTGTGGTCCCCGGATGTGATTGACGCGTCGGGTCACCTGTGTGGCCACCTGGTGGTAGACTTGGACACGAGGGCTTCATACTGGACGCAGTGGCCGAATCGATAGAGAGCATGCCTCCCGTGCGGAAGGTCCGGAGTTCAATTCCCGTTCGAGTCAAAGCAATGACTTACAAAATTGATACTTGTTGCTTCCTAGCCTGGCGTGCGGCATTATTAGGATAGGGCAAGGACTAGTTGGCTCAGTGTCATGATGATGTGACTGAGTGGGATATCAGGTCATGGTGATGGTGGACTCATTTCCCACAGCACTATAAAGTCACCATGAGTGTACACTGTCACAAGTCGGAACCCATCCTGATATGACCTTAGATGTTGTCAGGACATAACCCTCCAACAACCAACCAACCAACCGAGGGCTTCATTGACAGCATGAAGTGACACAGTACTTTATTGACATAATCATCATCAATAATAATAATCCTTTAACCACGAGGGATGTTGGGGCACGACAGATGACTTTGCAACCAGTGTTCTCCAGTTTCCCCTGTTCTCCACTGCCCTGTGGGAATTTCCAAACTCCATAGTGACCTTTTTACTAACGTAAAACAATAAAACAGTTTAGCCTTTTTGAGGGTAGTTGGACTGTACCACCTCATATAGTTTACTAAATAAATTCTATCAATTATTAATAAAACTTTTCTTTTTCTATGGGAATTTGTTTCCCTTGACCACAAATATATGATTGTGAGCTTTCTAATTTAATGAGTGTCTATTGGCACATAATTGATTGTCTGCTTTTACATGTAAAAGTGATGGTTTGAACAAAAAACAAACATTTCTCGCCGTGAATATGGCCTATGCTGCTGACACGGCATAAAGCAACCACCAATCAATCAATCAACCAAACTCCAAGGCTGTCCATTTTCTGACATTGTCTTCCCACCTCTTGCTTTGTCCGCCTTGTCTTTTCCTCATTTTCGCTGCACCTTGGAAGATAGATTTGGCGAGACCTGATCAATGGGAAATATGGCCATACCACCGCAATTTGCGACTTCTTGTGATTATCAAGAAATCTTTATGTGGTCGAATTGCATGCTAGATGTTGGCCTGCACTTCCTCATTTCCCCCCAATAGCCAATGTTGATCTTTTGTGCTGGGGGCGCATTAAGCAAACAAATAAAGGACTTCCTAGTTGGTGCTCTGGTCTTTGTGTGAGATGTATAGAATCTTGCCAAAGTGATAAATAAGGAAATACTCGAACGGACGGGGCTGCCCTCTATCGAAGATCTTCTGATCAAAAAGAATCTCCAGTGGACTGGGCACCTCATGAGGATGTCATCAAACAGGCTACCAAAGCAGATCCTCTATTCTCAACTGTCTTCTGGTTACAGAAAGAGAGGGCGCCCTCGTCTCCGGTTCAAGGATACCATCAAGAGAAACCTGAAGACATTAAGACCGACTCATTGACATCACTCTCACAGTAGAGAGCTAAATGGAGAGCGGCAGTCAAGTAATGAAAGAAGTCTTTGTCCCATCACGACCGACAGCATGATCATGATAATGATGATGAAATAATCTTGTGATAGCACCTCATTTCTATGCTCTGTATTCTTCTTTGGAGCTCTGCTGTGAGCAGTTGTGAGGGTCCAGAGATCACAGACATGCCCTGACACAGGAAGATTGATGTGACAAGGGAGGGCATCTCTCATATCCTCGAGATGATAGAAATACCCTTATTAAACCAAACTGGTTTTAGTTTTATTGACCGAATGAAGTGACAGAGTGGTTAGTTGACAGCACCAAGACCCACATTGATTTATTGACAGTTCAAAGTGACACGGTGCTGTGTCCACAGGTCAAAGGAATATGGTGCTTTATCGCACAGTGACAGTGCTTTTTTGAAAGCTTCAAACAACGCTGAGCTTTATTGACAGTTCCAAGTGACACGGTGCTTCATTTACAGCACGATATGACAGGGTATTTCATTAAGCAGCCCAATGCTTTATTGACAGCACACAATAACACTGCTTTATTGACATCCCAACGTGAAATTCGGATGGTGAAAGCCTAAAGTGACAGATTGGATTCAGCATTAGATAACAAAGAAACACTACTATGTCAAGTTTCCAAATGTACATATAAATATATCGATTTCTCTGAAAGCGGGCGGCTCAGAAACTGTTGCCATTGGTTGCGTGCACTGTGCTCACCCGTGTCCACGAGCGGGCACCTGTTTGCCCCAGTGTGCACCAGTGTTCACCTGTGTGCGCACATCTGTGTACATGTGTGCACCTGTGTGCTCCTGTGTGCATCTATGTGCACCCGTGTGCACCTGTGCACACCAGTCTGCATCTGTGTGCACCTATGTGCACCTGTGTGCACCTGTATGCTTCTGTGTGCCCATGTGTGCACCTCTGAGCACCTCTATGCACCGGTGCGCAACAATGCGCACTTGTGTGCACTTATGCGCACCTGTACACACCTGTGGGGACTGTGGACACCTCAGTCCTTCCGGATTAGCCTCGATGTGACCGACTTGTGTCAGCGTCTGTGCACGTCTGACACCCATGGCTTCTCACTCAGTTCTCACCCACATCTGGTACTAGTTGTAGCTCGGTAACCCATGGCTTATCCACGCCTCTTAGGTTGACGAGAAAAGCTATCACCTGCCTTCTTGACTCTCCTTCCGCGACCCCACCACCCCCAACCCACACACCCCACCCCAACCCCACCCACTACACACCATTTTCCGGCCCCATCTCCACACCCCCACACCCCCACATCTCCACACACCACAACACCATGCTACCACATCTCCACACTACCACATCTCCATTCCACCACATCTATGCACCCCTCCTTCCCTTCCTCCCCAACCCCTTCCTCCGTCACTTCCCCATCCCTCACTCTCCCTCCATGCCCCTCTACCTCCCCTCTCTCTCCTCCTTTCCCACTCTCTCCCTGCACATCATCCTCTCTCCCCCTCTCCTTCTTTTCCCCCTCTCTCCCCCTCTTTTCCCCTCTCCCCCTTTCTCCCCTCTCTCCGTCCCTCCCCTTTCACTTCCCACCCATCCCTCATCCCTCTCTTCCCCTCCCTCCTCTCCCTCCTCTTCCTGCCCCGCTCTCTCTCCCACCCCTCAATTACTCCATCCTACAACCCCGTTAAACCAAACTGGAAGGGACCCTAGAAATGTGTTTGCATTAACCAATCATTGGTTTAACCAAGCTTTGGCTTCGACTTTGACTTGGCTTTGGCAAAATTGTGGGTGCATTATGAAGGTAATATACAATGCATGTGGACACTTTGATTATTGTTTTTTTATGTATATCCAGTATAACACCGTTAAACCAAACTCGGTTAAACCAAACAATCGGTTAATTCAAACTTTTTTCGGCGGCAAAATACTACCATTTATCAGGTAGGTGGGGGTCTCAGATGACGTTATAACCACATGACAGTTTGGTTTAACCATACCGGAAGTGGCCTGGAACCCGGTAAGTTTGTCTGGATTAATCGATAATTTGGATTAACCGACTTTGGTTTAACCAACTTTTTTTATATGATAAATGGTAAAATTTTGCCGGGCCACCGAAAAAAGTTTGGATTAACCGATCATTCGGTTTAACCGCGCTTAGTTTAACGGGGTTGTATTGTATTCCACTTTCATCTTTTCTTTTTCTTTTTAACCAAGTCAAGTTTATTTCCACAAAAATGCTTTCGGCCCGTGAAACTTGATTTACCAAGCATGATTTGCCAATCATGATTTGCCAAGCTATCCCTACACATTTCCGTATTAATGTACCTTTTCTAACAGCTCTCTCCGGCCAGGTAGAGGACACCAGTTATTTTACTTTCCCTTTGTCACATTTTAAGGCAACACTAGATACTCTATGTATTTTGAAAAAAAACGATGCTTAGAGAACTTTACATCCGAGTACTTTCTTTATATTTGCACAAGTAAATAGCATTCGATACCTCTTTACTAATGTATCGGACGCGGTGACCTAATCGGTGGACCTTTGGTGTTGCTAGGACGGAACACCCCAGCAAAGAAACTACATACTCATCTCCAAGTTCTACTTACCACTTGCCCTGTGGTATGTCGGAAGTTCGATTCCCAGTCAAGTCAAACCAATGACTTACAAAGTTGATACTTGTCGCTTCCTAGCCTGGCACCCGGCATTATTAGGATAGGGCAAGGACTGGTTAGCTCAGTGTCAGGATAATGTAACTGAGTGGGATATCAGGTCATGGTGCCAGTGGCCTGAGCTTCTAATGGGGCAGCACTATGAAGTTGCCATGGGTGTACACTATCCTGATATGACCTTAGATGTTGATAAGACATAAAACAACACCAAACAAACTCTTTACCAATGTAAAACACAACTATTTAGGAGTCCCTAACGACAATTGGACTCTATCACCTCCTGTAATTTTAGCTATGTTTTGTGAGTTAAAGTTGCGGAGTCTGATGGTTTTGAATTTCAGTATTTTTTTCTGAGATAAATATATTAGATCGATCACTAGTATCTACTTACATTAGTTTAAAGTTACTTTTATTTTAAATGGTAAACTTTTGAGATATTTTGAGTGCAAACATGGAAAATTAGTTTTGGCAAGCTTGCCAAAATTCTGACACCATAGACTTCTGTACTAACAGGTTCTGTTAAATTGACTCAGTATTGCCTTCTATGCAGAAACAAATGCTTAATAAGTGCATCAGTATCTAAGTCAGATATGTAATATCAAAACTAGATAATTGATTTGGTTTTGAAAATTTGATATTTCATCGGACTATGCAGCTTTTAATTAGGGTGATGAAAATGAGAAATATTGTCCCTAAAGCAGGATTTAAACCCATATCTCTTGCATTCCGCAATAGTACGCTAACCATTACACCACCTAGGCTCTCTGATTTCATCACCCTATCCACGCCTATCTATCTATGTGGCTTTTTGCCGAGAGGCTAGTGCAGACTATTATACTTGTCACCACCTAGCCTGGCACTCGGCATCAATAGGATAGGGAAAGGACTGGTTTGCTCAGTATCCAGATAATGTGACTGAGTGGGCTATTGAACCGTAGTGCCAGCAGCATGGTTTTCAAGTAGGGCAGCAGTATAGCGTTACCATGAGTGTGCACTGTCACAAATCGGAACCCATCCTTATATGACCTTTGATGTTGCTAGGACGAAAAGCCCCAGCAAACAAAACTATATACTTATCTCCAAGTTATACTAGATCAGAAAGGATGGCCGAATGAGTTGAGCGTCCGTCTCCCGTTTTTGCTAGATCGTCTGATTCGAACCCACGTGTTCGAGCCGTGGTCGAGTCAAGCCAATGACTTAAGAATTGATACTTGTCATTTCCTAACCAGGCATGCAACATTAATAGGATAGGACAAAGACTGGTTGGCTCAGTATCAGGATAATGTGACTGAGTGGGATATCAGGTCATGGTGCTGGTGGTCTGGTCTCCCAGTGGGGACAAACTATAAAGTCACCATGAGTACGCACGATCACACGTCGGTACCCATCCTGATATGACCTTTGGTGTTGCTAGGATGGAAAACCCCAGCAAACAAACTACATACTTATCTCCAAGGTCGAATTACCACTTGCCCTCTTTCTTGCCCTTTGCTTTTCTTACCCTCTCTGACAACCCCAATCCACCACCCACCCTCTCTCTCTCACACACACACACACACCCTCTCACCCCTCAAGGCCCTTGTCTGATCACCCTGGGAGAAAGGGAGGTAAGCCATATCCAGGTAGGTGGACGAGCCCTATATCTGTCACTGTCAAGTGTAGGTGGCTCTCCCGGGGATAAGACAGCATGCGTGTATGTATCCAGCAGGGAGAAGTCAAAGCCAGGGATCAGTATAGCCCTGCAGATAACTGAGGTTGAAAAAAAGTTTTGTTTTATTTAACGATGCATCTAGAGCACATTGATTTTTATCATCGGCTATTGGACGGTATACCTTCGGTGACATATTTCTTTGGAGGAAACCCGCTGCTGCCATATAGGCTACTCTTTCTGATAAGCAGCAAGGGGTCTTTTACATGCACTTTCCCACAGACAGGACATCACTTACGACAGTCTTTGATGAACCAGTTGTGGACTACTGGTTGGAGTGGAAAATAGCCCAAATTCCAAATGTGTCCACTGAGCAAGATCGATTGGATGAGCCACACCTTCACAGGTGGACACTCTACTGTCTGAGCTACGTCCCACTCCCCATACATCATCATCATCATGCTGTCGATCACGATGCGACAAAGACTGCTTTCATTACTTGACTGCCGTTCTGCATTTAGCTCTCCTGTGAGAATGATGTCCATGAGTCGGTCTTAATGTCTCTTTGTAACTGAGGTTGAAATTCACCGATTACCAAATACCCAAGACTATAATCATGTCACCCCAGTCACAAATTGCATTAACTACCAGCAAAACGGTGTATTGAGTTCAAGATTGGTTGGTTGTTGGAGTTTTATGTACTAGCTTGGTTGTTGGAGTTTTACGTCCTAGCAACATCTATGGTCATATCAGGACAGGTACCGACTTGGGATAGTGTGTACTCATAGTGACTTTAGTGTGCTGCCCCACTGGGAGACCAGACCACCAGCACCATGACCTGATATCCCACTCAGTAAAATTATCCTGACTCTGAGCCAACCATTAATTCTATCCCAATAATGGCGAGCACCAGGCTAGGAAGCACCAAGTGTCAATTTTGTAACTCATGGCTTTGACTCGACCGGGAATGGAACTCCTGACCTTCCCCTCGAGAAGCCTGCGCTCTGCCGATTCGGCCACTGCGTCCGGTTCCATCCTCCGGGGTTTTATCACTGGTCCCCTAGAATATCTCTTCTCTTCGTAGATAGACATCCAGAACTCTCAGATCATCCAGTATAACCAGAGATGTTGCTAGGACGTAAAACTCCAACAAACAACCAATCTTGCTGATAATATTATTAGATGTCTCGACTCAAATCATACGGGCATTGTACCTCCTCTGTGGCATATCTCACTTCGTGGAATAGGTTGCCAAAGGATGTATGAGCAAAAAACATGTTTTGAAAAAAGGTTAGCTTAAGTGGCGTTCTCTGTGGCGGAGTGGTTAGAGTGTCTGACCTTTTTCTAGGTCAGACTCCTAATCTGAGGGTTGGTGGTTCGATTCCCCATGCCCCCAGCTCTGCCAATTTGGATTTCCACCGCTGTGTATAACTTACAGCGTCATCAAAGGACGGTTGCTCTCATACCATGTCCATGTGATGTGGGAGGTTAAAAATCCCTTGGGTCGGTAAAAGTGTATGGTCGGGCTTTCTATCGACCAGCAGTGGAGTGGGGAAGATCAGTCATCTGTGACTGGGATGTCCCCTGCTTGGGACAACTAATGTACCCAAAAAAAAAAAAAAAAAGAAATGAGAGACAAATATGTGTTCACACTTCCTGTCTACCATTCGCTATATCGCTATATCGCTATATCGCTATATCCTAAGGTTAAATCTCACCTCTTTAACGTTTCTTTTTCCAGTGAATGCCATTTTTGCATTCTTTGGCCTTTTTTTAAAGCAGATTTTAAATGGCATTTTGTGTGGGTTTTTTTTGTTGCGCTTTATTGTGCTTTGGCCTGTGGAGACGCTCTATTAAATGTACATTATTATTTTATATCGTGAGTGTTGCAATAGAGATTATTCATGCAAAACATATAATGTCGACCATTTGAACTTACTGCCAACCTTAATTTGTTGCATGTTTTCATTTCAAAGGGAGCTATTTGAAAGAAAATTACTTTTCGCTCAAGTAAAGTGGATTATAATGATCTATCTAATATATTTATCTAGAAAGAGGCAGAAGCTCCAAGCCATTGGACTATGCCACCGTCATTGGGAGTATTTGTGCAAAGGGGAAACATGCCTAGAGACGATTAAGAATCCTACTTCTTGACATTCTGAGGCTAGCACCCTGGCCATTACACAACATAGGCTCCCTGGTGCAATCACACTATCCATGCCTAGCATTTGTTTGTTTGTTGTTGTGTTACATCCTAGCAACATCTAAAGTCATATCTAGACGGGTACCGACTTATGACAGTGCATACTCATGCCGATTTTGATAGTGATGACCCACTGGGACACCAGGCTGCCAGCACCATGACCTGATATCCCACTCAGTCACATTATCCTGACACTGAGCCAACCAGTCCTTGCCTTATCCTAATAATGCCAAGCACCAGGCTAGGAAGCGGCAAGTATAAATTTTTAAGTCGTTGGTTTGACTCGACCAGGATCCGAACCCACAAACTTTCCATGCCTAGCAAGCTATGTTTCTTTTTGCCTGAAAGGTCAGTGCAGACTACTACACTTGTCCCCCTGAAATTGTAAGTCTTTAGCTGCCTAATAGTTACAGTTACCAACATACAGGCAATGCCTTTACGTAAACATACACAGGGTAGTTTCAACAACCATAAACCACATAGCTTCTACAGGATCCTGGTCACGGAACCAATGCCATTGGGTGTGTGGGAAACATTGCGCTCAAAGTAGGTTTCAAGCACACACTTCTTGTCATTCTGGCGCTAGCGTCATAACCATTACATACTCTTGGTTACCCGATGCAATCATTATTGTGATAGGCTGCATATGGCTGGTTCCACACCCAATACAACTTAACTGTATGAAGCCTTCAAAGATAATAAACCTTTTCATCAGAGCATGCTCAGTGAGCTGCTACCCATAACACTACTTCTTGCCACTGCTGTCACAAAGCCAATTGCTGGTGGAAATCCTCTATAAAACCTTGTTCCAGCTAGCATTCTGCACACGAATGCTGCCACCCACTACCTTAGTTCTTGCTCCTGCCGTCAGAGGGAAGGTTGGCAGGGTATATATAAATCCTTCTATTGGGAGCCATTGCTCTCATTCGTCAGAGTAACTTACCGCAGTACTTATGGAAATAAACTTGAACGCAAAGAGAAGCGTCTACTGAAGAAGTGAGTAGTTGCTGTGTCTGTATCTAAGATGTTGGTTTATTTGCTGATGTAGGTGGCGCTGGGTGTGGCTTGTGTGGAGCCGGTCGGGTGGTTGGGTTGGAGGGTGGGGTGAGGGGTCACTCAGTGCACCAGACCACCCACAGCCCATCCATCTTTTTGGTCAGCACTAATTTGCCAGTTAGCTGGACAGTTACATACAGTCAGTATCTGAGCCTCATTGAACACGACCAGACGGGATGGCCGAAAGAGTTGAGCGTCCTTCTCTCACTTTGGTAGATCGTTGGATTTCGACCACATGGGTTCGAACCCTGGCCGAGTCAAAACAATGACTTTAAAAATTGATTCTTGTCGCTTCCTAGCCTGGTGCTACGCATTATTAGGATAGGGCAAGGACTGGTTGGCTCAATGTCAGGATAATGCGACTGAGTGGGATATCAGGTCATGGTGCTGGTGGACTGGTCTCCCATTGATTGGGGCAGCACTGTAAAGTCACCATGAGTGTGCACTGTCACAAGTATGTACCCGTCCTGATATGACCTGAGATGTTGCCAGGACATAAAACTCCAACAACCATCCAAACAACTTAGAATGCTAGTGGAGAGACAAGTCTCCGGCCGGATCCATAATTATATATATTCGCCGCAGGTGGCGCCACTGATGCTTGTACTCTTGTAGGCTGCAGCAAACCCAAGGACGATGTTTGTTGTTTGTTTGTTGTTGTTTTATGTCCTAGCAACATCTAAGGTCATATCAGGACGGGTACCGACTTGTGACAGTGCGCACTCATGGCGACTTTATAGTGCTGTCCCACTGGGAAACCAGGCCGCCGGCACCATGACCTGGTATCCCACTCAGTCACATTATCCTGACACTGAGCACACCAGTCCTTGCCCTATCCTAATAATGCTGAGCGCCTGGCTAGGAAGCAACAAGTATCAATTTAAAAGTCATTGGTTTGACTCGACCGGGACTCGAACCCACGATCTACCAGCACGGGAGACGGACGCTCTAACTCATTCGGCCATCCCGTCTGGTTGCCCCCCCCCCCCCAAAGACGATCCTGATAGGTTCAATAAAGTACGATAATAAATAAATAAAATCGGGCAAAAACACTCCGCCACTTGTATATGTTACATAGGTATATAATGCATTATATATTTTATTCAAGATATTCCCGACCTTCCTATTAGTGCCGATATTACCGATATTGCCTATTTCCCCGATATTCCCCGTATTCCAGATATTCCAATTTTCTCTATGGTTCCGATATGCGATGTTGGCGATATTCCAGACGTTCCTGTTAGTGCCGATATTCCCGATATATCCAAGATTCCCAATGTATCAGATATTACCGACATTCTCAATATATTCCCAATATTCCTGATGTAAGAGAAACCTGAAGCTGAGAGACATTAAGACCGACTCATGGACATCACTCTCACAGGAGAGAGCTAACTGGAGAGCGGCAGTCAAGTAATGAAAGCAGTCTTTGTCGCATCATGACCAACAGAATGATGATGATGATGAGTGTTGCTAATACCTAAAGCTACAGGGTATGATGAAAACATTACATTTATGAAGACGAGGCATTCACCTAGATTTGATCGGACATAGGGCAAGGACTGGTTGGCTCAGTGTCAGGATAATGTGACTGAGTGGGATATCAGGTCATGGTACTGGCGGCCTGGTGTCCCAGTGGGGCAGCACTATAAAAGTCGCCATGAGTGTGCACTGTCACAACATATTCAACTTAAGCCACAGTCACACTACGGCTTGCAACCGCTTGCGACCACTTCGTGACCACTTCGGACCAAATAACCCACATTCATTGGCAACGTCCTTGCGACCAAAGCAATGGTCACCGACCTCCTTGAGACCAAAGCAATGGTCACCAACCTCCTTGCGACCAAAGCAATGGTCGCCAACCTCCTTGTGACCAAACCAATGGTCACCAACCTCCTTGCGTCCAAAGCAATGGTCACCAATCTCCTTGCGACCAAACCAATGCTCGCCGACCTTGCTCGCCAAACCAATGGATACCAACCTACTTGCGACCAAAGCAATGGTCGCCAACCTACTTGCGACCAAAGCAATGGTCGCCCGCATCCTTGCGATGAAAGCAATGGTCGCCCACATCCTTGCGACCAAAGCAATGGTCGCCCGCATCCTTGCGACCATATTATTGTACATGGTTTCTCTATAATTATCTCCAGAGTTAACACTTTAAAACCAAAAAGCTTCTCTAGACTGCTGCAAAGCAGATTATGACGCGCACTCTCAGGGCCTACTTCCACCTAGACCGGTACACAGCTGCATACCACCTAAGATTACATCTTTTGTGTATTAAAAATATATGATGTTTCATAACATACTATTCCATCACGTTTTATTGCAATGGTGTTTTTTTTTATTCCATCACTTAAAATGTTTGTGCACCACCTGAAAAAATAATGCCGATCTAGTCCCCTGAATCTAATATGATTATATAAAGCTGCATAGTCCGATGAAGATATCCAATTTTCAAAACCAAAACAATTATCTAGATTTCATCCTACATATCTAACTTAGTCCATGTGCTCTAGAGGCGTCGTTAAATAAAAGAAACTTTTTACATATCTAACTTAGATGCAGTTATTCAGCATTTGTTGCCACATAGAAGGGCATACTGAGTCAATTTAATAGAACCTGTTACTGCATATGATTATGGTGTCATAGTTGTGGTGTGCATGCCAAAACTAATTTACATGTGGTCGCCTCAAATATCTAAAAGGTTAGCCACTTAAAGTAAACATTACTTCAAGCTAAAGTAAGGTAGATAATAACAATCAATTTAATATATTTATCTCAGAAAAAATGACAGAAACTGAAAACCATCGGACTATGCAACTTTAAAACATATGTTGTTTGATAACATCTTATACCCTCACGTTTTATTCCCATAGTGCTTTTTGTATTCCATCGCTGAACAAGTGTGCGCACCACTTGAAAAAACCTCAAGCTACACCCCTGAATCCAAAATAGTTATGTAAAATGTAGGGCAGAAATTGAAAAAAAGCCCCACCAAAATCTATTGGATTATGTACCTAAATTTAATGATGTGCCTCTCGTATTTCCAACGGGCACGGTGGCCTAATCGGCAGAGCGCGTGCGGTAGGTCGGTTGTTCGGTTCCGGGTCGAGTCAAACTGATGACTTTAAAACTTGTGGCTATCTAGCCTGGTGCTTGGCATTATTAGGATAGGGCAAGGACTGGTTAGCTCAGTGTCAGGATAATGTGACTGAGTGGGATATAGGGTCAGGGTGCCGGCAGCCTGATTTCCCAGTGGGCCAGCACTGTGGGTGAGCACTGTCACAAGTCGGTACCCGTCCTGATGTGACCTTAGATGTTGCCAGGATGTACAACTCCAACAACCACCAAACCCTCATTGACCACACCCACCGCACTAACCTCCTCTCTTCTCACCCATCCACCTGTCTTTGTTTGTTTGTTAAAAAATATTATGGCAGAAATTGCACCCAAAAAACCCATCGGATTCTGTACCTTTAATGACGTGCCTCTCCTATTTCATACAGGTCGGGAGACATGCGCACTGTACTGTCAAGCCATCGGCTTCTGGTTCGTCGCCCGCCTCGCCCCACACGTCACTGACGGCACGAGGTGCACCCCCGACGACGCTGACAGCTTCTGCGTGTCCGGCAAATGCAAGGTAAGTTGGCGCGTTGACAGCGCGTTTTGGTCGTCTGCCGAGGGTAGAATGTCGTCTGGCTGCCAGGCGGATGTGCAGCTTGTTTGTGTCGACTGAATGTCGTCTGCTTCGGGGAGTTGCTGTCGGTGTGAGTTGCTATGCTGTCACGTTAGTTATAACAGAAGATATTATTATTATTTTAATGACTGCACAAATTACACACACACATATATATATATACTTATATATATATATACATTTACGGTACTCAAATAACATAAGGAAGAGAGTGAGTTGGGTATGAGTTTAAAGCTGCATAGTCTGATGAAGCATCAAATTTTCAAAATCAAAACAATTATCTGGAATTAGATACTGATGCATGTATTAAGCATTTGTTGCCACATATATGTGAATACTGGGGCAATTCAATATAACCTTTTACTGCTAAAGCCTATGGTGTCAGAGTTTTGGCAAGCTTGCCAAAACTAATTTGACATGTTTGCACTTCAAACACCTCAAAACATAACTGTTTAAAATAAACAGCACTTGGAGCTAAAGTAAGGTCGATTATAACGATCAGGTTAATCTATTTATCTCAGAAAAATGACAGAAAATCAACACCATCGGTTTAGGCAACTTTAATAACTGGCATAACAAAACAACATACAACATTCCAAAACGGCGCTAGGGGGGGGGGGGGGCACCCGATTCATTACCCCGACAGCTGGTGGTGGGGGCGGGGGGGGGGGCACTCCCCCATGGCGCCAATAGAGGAATATACTATAGTGAGAAGTATAATGTTCCCCCAACGTTTATACTTGTATAATGCGTTATACATCACATATATATCTGCCATATATATGCGTGTATATATTCTATTATTATCTTCTATATGCATATATAAACGCTCAGAGAATTATTTGTTTATTTATTATGCGAGTCAATGACGGTATATTATTAACCAATCGCTGTCGTCCGTCATGTTGGCTATGACCCAACCGGGTCCCAGCAGCGTTCGTTCTACTTCGAATCGGCCCTGGCCGCCAGTATATATATATATAAATATACATATATATATGTATATATATATATATATATATATATATATATATATATAAATCCTCCGGTGTGACTGACAATGGTCAACATCCGGAGGAAGGGAGGTGGGCGAGATGGCGCCACCAGTACAGTGTATTATCTTACAGAGGATAACAATAATAATAAGTAATATTCCCTTACATATCTTCATACTTGCATAATATGTTATACATTACATATATATATATATATAGGTAAAACTTGTATTATTTAACGCCTCCAGACCACGTGGATTTTCATATCATCAGCTATTGGACGTCAAACATATGGTCATTCTGCCATATTTCTTTGGAGGAAACCCGCTGTTGCCACATAGCCTACTCTTTCTGATAAACATCAAGGGGTCTTTTATAAACACTTTCCCATAGACTGGACAGCACATACCACAACCTTTGATGAACCAGTTGTGGACCACTGGTTTATATATAGCCAGGATATACAAAAGTTGTTCAATGACTCAAGCATACACCGACGGTTAATGGATATGCTTATTATTATTATTGTGATGATTAACGCAATGAATAAATTCACCTGTTCACCCATCACGTCTTTGCGTCAGTGAACTTACATATAAACTGAAGCTACAGTATGAAGGCACCAACAACACAAGGAGATAACAACACAACACAATGAGATATTGAGTGAAAGTGGAAGGAACATAATCCCTGACTGAGGGATTATCAGCCCTAGCCCTAATTATAAAAGAGGAACAACATCCTCCTGCATGAGTGAAGGTTGGTGCGTCTGGTTGGGATGGCAAGGGCCAGTGGTGGCGCCACTGGTCAAGTGAGCACTCAGGAGGCAATAGGCCTACATAGAATAACGGGTAATACAATATATAATCAAATAATTCCATCCTAAGCGTTTATACTCCCATAATGCGTTATACATCTCATATATTATATATATATATGTATATGTATATGTATATGTATAAAGTGTACCCATATACATTACTAACCATGTCATCTGGGCCCGTATGCATGGGGCGGTGTTAGCGCTCCAAATCTGTGGTTAGCGGCGATCTCCGTTAGCGGTGAAAAGTTGGTATGCATGGACCAGTGTTATGGAAACCCCGCGAGTTAAAAGTCGGGTAAACTAACCCCACTCGGTAGCAGGTATAAGGGCGGCGTTAGGGCCCGATTAGGTGCAAATCTACTCAATGCGATCATATTTAACAGAATTACATACTCAAATCGTGAAATTTCATTAAATTAACCCTAAATTCGAACCGATATTAACGCAGAGATATTAATATTGTCGAATCGATGAATGTAAACTAAACAAATCGCCGCCGCCGCATCGACGTCGCTATCCATACTGTCGAAGATCAACAAAACATCGCCGCCGCCGCCGCTGCTGCATCGGCGGCAATATATTACGCCCAAATCTATTGAATGCGATCATATTTAACAGAATTACATACTCCGATCGTGAAATTTCATTAAATTAACCCTAAAATCGAACCTATACAACGGCGGTGATATTAATATTGTCAAATCGACGAATGTACACAAAACAAATCGCCGCTACAGGCACAGAGGGATTTCCCAAATCTATAAATAACTGCTCGGTTAGCTAACGCCACCGTGCTTTGGCACTGTACATACCCCGTGACACATTTCCCAACCCTGGCATTAGCTAACCCCAACCCGCCCATTAACACCGGAGCCGATAAATCATTCTTCATGCATACGGCCCCTGGTAACCTTTGGCGAAGAACGAGGGACACTGTGATGACAGATTAGTGAGGCAAACTCCAGGTAGGTGGCACCATAGTAGTGTTAATCTGCCAGACTCACTCGATCCATGAGAGTCACATGACATACAATACACTATATTCTAGGACAAATAATAGGAAGTGCATAATTAATTATATTGTTTTTTCTTGAAGATTTATACTGGCTATCATGGATAAGTCTGAACACACTTGTTTTCACCATTAGACAGTTTGTCGATAGTAAGCCTGAGTCTACACTTTTACCGCCCCAAGGGATTTTTAACCTCCCACACCATATAGACATGGTATGAGAGCAACTGGCCTTTGATGTCGCTGTAACTTATACACAGCGGTCGAAATCCAATTTGGCAAAGGTGGGTGCACAGGAATCGAACCACCGACCATCAGATTAGGAGTCCGACCTAGAAAAAAGTCAGCCACTCTAACCACTCCGCCACAGAGAACACCACGATATATACATAATCTATATCACGTGATAACAGTTTCTTCGTCGAGTATAGGGGGAATGGGTGCCAGCAGTTCATGCAGTGGTGCACTGATAGGTGGCGCTGTTGTTGTTTGTTGTTTTAGGTCCTAGCAACATCTAAGGTCATGGGTCATATGGGTACCGACTGTGACTGCATGCTCATGGAAACTTTATAGTCCTGCCCCACTGGTAGACAAGGCCACCAGCACCATGACCCAATATCCCACACAGTCACATTATCCTGATACTGTGCAAACCAGTCCTTGTCCTATCCTATTAATGTCGAGTGCCAGACTAGGTAGCGGCAATTACCAATTTTATAAGTCATTGGTTGGGCTCGGAAGGGATTCGAATTCCCGACCTTTAGCAGGGGAAGCCTGCGCTCTATTTATTGGGCCATCGCATCCCGTGATAGGTGGCGCTGTGAGTGGGTTAGGGCTAAGCATTGTTGTGATGTAGAGTCAGATTATATTTGGATGGAGGAGAACAGTGGGCTTGGATTTGGATATGGGGCTGGCAGCGAGCCAAGAATGCTTTGTTCCCTCTTACAAATTCTCAGCGTTTGTTTACTCTATCCCCCCCCCCCCTTTAACTGATGTGAAATTTTGGTATTGTCTTCACCTAATCACTATCTAGTAGTACCTGTCTTAAAGTTGCATAATCTGGTGGTTTTGAGCTCCTGTGGGTTTTTATAGATAGATATATTATGTTGATCGTTATAATTGTCATGGGGGTTATGAAAATGGGAAATATTTCGCCTAGAGCGTGGAGCCACATCTCTTTGCTTTCCGGGCCAGTGTGCTAACCATTACACCACCTAGGTTCCCTTATCTCAACACACTACCCACGCCTACCTGTCTTTGTGTTTACTGAGAGCTCAGTGCAGACTACTACATACTCTACATTTCTTTCGTTTGAAGTAACTTATATTTTAAATGTCCAATGTTTTAAGTGCAAATACGCCAATTGAATGTTGACAAGTAGGTCAAATATCAGACGCGATAGGCTTTTGCAGTCTGGAACACTACTAGAGTGCAGTTGAGGTGGGGGTTTACCGGTTTAGGTCTGGTGGAATATTGCTTATAATAAGTGTTCTGGTTTTGAAATATGATCGTGCAACAAAAAAGGAGGGCATTGCTAAATTAGGATTCAATTGACTAAATTATCATTGAAGTAAATAATTCCGGGTCTAATGAATCAGTGCGCTAGATCCGAATTCGTGTGAAATCGAGGCGTGTAAAATTCGAGGTTCCACTGTCATCATCATCATGCTGTTGGTCGTGATGCGACAAAGACTGCTTTCATTACTTGACTGCTGCTCTCCATTTAGCTCTCTGCTGTGAGAGTGATGTCCATGAGTCGGTCTTAATGTCTCTCAGCTTCAGGTTTCTCTTGATGGTATCCTTGAACCCGAGATGAGGGTGCCCTCTCTTTCTGTAACCAGAAGACAGTTGAGAATAGAGGATCTGCTTTGGTAGCCTGTCTGATGACATCCTCATGAGGTGTCCAGTCCACCGGAGATTCTTTTTGATCAGAGGATCTTCCATAGAGGGCAGCCCCGTCTGTTCGAGTATTTCCTCTGTACATGTACAGTAAAACCTCCCTAACCTCCCACCTCCATAGATCGACCAATCCCCTATATCGAGAGCTTTAGTTGGGTCCCAGCGATCGCCCATATAATAATAATATATTTATTTCCACATGATCATTGTACATGTACATTACAAGCTGATATTTATATCAGTGATGTTTCACATGAAAAAAAGGAGAAAGCAGAAGTACAATACTTATGAGGCGTTTACCCCAGTTATAAATAAAACAATCATATACAGTGCTAACGATAAAAACAACTCCCTAAACCGACCACCTCCCTAAATGGACCATTTAAAGTCGGTCCCATGGTCGGTCGATTTAGAGAGGGTTCAGCCGTATTCTGTGCTGTTAGCCTCGTTTCCAAGTCACGCCCAAACACTGCTGTGTGGGCTGAGACCACACGGACGACTGGAGCGTGAGGGTATGAGGTAAGAACAACGCCCCCTGGGGGTAAAACCCACCATTACTGTGTGTGTTCAGGTGATGATGGAAGGGGACTAATCCTTACACTAGATGCACAATATCAGGGGGGAGAGGAGGCGGCCGGGAGGCGCGCCACTGGGGCTCGGGGTGGAGAGTGAATAAACCAGGAACTGTGTGCACTTAGCTCACCAACCGGGGCTTTGCATGTGTTGGTTGGTTGGTTTGTTTTGTTTATGTTGTTTTACGTCCTAGCAATATCTAAGGTTATATGAGGACGGGTACCGACTTGTGACAGTGTGCACTCATGGCGACTTTATAGTGCTGCCCCACTGGAAGACCAGGCCACCAGCACCATGACCTGATATCCCACTCAGTCACATTATCACGACACTGAGCCAACCAGTCCTTGCCCTATCCTAATAATGCAGAGCGCCAGGCTAGGAAGTGACACGTATCAATTTTTAAGTCATTGGTTTGACTCGACTAGGGTTCGAACCCATGACCCCATCGTCTACCAACACGGAAGACGGATGCTCTAACTCATTCGGCCATCCTGTCTGGTGGTTGGGTGGTTAGTTGTTGGAGTTCTTACGTCCTGGCAACATCTAAGGTCATATCATGTTGGGTACCGACTTGTGACAATTCAATTCAATACTTTATTCAGACTCAGCATTAGGTAGCTACACAAATTGGTCCATAGTAGATACATATATAACAATAAATGTGAATACCCTACAAGTAATACTATGAATAGTATACTCACATGTTGACTTTATAGTGCTGTCCCACTGGGAGACCAGGCCATCAGCACCATGACCTGATATCCCACTTGGTCACATTATCCTGATATTGAGCCAACCAGTCCATGCCCTGTCATAATAACACCGAGCGCCTGGCTGGGAACTGACAAGTATCACTTTTTAAGTCATCGGTTTGATTCGACCAGGGTTCAAATCCGTGGGTTCGAATCCCACAGTCTACCACTATGTATTTGTAGGGCGGTGTGCTCACCTCGCCAGGTGAAATCCAACATGCACAGGTAGGCCTAGGGTGATTATATCAAGGGGCTCAGATAGAGTGATGGTTAAGACACTCGCCACGGAATGGCAGAAATGCAGGTTCGAATCCCACGCTAAGGATAATATTCACATTTGCTTTTTTTTGTTTTTTTGTTTTTTTGTTGAGACTGTATTTTATACTGTCCATAGCATATAAGCCCGGGTACCCAGGCTTGTTTTCAATGCTGGCCAGTTGTAGTGTTGGTGTTATCTTACAACACAGTGGTTGCTGATAAGGTATTTGATTGCCTGCATTTCAGTAGCAGATAGATAATTGGTTGGTATGGTTAATAGCCTATGTTAGTTTTATTGGATTTTCTCGGTATATATGTATTTATTTTTCTACTCTTATTACTAGACTAGCCCACTCCTATTTACATATCATATGCTTGTACGTAGCTGTGTGGTGTGTTATCTGGCTACTTTTGGCATGGTTACCTTCCATTGGGCGTCCCGCTGGTGGGCCGTGACATATCACATGCCCCTTTGCGGTGCAGCTTAGTGGGGGTTTCCTAGCCTTATTTTGCACAGATATTTTTTGTAAGTTTTTAGGTCAGGAATTTGTCTTTCCTTTACCGTTTGGGCATTCCACACCTTGGCAGCCATTTCCAGCATGCTTCTCTCATGAGCTTGCAAACAAAACCCATCCGATTCACGAGACATTCATGAGGAACTTTCGAAAAGTCGTCTGCTCTCCATGAATGTTGTCTGCTTTTGAATCTCTGAAATCTACATTGTTGTGAATAGGCCTAGCCTACAGAGAATGTATCAATATGGGACATGTCGTTCTCTCAAAGTGCGCCTATTTAGGGGAACCTATTCTATTTTCAGTGAAACATACATTGTTGTAAATAGTCTACAGAGAATATATCGATTTGCGAGGTGTAATTCTCTCAAATTGTGCCTATATAGAGAAAATATTCCATTTGCTATGAGTAGTCTAAAGAGAATGCATCGATATGGGACTCCAGTTCTCTGAACCTGCACCTATATAGGGAGCTATTTTCAGTGAAACCTACATTGTTGTGAGTACTCTACAGAGAATATATTGATATGCGACATATAAGGACACGTGGGAGAATGCTTACAAACAGAGAAAGAATGCATGCAGTATTTAGCTACACAACTACTGAAAGTGATGAAAAGAATGGGAGTCACAAGACTATTACTGTCTAGTGGCGAAAACAAGTCATTAGATTTAACCATTATGGGCAGCATAAATACACCCATCACAAACAAACAACATTCTCTCAAACTGCACCCCATATTAAATTTTCAGTGAATTTGATTGATAGCAGACGACATCTAATGGAAGCAGACGACACCTCAGTTAGCAGGCGTTGGCGCGGTACTTCCGATGGCGCCATGTGTGTTTTGGTGTCGCGGTGAAGGCTGCTGTTATTCCTACTCGGTTCTAGCTGATTAAGTAGGTCTCGAGTTCAACACGTGGCATGTCGTCTGTTTACATGCGAAATACAATACAACTGCCACGTCGTGCCCCACATGCCAAACGCAGCTGCACATTAGTCAGCCTCGTCTCTAAAAGGCTCGGCAGATTACAGCCAACTTGCACGGGATGTCTTTCGGCGACGCCCGTGCCTGCTGTCACCATGCCAACCTGAGGTGGGGGTGTGGGGTGAGGGTGAGGGTGGGGGGGGGGGGGACAGGATTGCGTTCACTTAAAGTTGCATAATCAGATGTTTTAATAGGTTGATCATAATCTAATATGAATAAGCAATGCTTAGGACCGACCCACCGATATAACTACAGCAAAGTATTTTATGATTTTTTATTACTCCACTCGCGGTGTTCGATTTGAAATTCTATCAACTCGGGTGACCCGAATACGGCCGTCGTTTCCTCGGATCCGCGAAGATCTGTAGTGAGGGACCAGTATAGTTGTTCCGCTGTCGCAGTTTCAAAGCCCGGTCAGTTTCCACGGCCCGTATAGACTCAAACTCAAGGCATTGTCAATTGTCGTGAGCAATCTTCATACAGAAAATACAGCAAAAGTGAAATATCTCAAAAACTACACCACCTATTAACAAATCGCTTGGTACGGATATAGAAAACATCTTCACCAAAAAGGCATTAAGGCGTTAGGCCAATTGCTGTCGTCCATCCTGCTTGCTCCGTACCGAAGTTTGACGAGTGATTTCCGTTTCCGTTTGCTGGATTTGTTATGATTCATAGACACGATTTTACAAATGGCGGCGCCCATAGAGGCCTATTTCCGTTTCCGGTTGCTGGATTTTGACGAAATCCTGTGTGGGTATTGTTTATGTATATATTGTTTATGTATTTGTATATATATCTACATGCGTTAGTCTTAAGCCTCCCCGTGGGTGGGTCGGTATTAAAAATAATGACCGGACGCGTTGGCCGAATGGGTAGAGCGCAGGCTTCCCATACGGAAGGTCGGGAGTTCGATTCCCAACCGCGCCAAACCAATGACTTATAAAATTGATACTTGTGGCTTCCTAGTCTGACGCTCGGCTTTAATAGGATAGGACAATGACTGGTTGGCGCAGTGGTGGGATAATGTGACCAAGTGGGATATTGGGTCAAGGTGTCGGTGGCCTGATTTCCCAGTGGGCCAGCACTATAAAATCACCATGTGTGCGCACTGTCACAAGTCGATACCTGTCCTGATATGACCGTAGATGTTTCTGGGATGTAAAACTCCGATAACCAACCAATGCTACCCCCTCCTCCCACGTCCCCTGTAGAGAGGTGGACGTGGGCGTTGCAAAGTCCCGGTCCAGGTTGAACATAACTTGAATTTAAAGCTGCATACTCCGATGAAAACATCAAATTGTCTAACCCAAAACAAGTATTTAGATTGGGTTCTACATATCTAACATAAATACTGGTGCACTTATGTGGTGTTCTCTGTGGTGGAGTGGTTAGAGTGTCTGACTTTTTTCTAGGTCGGACTCCTAATCTGAAGGTCAGTGGTTCGATTCCCTGTGCCCCCACCTCTGCCAATTTGGATTTCCACCGCTGTGTATAACTTACAGCGTCATCAAAGGCCAGTTGCTCTCATACCATGTCTATGTGGTGTGGGAGGTTAAAAATCCCTTGGGTCGGTAAAAGTGTAGGCTCGGGCTTTCTATCGACAAACTGTCTAATGGTGAAAACAAGCCTATTCAGGCTTATCCATGATAGGCAGTATAAATCTTCAACAACAACAAACATTTGTCACCACATATAATGGAATACCGACCAAATTTAATAGGACCTGTTATGGCAGAAGCTTATGCTGTCAGAGTTTCTTGCGTGTTTGCCAAGATTAATTTGTCAGGTTTGCACTTCAAATATCTCCAAAGTTAACCATTTAAAATAGAAGTTACTTCAAGCTACGGTGCGGTAGATTATAACGACCAATTTAGTTTATCTTAGTAAATGACAAAAACTTAAAATCCTCGGACTATGCAACTTTAAGAAGGCTGCGCATGGTAACTGTGTTTGGTTTATTATTAGGTGGACCAGAAAGAATGGTCTAATGGGGCTGTCACATTACGATGCATCTCGCAAACTTATGGCGACGTATGTGATTTTTTGCCGATATGTCAGGATATGTCACTATGCATCATGTGCGTGTCAGACGCGCGTTGGTATACGTCAGTGTATGTCAAAATACGGCGGTGCGCATCAGGGGGTCGGCAAAGTTTTGTGCATGCACAAAACTTTTGACGTAGGACAACGCATGGGTGCTTATGTTATGCCTATGTTAGGCAGACGTCGAGATACGTTAGATGCGCGTTGGAGGAACGTTGTTCTTACGGTGTCCTACATTGACTTTTGTTCCTCCGACGGAGAGCGTTCAGTCAGCGCATTGGCAACGTAATGCTAACGTATGATGACATTGTTCTAGCATGGCTGACGCGCGGTTGGCGTTTCTCCACCATGTCTCAACGTACTTTACATATAGGGCGCGCGTCTGGCACTCACTTAATATTGGCCGGTGTTCTGCGAACGAGCCGTGAGCATTTTGTGAACGTATTGTGAGCGTTTTGGCTTGGAGTATATAAAGGGATCAGATTTCATGTTTGACCACAACAGCTCAGCTCTTCGGAGATGATGGATGTCCCTGCAAGGATCCTGCAGAAATACCAACTAGCCATTCTCCAACATTACCATAATGTTAACCAATTAATACTTTACCATCTCAGAAGAAGGAGACAATGTCGACTGAGGAGAATGTGGATGAAAGCATGGATCAGGAGGCGGTGACAGTTTGGTTTGTACGACCAGCTTCTGGTGGCACTCTGTAATGAGGACACAGGTTCTTTCATCAACTTCATGCGGATGCCTCCCCAGATGTTCAACGAGATGCTAGCCAGAGTGTGTCCTCAGATAACAAAACAGTACACAACCTTCCGAGAGCTGATCGAGCCTAGCCTGAAGCTTGCCCTCACTCTGTGTCACCTAGCGTCTGGGAGCAACTATGCCTCCATGAAGTTTGGGTGGAGGGTCCCCCACAACATGCAATCAATCATCGTGAGAGAGGTGTGTAAAGCAAAGTCGCCGAATACATTGACGAGATGATGACCTGCCCCATGAATCCTGATGGATGGCGTGTCATCTAGGAAAGGTTCATGGGGAGGTGGAACTTCCCCCACACATGCAGAGCACTAGATGGGAAGCATATTGCCTGTCGGTGTCCCCCAAAGAGTGGATCCCTGTACTACAACTATAAGGGATTCTACTACATAGTTCTCCTGGCGCTCGTTGATGGAGACTACAAGTTCATCTGGGCGGATGTCAGTGGAACGGGTTTGGCATCAGATGCGCAGGTATTCAATGACTCTGAGCTGAAGGCGAACATCGAAGATGGTACTTTCGGTCTCCCTGCCAGCGAGCCTATCGTGAATGGCCAGGAGGCTGTACCCTACTTCCTGATCGGTGATGATGCCTTCGCCCTACACCCGACAATGATGAAGCTGTACAGTCGGAGGGGTATGACGCATGAGGAACGCATCTTAAACTACAGGATTTCCTGAGCTAGGAGAGTCATGGAGAATGCGTTAGGCATCCTGAGTAGGTATTGTTAATTTTAGGGGCCCAATTTTAGGGGCCCAATTATATACACTGACAAATTTACATGTCAGTTATTAACTTAGGTGGGGAAGATTAATTTTACACTGACAAATTTACATGTCAGTTATTATTTTTTGTGGGGAAGGTTACTTTATGGGGAAGTTTACTTACTTTTTGAGGGCCAAATTTAACATGTCACTTATTTTAAGGGGGGGGGGGCAGGGTTCTTATTTACAGTTACATGTCAGATTAGTTTTTGTAAAGTAGGCTGTTTTAACCCTTTCTACACATATCAGCTTTAATCGTTCCCACACATGTCAGTTTTAACCCTTCCCACACAAGTCAGCCGTAATCATTCCCACACATGTCAGTTTTAACCCTTCCCACACAAGTCAGCCGTAATCATTCCCACACAAGTCAGCTTTAGCCCTTCTCACGACCAAGTCCCACACATGTCAGTTTTAACCCTTCCCACACAACTCAGCTTTAATCGTTCCCACACATGTCAGTTTTAACCCTTTCCACACATATCAACTCTAATCATTCCCACATATGTCAGTTTTAACCCTTCCCCCCCAAGTCAGCCTTAATCATTCCCACACAAGTCAGCTTTACCCCTTCTCACACAAGTGCCACACATCTAAGCTTTAATCGCCTTAGCCCTTTCCAAACATGTTACACAAACTGAAAAGCTATGTCTGGAGAGCATTTGTCCGAGTCCAGTCCCAGCTTCAGTGGCCTATACCAGTTCCATTTAGCGTAATGTTCAGTGTCCATTCCCCCATCCCCCATCACAATATACTGCACCCATAATAGCAGCACACTTTATACAGTATAACCCCGTTAAACCAAACTTGAAGGGACCCTAGAAATTTGTTTGGATTAACCGATCATTGGTTTAACTGAGCTTTGACTTTGACTGGGCTTTGACAAAAACGTGGGTGCATTATGAATGTACAATGTATGTGGACACTATGATTATTGTTTTTTCATGTATATACAGTTTAACCCTATTAAACCAACCTCGGTTACATCAAACGATCGGTTAATCCAAACTTTTTTCGGCGACCTGTCAAAATACTACCATTTATCATATAAAAAAGTCACAGATGACCTTAAAACCACATGAAAGTTTGGTCTAACTGTACCGGAAGTGGCCTGGGGCCGACAATTTTGTTTGGATTAACCAATACTTTGGATTAACCGACTTTGGTTTGACAAACATTTTTATGTGATAAATGGTAGTATTTTGCCGGGCCGCCGAAACATGTTTTGATTAACCGATCGTTTGGTTTAACCGAGCTTGGTTTAACGGGGTTGTGCTGTATGTAACAACCCACCACCTTATGCCATAATACTGAACTTACCATAGCTTCCCCACTAACACACTAACCTCCTTTACTTCTTAATCTACTATTCTGCCCTACCTAGATACCCACCCGCTGAATGATTTATTTACAATGTTATGTAAATGGCCGGAAGACCAGTGCCTCATTGCTGGAGAAAATGTATGTTTTGATGAATAAACTGCTTTACTCCCAAAAAAGGTATTGACATCCAATAGACTACATCACCGTTCCAGCTGCGCGGTGCATTGTGGGATGTGTCAGAGCAAAACAAACCCGCGAGAAGCACATGGCACATGCTAATACACTGGGTGTGGCTATGAAATGTGCTAGTTTCAGCTCATCTCAGCTCTTGTTTGAAACATAGAATACCAACTACAAAAATATATATAATAAATTAAGATATTAATCTTTTATTCAGCATTACATTTACACCAATATAATCAGCACATCTTATGCCATGTGTATTTAGATTTAGACAAATCTGGACACTCATACTAGTGTTAGAGCCATAGCCAGAGTCAGTTTTACTTATTTTATTCATGTTTTTATTTATATCCCATGGTTAATCACATATGTAGAAATAGAAAATGAGTAGGGTTAATCAGATATTGGTTATATATTTCTTTGAAACAAGTTTTTGTTGACACATTTGACATTTTAATGTTTAGAACAAAAATTACTTCTGGCTCATCAATGGTGATGTAAAAATCAGCCTGTAAAGTGACTGAAATTGTATGTTTCTTTGCTCAACATGCTTAATTATGGAGAGTTGTGTCTTAAACATATTCATTATATTATTATATTGCATCCTTTCATCCATGTTTGTGCCAAATTGTTTGGAATAAAATCGAAGTTTTGCCCTACGCGTATCGGCAAACTCAATGGCCGTCCGCCTTTGCTTTGCTCCCAACGCCGTTTTCAGCACATGCGCACTCGGAACCGTGATCTCGTCTATTCTAACGTTACTTGACACCCATGAAACGGTCGTCTGATTTGACCTTAGATGTTGCTAGGACGGAAACCAACAACAAACAAACCCCTGAACCGGAAGTTAGCTATGTCCCGGCGAACTCTGACCTATATTTACCGCGGGAGCTATTTGAATGATTTGATATTTTAGCAACGTGAATTGCGCATGCCTGGGAATTAGCCACACGTGAACTTTGCTGGCCACGTTGGGTATTTACGATGGCACTTTTGAAATGAGTACCTTACTGTGCGGTAAATGTCCTTACTGAGAGAGGCCGTGGGAATATTTGAACAGTGTGCCCGGTGGCATGTTTAAAGTTGCGCAGTCCAGTGTTTGTGAGTTTGTGACATTAAAGTTGCATAATCCAATGGTTTTGAATTTCTGTATTTTTTCTGACATAAATATATTAGATCGATCACTAGTATCTACTTTACATTAGTTCAAATTTACTTTTATTTTAAATGGTAAACTTTTGAGATATTTTGATTGCAAACATGGAAAATTAGTTTGGGCATTCTTGCCAAAACTCGGACACCATAGACTTCTGCAGTAACAGGTTCTGTTAAATTGACTCAGTATTGCCTTCTACGCAGAAACAAATGCTTAATAAGTGCATCTAATACCCCTGTCACACTACGACGTAACGAGCCAACGTGAGCCTAACGTGGTCATTTATCATCATTACGTTGGGTTACGTTCTGATGACGTCATAATGACGTTAGCTATATCACAATGACGTCGAGCTACGTCATGTTACGTCGTGTTACGTCGGTGCGCGTCAAGGTTTTGAACCTGTTCAAAACTTTCGACGTCACGCGAACGTAAGGGTTTACGTTCGCCGTACGTTCTTTACACGTTCAGTGAACGTCAATGACGTTAAACTGACGTTATTAAAACGTTAGTCACTACGTTCAACTACGTTCCACTACGTTGACCCACATTAAACCCGGTGGAAACGAAGTTGTCCTCTCTCGTTGAATGACGGTATCACTACGCTTTACCGACGTTACGATCTCGTCCACTACGTTGCATCCACGTTCAACTTGTGCCCAAATTTGCATACTACGCCGAGAACTTCAACGTTCTTCATGTTCTCCCTACGCTGACGTCATTACGTCGTAGTGTGACAGGGGCATTAGTTAGATATGTCAAATCAAATCTAGATAATTGGTTTGGTTTTGAAAATTTGATATTTCATCGAACTATGTAGCTTTAAACAAAAATAGATTGACCCATTTGCTCTACTCTACTTTATGTTTGAAGTAGCTTCTATTTTGGAGATATTTTAAATGGAGCTATTTGAAATTATTGCAAAATCAAACCAATGACTTACACAATTAATACCGACCCACCCTCTGGGGAGGCTAGCTTAAGACTAACACGCATGTAGATATATACACATAAACAATACCTGTACTGATAGAGCTGGAAGATGAAATCACCAAATTCCAGCAAACGGAAACGGAAATAGCCCTCTATGGGCGCTGCCATTTGTATACTCCTATGGAATATTTTCAGCTATTATCGCTCAGTTTCCAACCTGGTGCCCTAGCCTTCAGGTCAGCGATTGGTTAATAATATATAAAAACAAATGCCCGCTGCCATAGAATTTGCCGATATGCGCAGTTCAAAACTTTGATATTATTCAAAATTAAAAGAAATAAAGAACAATTTGGCATAAACATAATAAGTTTCTTCCGCGGAAACGACAGCCGTATTCGGGTCACCTGAGTTACTAGAATTTCAAATCGAACACCGCGAGTGGAGTAAGAAAATACACGCGCAATAATAAAATACTTTGCTGCAGTTATATCGGGGGGTCAGTCCTAAGCATTGCTTATTCATATTATCGCTCACTATCTAGCTTGGCACTAGGCATGAATATGATAGGGAAAGGACTGGTTTGCTCTGTAACTTGATAAGTTGACTCAGTAGGATATTGGACAATGGTGCTGGTGGCCTGGTGTTCCGGTGGGGCAGCACTATACAACCGCCATTAGTATGCTCTGTGACGTAGTCGGTTGCTATCAGGACGTAAAACACCGACAAATAACCTACCTATACAACGTATACACCGCTGGTCAGCTCAGTATCAAAATAACATGACTGAGTGGGATATCAGGTCATGGTGCCAGCGTACTGATTTCCCAGTGGGGCAGGACTATAAAGTTGCCATGAGGGCGCACTGTCACAAATCGGTACCCGTCCTGATGCGACCTTAGATGAAAAGGAAAGTTTGTTTTATTTGACATATAGCACCTTATATATATATAAATATATATATATATATATATATATAATATATATACATATGCTTGTTTGTTAGGGTTTCCGTCCAAGCAACATCTAAGGTCATCAAATACATATATATCAGATATGCTAATGCGGCGAAAGCTTGGGCACTGTGTACTCGGTCAAATCACACTCGTGGCAGCCGGAATAAAGAGGCCAGCCGCTGGCAGAGAAGCCCATATTTTTATGCGTGTGTACACATCCCTAATAATAGGGCAGCACCAACTTGGGGCACTCAGATGCACTCTGCAAATATGACCATCCATTACCTCACAATGGCTTTTCGTATTAGTCATTCAGAGCTGGTGGTGGTGTGCGGGTAGATGGATGTTTTTGTATGTGTTTGTTGTGTGTGTTTGTGTGTGTGTGTGTGGGGGGGGGGTAATCTAAGGCTTATACCAAAGAGCAGCGCCCTCCCACACACAGACACACACAATGCCACACAATCGCTCCTTCTCAGTATTATCTTGTCACAATTGACCAGGCTAATGGCATAAGTTATGATGCACGGCATATCTCTAATTTATATATAACATATATATATATATATATATATATATATATACAGTGTACATTGCAATCCATATATATAATGTCCCAGTGGGTCTAGAGGCAATAACGACCAGACACAGCTAGCTGATAGGAGGCCAAAGCCCCTGACAGGTGGCGCCGCGTGGCCAAACCTGGAACTAAGCGATGGCATACACGAGCTGTGGTTCGCAATTAACAATACAAATATAACTGAAGATGGTAGTGTCCGTGTTTATATTCCCATAATAGATTATATAGCACACATAATACATATATATATATATTATCCTGTAGACTTAAGCCGTGTTCACACGGACAAAATGTGAGGCGAATCACACAAATCGAATCAGGTGAGTCAAATTAGCGGCCCGTTCACACGGACAGTACTTGGGCCGGAAATCGAATGGTGCGCATGAGCTAGTCCAGGCTAACCAGCACCATTTTGGGTTCGACGATGCTGGCACCAGAGAGTGTGGGTTCGACCTAGATATGTATTTAATGAATCGTATTGGTTTGGAACGGTCAAAACTTCTGCTGGGCAGTGAAACCCTAAAAATAAATGATGAAAAAAATATATGTGCACATATAGCAGTTTCATAGACCAAATTATAGTATATAGATCGACGTGCTTAGTCCGCATCACGTAAGTCGGTTGCGTCCACACGGGCAAAATTAACCGCATCACAGAAATCGCCTCACGTAAAGTACCTCGATAGGTGGTTTACAGGATCTGCATCACGTGAGTCGAATCAGCCCTAATCCGCATCAGACATCCGTTCACACGACGAATGTGAGGCGAACTATACAAGTCGCTTTCTACGAATCGATTTACATCGTCCGTGTGAACACGGCTATATATTGGTCGGACACTTGACAACAATGGTTTTGGTCTATCACATAATAATAATATGTATATGAGACTGTCTCAAAAGGTGCTAAGCAATATGGGACAAAACTTTGTCCATTGTAACGATCAGCATACTATCTGCTTATGCGTTTGCTCAGGATAAGCTGATTTGTTTTTTACATGGTGTTTCATAATCCCAATAGTATATATATTGATTTGAAGCAAATGTCCTGTTTTCAGTGTAGCCGTTTCTGTGCTGTTTTGTGTCAATTGTTACAATGGGGAAAAAAAGAAGAGTTATCACCTTTTGAGACAGGCTCATATATATATATACTTCTACTGACATCTATTAGCATTACCCTGTAAACGCCAATATAAAAATTGAGATAAACATCGGAATCAAACCTTCAAAAAGCTAATGTTTTTATATTCGTACTCTTTAGTTCATTGCTCTATAACCATGTGATCATCAGAAAAGTGGGGTTATTGAGAATTAAAATTATTAATATCACGCAATCCACTTACACTTACAATATATATATATATATATATATATATATATATAATTATATATATATTGGTCAGCCCGCTCACTAATATGATTCATGATCTATCACATAATCCACGTACAAAGTCCTCCGACGCCAGTGATGTTTTTAGGGTATGAAGGTCCCGAGGAGCGCCGGAGGTGGCGCCACCAGTAATGAACATGAAGGAGGCAGTACAGTATAGAGTGTAATAATAATAATACACACAATAATACTAATAAGGAAATAATTGCATTCCACGCCTTTATACTGGCATAATTCGTTATACATCATGTAATTATATATAATTAGATATACAATTATATTTTTCTACTGCAAAGATATATTGGTGAGCCCATATATATACATATGTTTCTGAAGTTGAGATATAGTGGTCAGCCCGTTTACAACTGTGATATATGACATAATGCACATACACTATATATATGTTTGTTTTTGCATTATACATATAATGCACGGCCTTTGATAACTATGATTTGTGATCTCACGTAATCTATATCAACTCTATATATGTATATATATGTATATATATATATGCATAGATAGATGTATATATGTAAATATGTATACTTATATATATAAGTAAATATACATGATATATATATGTATATTAATAGTATGTATGCATAAATGTATGTATGTGTATATATGTTATATATGGAGAGCTTAGGTGCAAAACCCCATAAATGCCAATCCAAAAATTGGTAATACCATGTGTAGGAACTTCCGTTATTTATATTCGAATAAATCACTACACTGCATATATATACTTATATATATTGATGTATATAATTATAAAGAGTTAAGGTGCAAAACCCCGTAAACGCCAATCCAAAAATTTAGATAAACATCGGAATCAAACCTTCAACAAGTAATTTTGTTCATATTCCTACTGTTTAGTTCATTGCCGTATAACCATGTGATCATCAGAAAAGTGGACTTATTGAGAATTAAAATTATTTACCGGTAAAAATCTTTTATTTAAACTACATTTTTGGATTGGCGTTTAAGGGGATTTGCACCTGAACTTAAAGTTGCATGGTCCGATGGTTTTGAATTTCTGTATTTTTTCTGAGATAAATATATTAGATCGATCACTAGTATCTACTTTACATTAGTTCAAAGTTAATTTTATTTTAAATGGTAAACTTTTGAGATATTTTGATTGCAAACATGGAAAATTAGTTTTAGCAAGCTTGCCAAAACTCTGACATCATAGACTTCTGCAGTAACAGGTTCTGTTGTATTGACTCAGTATTGCCTTCTACGCAGAAACAAATGCTCAATAAGTGCATCAGTATCTAAGTTAGATATGTCAAATCAAATCTAGATAATTGGTTTGGTTTTGAAAATTTGATATTTCATCGGACTATGCAGCTTTAATATGTCCATAATATATTTAAGTATATAATTTTATAATACATGTCTCAAGGATATTAGGCTATTGAAATAAAACTCAGCTAATCCTCTTGGCTGGGCAAGCTCTCAGTAATCTTATCAGCATATATATTTTTTTTTCCTCGGCCAGAATGAATGCGAGTAGCAAGACAAGTTAACCGCGTGTACAGACAGGCATCACCAGAAGTGGTCTCAGGTTGTCAGAGCATAGTACTCGATGACCAAGAACATGGAGAACCCTGCAGTAGATGACTGATGGTGGAGAATAGGATGAATTGAGGTGGAAAGCTTCAGCTTAATTATACTCGCATAATTGCCTATGCAACACCTATATCGCTATATGTCTGTATGTATGATTTTTTCTTTCTTTTCTTTCTTGATGATTTATACTGCCTATCATGGATAAGTCTGAATAGACTTGTTTTCACCATTAGACAGTTTGTTGATAGAAAGCCTGAGCCTACACTTTTACCGACCTAAGGGATTTTTAACCTCCCACACCACATAGACATGGTATGAGATTGAGAGCAACCAGCCTTTGATGACGCTGTAAGTTATACACACCGGTGGAAATCCAAATTGTCAGAGTTGGGGGGGGGGGGGCACAGGAATTGAACCACCGACACACATATTATGTGTGTGGTTTGGGGGTTGGGGTGGTGTTTTGTGGGGGTGGTTGGTGTTGTTTTTTGGTGGTTTTGGGTGTGGTTGTTTGTGGTTGTTTGGTTTGTGTGTTTTGGTTGGTGTTGTTGTTGTTTAGATGTGGTGTGGGGAGGTTAAAAATCCCTTGGATTGGTAAAAGTGTAGGCTCGGGCTTTCTATCAACAAACTGTCTAATGGTGAAAACAAGTCTATTCAGACTTATCCATGATAGGCAGTATAAATCTTCAAGAAAAAAAAAAGGAGTCTGACCTCAAAAAAAAGTCAGAGACTCTAATCACTCTGCCACAGAGAACATCACTCTCTGTGTGGACCCCCAATAGCCGATGTTTACTTTTTGTGATGGGGTGGCATTAGACAAACAAATAGTATGTATGTCAGTATATACATCTTACATATATGAAGAGTCCAGGTGCTAAACCATGTAAACACCAATACACAAATTTAATTAAAATAACAGAATTTTACATGAAGGCAATTTTCATTCTCACTAATCTGATTTTTCTTGTGAAGGATTGGTTATGGAGGAATGAACAAAAAAATAGGAATGTAAAAAATTAACCTTTCGAAGGTTTGACTCCAATGTTTATCTCCATTTTTGGATTGGTGTTTATAGGGTTTTGTGCCTGAACTCGTCAGCTATATATCGGATGTATATATACAAATATATATATAGACATTGCATATCGAATTGCATTCGCAACTTAAAGTTGCATAGTCCGATGGTTTTGACTTTCTGAAATGTTTCTGAGATAAATATATTAGAGTGATCACTAGTATCTACTTTACATTATTTTAAAGTTACATTTATTTTAAATGGTAAACTTTTTAGATATTTGAAGTGCAAACATGGAACATCATTTTTGGCAAGTGCGCCAAAAGACTGACACCATAGGCTTCAATAGTAACAGGTTCTATTAATTTGACTTATTATTCACTTCTACGCGGCAAAAGATGCTTAATAAGTGCACCAGTATTTAAGTTAGATATGTAGAATCAAATCTAAATAATTGTTTTGGTTTTGAAAATTGGATAATTCATCGGACTATGCAGCTGTAAGTCAGGCGTCCTATTATAGCGAACACAACACTGTTCAACTTTTGTAATTAGATACATCCCCAGTCACAGCGCCGGACGGGATGGCTAGATCGGTGATAGCGCTGGCTGGCTTCCCGTGCGGAAGGTCATAAGTTCAAACTCTGGCTGAGTCAAACCAATAGCTAATGGCCGGTGCACACCTACCGTTTACGATTCGCGCACTAAAACTCGCGACTCGACCCGACCCGCTTAAAACTGAAAACGGGCCGATTCGTTTTTCGAATCGCGAATCGCAATCGTAAACGGCCGCTTTTAGCACTAAAAACTTAGTTTTATGCGTGAATCGTAAACGGTAGGTGTGCTAGGGGGTCGCACACCTAACGATTTTTGGGCAGTTTTAGATCGTATACGGTAGGTGTGCGCGGAAAAACGGTAGGTGTGCACCGGCCATTACTAAATTCATACTTGTCGCTACCTAGCCTGGAACTCGGCATCAATAGGATATGGAAAGGACTGGTCTGTGCAATATAGGAATAATGTGATTGAGTGGGATACATGGTCTTCCAGTAGGGCAGCACTATAAAATCACCTCGAATCACGCACTGTCACAAGTTGGTATCCGTCCAATGTGACCGTAGATACTGCCAGGACGTCAAACCCCAACAAACAGACATACAAACAAGCATCGACATCCACCATCTATTACATTATTAAAGTTGCATAGTTCGGTCGTTTTGATTTTGTTTGTTTGAGTTTTACATCCTGGAAACATCTAAGGTCTTATCAGGACGGGTACCGACTTGTGACAGTGTGCACTCATGGCAACTATCTAGTGCTACCCCACTGGGAAATCAGGCCACCGGCACCATGACCTGATATCCCACTCAGTAATATTATAATGACACTGAGCTAACCAGTCCTTGTCCTATCCTATTAATATCGAGTGCCAGGCTAGGAAGTGACAAATATCAATTTTATAGTCATTACTTTGACTCGACCGGGAATCGAACTCCTAACCTTCCACACTGATGGCCGGCACTACCGATTCGGCCACCGCGCCCGGTCCAATCCTTTTGAGCTTCTGCATTTGTTTGTTTGTTTGTTGTTGTTTTACGTCCTAGCAACATCTAAGGTCATATCAGGACGGGTACCGACTTGTGACAGAGCGCACTCATGGCGACTTTATAGCACTGTCCCACTGGGAAACCAGGCCACCAGCACCATGACCTGGTATCCCACTCAGTCACATTATCCTGACACTGGGCACACCAGTCCTTGCCCTATCCTAATAATGCCGAGCACCTGGCTAGGAAGCGACAAGTATCAATTTAAAAGTCATTGGTTTGACTAGACCGGGACTCGAACCCACGACCCCACGATCTACCAGCACGGGAGACGGACGCTCTAACTCATTCGGCCATCCCGTCTGGTTTCTGCATTTGTGTGTGGAAAGAGATGTGTTGGTTCATTATTATAAGCTAATTTTCTGTAGTTTGAAGCTTGAGGCAGTAAGGTACTTACTTACTTGCCTTATTGTTCATTTATATGATATTTACCTGTTTTAATTTTTACCATTCAATTTACCTGTTTTAAATTCAAAAATTTGATATTCTTGTTATCGGATTCACCAGATTTAACTAAGCCACTAACTCACAGCTAATTGAGCCTTAAGACGATTGACTTAAAGAATATAATATATTATATCTTTTTTTTTTAAACACCAGAGAAGCCATTTAACATGATTGAACAAATTTCATGCTTAATGAACTGTGACAGACTTCAATGAAAACATTCAAAGTGGCATTCTCTGTGGTGGAGTGGTTAGAGTGTCTGACTTTTTTCTAGTTCAGACTCCTAATCTGAGGGTCGGCGGTTCGATTCCCCATGCCCCCACCTCTGCCAATTTGGATTTCCACCTCTGTGTATAACTTACAGCATCATCAAAGGCCGGTTGCTCTCATACCATGTCTATGTGGTGTGGGAGGTTAAAACTCCCTTGGGTTGGTAAAAGTGTAGGCTCAGGCTTTCTATCGACCAGTAGTAGAGTGGGGAAGACCAGTTGTCTGTGACTGGGATTTCCCCTGCTTGGGACAACTAATGTACCAAAAAAAATAAAGGAGAGACAAATAAGTGTTCACACTTCCTGTCTACCATTCGCTATATCGCTAATGAGCTGATAAATACCAACGCAACAACACTTAACGTAAGTTGAGACGCAAAGTCTGATGCGATGGATTAAAAGAATGATGCAATGTGGCCGACGTACCAATCACTAAAGAAAGCCCAGACGTACTGCAGACGTGTGTGTGTATATATATACGAAGAGTTCAGGCCCAAATCCCTGTAAACGTCAATCCAAAAATTTACTTAAAATTGTAAAAAGTTACCTTAAGGTAATTTTCATTCTCAATAATTCGATGTTGCTTTTGAAGAAATGGCTATGGAGCGATGAACAAAACAAATAGGAATGTAATAAATTAACCCTCTGAGGGTTGGACTCCAATGTTTAAGTCAATTTTTGGATTGGCGTTTACGGGGATTTACACCTGAACGTTTCATATATATATATATATATATATATATATATATATATATATATAATGTTGCTGTTGTTTGTTGTTGTTTTACGTCCTAGCAACATCTAAGGTCACATCAGGACGGGTACCGACTTGTGACAGTGCGCAATCATGACGACTTTATAGTGCTGCCACACTGGAAGACCAGGCCGCCAGCACCATGAACTGATATCCCACTCAGTCACATTATCCTTACACTGAGCCAGCCAGCCCTTGCCCTATCATAATAATGCCGAGTGCCAGGCTAGGAAGAGACCAGTATCAATTTTTAAGTCATCGGTTTGACTCGACCTGGGTTCGAACCCACGACCCCCCGATCTACCAACACGGGAGACGGAGACTGCCGCCACTGGTTAGTCTGACTTCGGAGTCGGAGTTGAAGTCGGAGTCTAACTCATTCGGCCATCCCGTCTGGTCATATATAAATATATTATGTTGGGACGTTGAACTGCATGCGTGGATATGTTTATTGCACCAGGATGCCTAGATAGTGTAATGGTTAGCATGCTAACCCCAAAATGGCAAGACGTGCGGGTTTGAATCCTCCTCTAGGCACATTATTTCCCATTTTCATCATTTCGATCACCCCTATGACACTGGCACCATTGCCAAGATCCCGTACAACCATTGCACTGTATGCAAGTATTGCTTCATTATTCTACCACAGCAGTCAGGGTGGGCTAGCAAACCTGTCCCCTTGTTTCAATGGTGCAGCAGTGGGGCTGGGCTAGGGGACCTGTCCAATTACCTTGTTTGACGTTGGGTGTCAGCAATGTATCTGTATTTAACGGGAAAGCACTCAGTGGCACGTTTTGTCGTACATTGTCTCTGATAACACATACAATGTAATACAAAACAAATACATCTTTGAAAACACATACAATGTAATACAATACACATACATTACATATCGGTGTTTAGTACAATAGCTCAGAGTTTATGCCATATTTTTAAAGCAAGTATTCTTGTTGGGGTCTTTTTGAAAATAATAGGAAACATTGGACCTAGAGTGGGACTCGAACACACCACCGACAGTCTGGGGTTAGTATCTTAACTGTTAGTCTTAGACTATCTACGCTCGTACTTGGTATCCAGAACGCACTTCGTCCACACCTCTCTCTATCTCCTCTATGCTGGCCTTGCTCCTCCTTGATTATGTCTGAAAAGAGTTCCAGGAGTGGGAACCCATCAGCCTTTCACTTTCTACTGTTACTCTGTCTGTGTATTTGGCTCACCAGCTGGACACCATAGAGCAAAGAGACATGGCCCTTCGACTCAACTCTCCTCATTTCTCTTTCCTATACTCTACCCTTTTTTTTTTCTCCTGGGCTTACTTTCCTCCCTGATCAAGGGAGTTGTTTGCTTGGTTGGGGCCCTTTACCTTATTGTTTCACTCACTTTGTTCTTGTTGCTGCAACCTGCTGAACATACCTGTAACCTTCCCTTCCTCCTGAACCCTTTCTGCTGTTGACTGGATACAAGGGCTCTGCTACTGCCGGACCGGAGAGCTTTGGGCCCGACCCAATGACTCATCGTCTCATAGATTGTAAAGATGTCCCCAGCTTCTACAACTGGCCCACCAGAAGATTAATCTTCAAACCAAAGATCGGACCGATTTATCAGCGCCCTTCTATATTGCTGCAGTTCTGCAGCTGGTAACCATCATAAGGCTCACTGATGCAATCAACCTTTCTATGCCTACCTGTGCATGTGGCGTTTTATCTAGGGAGGTCAGGGAACCTCAGTATAACATGTCATATAGTTTACGATTTTGTTGAAGGACATTTAGCCTTCACATATTTCTACGCAAAACTACCACTCGTCATTCTTACATTTCCAATGCTCTGAAGCTAGTCTTTAACTATTTGCTATTTTGTTAAAGTATGACCCACCCCCAATAGCCGAAGTCTACATTTTGTGCTGGGGGGGTCGTTAAACAAAAAAAACAGCAAAAAGGAATCCCCCCAAATAACAGATGTTTATTTTTGTGTGTGATGGGGTGTCGTCGTTAAACAAACAAACAAACAAACAGACAAACAAACTATGGTTAAAGTATTTTAAAGCATCACATATTTCGATACGAAACTACCACTGGTCATCCTGCACTGTAACGATAACAAAACAATATCCCGTACACTGCATGCTACAACGGGTTCCTTCCTAAAAGTGAGCTACCAACTAAGAACCCCACAGAGATGGAACCTTTAAGGGCGCATTCCATATACGCGTAATGCGTAATGCGAATGCGAATGCGAATGCGACAAAAAATCGAAATGCCTTGAAACCTATGAGGTACATTCCATACACACGTAATGGGTAATGCGAATGCGAATGCGTCAGAAATTCATTATCCCGATCGCTCCATGTAGCGATCGGTGCGTAATGCGTAATGCGTAAAGGTGGTGCGAATAGAAAAGCATCAGTCGCATTTGTCCATTGATATAAGGCTGGAGGAGGCGACTGATAATTACGGACAGCCGGGACAAGGTGGTGCGAACAGAAAAGCATCAGTCGCATTTGTCCATTGATATAAGGCTGGAGGAGGCGACTGATAATTACGGACAGCCGGTGCAAACATGTAGGTTTATGCGGCGGACCTGTTAGGAAGCAGTCTTCATATTTGGGACGGTCCTAACATCCCTCTAAGCAAGCTAAACTGAGCCATGTTTGGACCGTCCCATTCTTTGTGTGTGTGTCTGTGTGTGTGTGTCTCTGTGTCTGTGTGTGTGTGTCTCTGTGTCTGTGTGTGTGTCTCTGTGTGTGTGTCTCTGTGTGTGTGTCTCTGTGTGTGTCTGTGTTCTGGTGTGTCTCTGTGTGTGTGTCTCTGTGTGTGTCTCTGTGTTGTGTCTCTGTGTCTTGTGTGTGTCTATGTGTGTGTATCTGTGTCTGTGTGTGTCTCTGTGTGTGTCTCTGTGTGTGTATCTGTGTGTGTCTCTGTGTCTGTGTGTGTGTCTGTGTGTGTGTCTCTGTGTTGTGTCTCTGTGTGTGTCTGTGTGTGTGTATCTGTGTGTCTGTGTGTCTGTGTGTGTCTCTGTGTGTGTCTGTGTGTGTGTGTCTCTGTGTTGTGTGTCTGTGTCTTTGTGTCTCTGTTGCTGTGTGTGTGTCTGTGTGTGTATCTCTGTGTCTCTGTGTGTGTCTCTGTGTGTGTGTGTCTCGTGTCTGTGTGTGTCTGTGTGTGTGGTGGTGTGTCTGTGTGTGTGTCTGTGTGTGTGTCTGTGTGTGTGTCTCTGTGTGTGTATCTGTGTCTGTGTGTGTGTCTCTGTGTGTGTGTGTTGTGTGTGTCTGTGTGTGTCTCTGTGTGTGTGTATCTGTGTGTGTGTCTGTGTGTTGTATCTCTGTGTCTGTGTGTGTGTCTCTGTGTGTGTATCTGTGTATGTGTGTGTCTCTGTGTGTGTGTCTGTGTGTGTATATGTGTCTGTGTGTGTCTCTTTGTCAGAGACACAGAGACACAGACACACACATAGAGACACACACAGAGACACAGAGTCACACACACACAGACACAGACAGAGACACACACAGACACGGAGACACAGACACACACATATAGACTGTATCTGTGTCTGTGTGTGTGTCTCTGTGTGTGTGTCTCTGTATGTGTGTGTCTCTGTATTCTGTCTCTGTGTCTGTGTGTGTCTGTGTGTGTGTCTCTGTGTATGTCTCTGTGTGTGTCTCTGTGTGTGTCTGTGTGTGTCTGTGTGTGTCTCTGTGTTGTGTCTCTGTGTGTCTCTGTGTGTGTCTCTGTGTGTGTATATGTGTCTCTGTGTGTGTGTCTCTGTGTCTGTGTGTGTCTCTGTGTGTGTGTGTCTGTGTTTGTGTCTCTGTGTGTGTCTCTGTGTGTGTCTCTGTGTTGTGTCTCTGTGTGTGTCTCTGTGTTGTGTCTCTGTGTCTCTGTGTGTGTCTCTGTGTGTGTATCTGTGTATGTGTGAGTCTCTGTGTGTGTCTCTGTGTGTGTCTATGTGTGTATATGTGTCTGTGTGTGTCTCTTTGTCAGAGACACAGAGACACAGACACACATAGAGACACACACATAGACACAGAGTCACACACACACAGACACACACACAGACACGGAGACACAGACACACACATAGGGACACGCACAGAGACACAGAGTCACACACACAGAGACACACACACAGACATGGAGACACAGACACACACATAGAGACACACACAGAGACACAGAGTCACACACACTTTTTATATACTTTTTATATACTTCACTGCAGAACGCATAACGCATAACGCATTACGCATTACGCGTATATGGAATGCTGGCATTCACATAACGCATAACGCGTAACGCATAACGCATTACGCATTACGCGTATATGGAATGCGCCCTTTAGGCACGTTTCTCAAACTGGCGCGTGCCAAATGTCGGCTGCTGACTGCGATGACGTAATCCGCGCCTGCGCCGTGTAGTTTTATGATCCAGTCGACGTGTGGAGCGAGCCACAGTGTGGTAGGCGGCAAGAGTCTGAGAGAAGGGCAACCCAAGAGTTTGTACGCGGAACCTGAGTGGGTTTGGATCCAATTTATGTAGGTCACAGTCTGGACTCAGCTTTGTGACTGCCGGGCTCAGTTGGGCTGTGTGTGTCTGCGTGTGTTTGTGTGTGTCTGCGTGTGTCTGCGTATGTCTGCATATGTCTGCGAGTGTTTGCGTGTGTTTGCGTGTGTTTGTGTGTGGTTGTGTGTTTGCGTGTTTGTGTGTGTTTGTGTGTGTGTTTGTGTGTTTGTGCGTTTGTGTGTGTTTGCGAGTGTTTGCGTGTGTGTGTGTGTTTGTGTGTGTTGTGTGTTTGTGTGTGTTTGTGTGTATTTGTGTGTGTGTTGTGTGTGTTTGTGTGTGTGTTTGTGTGTGTGTTTGTGTGTGTTCATGTGTATGTACTGTGTGTGTTCCTGTGTGTGTGTTTGTGTGTGTGTGTGTTTGTGTGTGTTTGTGTGTGTTTGTGTGTGTTTGTGTGTGTTTGTGTGTGTTTGTGTATGCGTTTGTGTGTGCGTTTGTGTGTGTTTGTGTGCGTTTGTGTGTGTTTGTGTGTGTCTGCATGTGTCTGCATGTGTTTGTGTGTGTTTGTGTGTGTCTGCATGTGTTTGTGGGTGTCTTCGTGTGTGTATGTGTGTGTTTGTGTGTGTCTGCATGTTTTATGTGTGTCTGCGTGTGTTTGTGTGTGTCTGAATGTGTTTGTGTGCCTGCATGTGCTTGTGTGGGTCTGCATCTGTTTGTGTGTGTCTGCATGTGTTTGTGTGTGTCTGCATGTGTTTCTGTGTGTCTGCATGTGCTTCTGTGTATCTGCAGGTGTTTCTGTGTGTTTGCGTGTGTTTCTGTGTGTCTGCAAGTGTTTGTGTGTGCCCGCGTGTGTTTGTGTGTGTCTGCGTCTATTTGTGTGTGTATGTATTTGTGTGTGTCTGCATGTGTTTTTGTGTGTCTGAGTGTGTTCCTGTGTGTCTGCATGTGTTTCTGTGTGTCTGTGTGTGTTTCTGTGTGTCTGCGTGTGTTTGTGTGTCTATGTGTGTGTTTGTGTGTGTATGCATGTGTTTCTGTGTGCCTGCTTATGTTTGTGTATGTATGCATGTGTCTGCGAGTGTTTTTGTGTGTATGCATGTGTTTGTGTGTGTCTGTGTGTGTTTGTGTGTGTCTGAGTCTGTTTGTGTGTGTCTGTCTGTGTGTGTCTGCATGTGTTTGTGTATGTCTGCATGTGTTTGTGTGTGTCTGCATGTGTTTGTGTGTGTCTGCATGTGGTTGTGTGTGTCTGCATGTGTTTGTGTGTGTCTGCATGTGTTTGTGTGTGTATGAGTGTGTTTGTGTGTGTCTGCGTGTGTTTGTGTGTGTCTGTGTTTGTGTGTGTCTGCGTGTGTTTGTGTGTCTGCGTGTGTTTCTGTGTGTCTGCATGTGTTAGATATCAGGTCATTGTGCGAGTTGCCTGGTCTCCCAATGGGGCAGGACTAGAACGTCGTCATGAGTGCGCATTGTCACGAGTCGATACCAGTCCTGATATGACATTAGATGTTGCTAGGACGTTAAGCAATAGGAAACAAACTCTCGACTCTCACACTCTCACACTCTCACTCTCACACTCTCACACTCTCACACTCTCACACTCTCAAACTCTCACACTCTCACACTCTCACACTCTCACCCTCTCACCCTCTCACCCTCTCACATTCTCACCCTCTCAAACTCTCACCCTCTCACACTCTCTCACTCTCACCCTCTTGCTCGTGCTCTTTCTCTTGCTCTTGCGTTCTCTTACTCTCTTGCTCTCACTCTCTCACTCCCTCACTCCCACGCTCTCGCTCTATCTCGCTCTCTCAGCGCCCTTATTCTCGGTGTCTCTCTCCTTTCTCGCGCAACTGCCTCGCCACCCGTGGGGCACACGTGGGCCACACCAACCAACGACCCCGATCACTGCTAGGAGGCCGTTATGACAGCACGCTGCCGCCCCCTGGTGTTACACAGCAGAACCACCTCTGGACTGCAGCGTGAGCCTTCAGAGCAGTCCAGTGCTAAAGAACTTGATGGCTCCGAGTCCCAGTCGCACTCCAGCGCATAAACACATCGGCTCTCCCTTCAAACAACGCCCCGGGCACGGCACGGCGTATTTAATCAAGTCCGCCCCCAGACGCTCACGTCACCTTTAGGTAGAACCTGTTTTTGCTGCGTTTTGTTTTTAACGACCCCCCCATCACAAAAAGTAGACACCGGCTCATGGGGGTCATAGTTTGTTTGTTTGTTGTTGTTGGGGTGTCATAGAGACATATGTATATACGGGTGTATTTACCTATGTCTCTATGTCTCTATGTCTCAATTATTAGTAAGGAAAGTGAAGATATACTATTAATTGTTATGCTTTCATCGGACTATATACCAGATGGGATGGCCGAATGAGTTGAGCATCTGCCTCGCGCTTTGGTAGACCATGGGTTTCAAATCGATGGGTTCGAACCCATGTCGCGTCAAACCAATGACTTAAAAATTCATGCATCTCGCTTCCCAGCCAGGTGCTCAGCATTATTAGGATAACACAAGGACTGGTTGGCTCAGTGTCAGGATAATGTGACTGATGTCATGGTGCTGGCGGCCTGGTCTCCCAGTGGGGCAGAACCATAAAGTTGCCATGAGTGCACACTATCACAAATCGGTAGCTGTCCGGATATAACCTTAGATGTTGTCAGGAGGTAAAGCTCCAACAACCACCCAACCAACAATCATCGGACTATGCAGCCTTAAACCCACTATATCCTCATTTTAGATCAGACGAGAATTAGATATGAATAAGGTTTTGGGTTTTATTGATGCGGCACACACCCACACACCCGCTCACCCACACCTACACACCGACACACCGGCACACCGACACCCACACCCACCCACACATACCCACTAGGGGTGTATCTACATTGCCGCACTGGAAGTACCAGCAAATAATTTCTCTCGGTCTCAGCATCAGATTTTCTTTCCATACTAAATCTGTAATAATATTCACTTTTCTTTCTCTTCATTTTGTGCTCACACATTTTATAATTCCTGTAAGTCATGCAAATAATTGTGTGCTTACAATTATTTAAAATCTGTTGGCCCTGACCTACCGCCCACATCAACTCGCACAGCCACAGCTACAGCCACATCCACACCCACACCAACAAAACCTAGCGCTCCCGTTGTTGTTTTGTTTAAAGTTGCATAGTCCGATGGTTTAGAATTTCTGTATTTTTTCTGAGATAAATATATTAGAACGATCACTAGTATCTACATTACATTAGTTCAAAGTAACTTTTATTATAAATGGTAAACTTTTGAGATATTTTGAGGGTAAACACGGAAAATTAGTTTTGGCAAGCTTGCCAAAACTCTGACATCATAGACTTCTGCACTAACAGGTTCTGTTAAATTGACTCATTATTGCATTCTACGCATAAACAAATGCTTAATAAGTGCATCAGTATCTAAGTTAGATATGTAGAATCAAATGTAGATAATTGGTTTGGTTTTGAAAATTTGATATTTCATCGGATTATGCAGCTTTAATGCATTATGTAACACACATTAACAAATTCATACTTCCTATAACACCAGACACAATGGCTGAAACGGTAGAGCGCAGGCCTCCCATGCGGGAGATCGGAAGTTCGATTTTCTATTGACTCAAACCAATGCCATACAAATTTGATACTTGCCGCTTCCTAGCTTGGCGCTCGGTATTAGTAGGATAGGGCAAGGACTGGTTAGTTCAGTGTCAGGATAATGTGACTGAGTGGGATATTGTGTCATTGTGCTGGCTGACGATTTCTCAGTGGGACAGCACTATACAAGTCACCATGAGTGCGCACTGTCACAAGTCGGTACCTGTCCTGATATGACCTTATATGTTGCCAGGACGTACAATTCCAACAAGCAAACCAACCCCTTGCTGTAACTGCTGTGTCGGGTCGACGTCGTAACAGCCCATGTCGCATCTGGCTTTATGCAAGTTTTATTTGTAAACATTGAATTTGAAAAGCTATCCTACTGGAAAAAAGAAAGAAAACAACCCAGCCAAACCCGAACTCATTTAGTCCTTTAGTCCACAAGACCGTTTCCAGAAATTCCTAAATTCTGTTTAGATGTACCAGAACACAGAAGCGGGGACCAAGGAGGCGGTCCGGTTGGGCTTGTGCCCGCAGGCACAGGCAGGCACTGTCAGGGACTGGCTGCTGTCGACACCAGACTGACTTAAAACGTTAATTGCAGCCTTGAAAGTGACTGATTTAATCACGTCACTCGGTGATACCACCAACCTGAACACACGCGTGTACACAGACACACACACATACACCACTGCATGTCTACATCACCAACCTAAACACACACGTGTACACATACACACACATACACAACTGTGTATCTACACCACCAACCTGAACACACACGCGTACACATACACTCACATACACAACTGTGTGTCTACACCACCAACCCGAACACACATGTGTAGACAGACACTCACACATACACCACTGTGTGTCTACACCACCAACCTGAACACACATGTGTAGACAGACACTCACACATACACCACTGTGTGTTTACACCACCAACCTGAACACACATGTGTAGACAGACACTCACACATACTCCACTGTGTGTCTACACCACCAAGCTGAACACACATGTGTAGACAGACACTCACACATACACCACTGTGTGTCTACACCACCAACCTAAACACACACGTGGACACATACACACACTACACCACTGTGTCTACACCACCAACCTGAACACACACACATATACATACACTCAAACATACTCCACTGTGTGTCTACACCACCAACCTGAACACATACATGTGCACATACACTCACACATACTCCACTGTGTGTCTACACCACCAACCTGAACACATATGTGTACACAGACACTCACACATACGCCACTGTATGTCTACACCACAAACCTGAACACACACATGTAGCCAGACACACACATATACCACTGTGTGTCTACACCACCAACCTGAACACACACATGTAGACAGACACTCACATATACACTACTGGTGTCTACACCACCAACCTGAACACACACGTGTAGACAGACACTCACATATACACCACTGTTTGTACACGACCAACCTGAACACACACATGTATACATACAAACATACACCACTGTGTGTCTACACCACCACCATGATCACATGTGTACACACATATGTCACTGTGTGTCTACACCACCAACCTGAACACACACATGCACAAATACACATATATACCACTGTTTGTACACCACCAACCTGAACACATGCATGTACACAGACACTCACACGTACACCACTGTGTGTCTACACCACCAACCTGAACACACACATATGTACACAGACACGCACACCACTGTTTGTACACCACCACCCTGAACACATATGTGTACACACCGAAGCACACCATTCTTCTATCCCACCAACATATAATTCTTTTAAAACTTTTGTATTGCGGCTGTATTTATACTGTCCATAGCATATAAGCCCGACTACTCACTCTTGTTTTCAATGCTGGCCAGCTGTAGTGTTGGTGTTATCTTATCACACAGTAGCTGCTGGTAAGGCATTTGATTACCTGCATTACAGTAGCAGGTGGGTAGTTGGTTGATATGGTTAGTAGTGTATGTTAGTTTTTTTGGATTTTCTTGGCATATATATATTTTATTTTTTCTACTTCTACTGCTAGACTAGCCTACTCCTATTTCCATATTATAGGCTTGTACGTAGTTATGTAGTGTACTATCTGGCTAATTTTGGTATGGTTTAATTTAGTTATTACCTCCTCTTCTGTGGTGCCCTTTGCATACGTGACTGTGTCATCTGCATATAGTTGGAGGCATTCAGTTTGAAGCCATTTCTCAAGGTCATTTCAATCAATCAATCAATCAATAGGATACAGCTATAATAGGCCTTGAACCTGTTAGCCACTCTTAATTAATAGAAATGGAGATAGTCACTGTCACTGGCTCCAAGATATATGTAATGCTTGACCAGTATGCATCCAGTCGGGACTTGAAATTGATGTAGATTATAAAGAGAGGTGGCCCTAACGCTGACCCTTTAGGTACACTACATGTGACAGGTTGGTTGTCTGATTGTGTATTGTTTATTTTTCTTTTTTGTTGCCTGTTGCCCAGGTAGCATTTTATCCAGTTCATAGTGTTGGATTTTATGCCCATGGTTTTTAGTTTTCCAAGTAGTATATTAAAGCCCACCGTGTCGAATCATTTGGTTAAGTCAATGAAGGCTGCTCCAACTAATTGTTTTTGGTTCATTGATGCCAGTATGTCATTTGTTAGGTTAGCTATTGTTCTTGATGTGGAGTGCAGTTTCCTGAAGCCCCCCTTGTCTTTCGTTTAGTGTATAGTTTTTTTCCAGGTATTCATTTATGTGCCTATGTAACAGTTTTTCAATGAGGTTGCCTGGGGTCTGGAGAATTGATATTGGCCTGTAGTTTCCCATGTTTTGCTTGTCTCCATTTTTGTGAATGGGGGTGATGGTTGCCATTTTCCAGGCTGAGATAAAATGCCCCTGCTCAAAGGAGATGTTGAATAGGTCTACCATACCAACATGAAGACAAACGTGTACACATAAACTCACACCCACCACTATGTGTCTACACGACCAACTTGAAAACACACGTGTACACATTCACACTCCAGCACACACGCCCACCGCCAACACATCAGGGGCCATATGCATGGAGCGGTGTTAGAGAGCCAAACCGCGTTTAGGGCGGGATTTCTGGTTTAGCGCCGAAAAGTTGGTATGCATGGATCAGTGTTAGGCCTAACACCGCGCGTTTAAACTCAGAAATTCTAACTCCGCTCATAACTGGTTTACAGTGGTGTTAGTGTTAGGTTAGTGTCAGGATGGAGCCCAAATCTATTCAATCCGACCATATTTAACAGAATTACATGGGCAATAAGTGAAATTTAATCAATTTAACCCTAAATTCGAAGCATTATTAAGGCTACTGCCGCATTGGCGGCGATATTAATAGTTATATTTTCGAATCGACGAACGTACAGTAAACAAATCGCCGCAGCCGCCGCATCGACGTCGCGTTCCATACTGGCGGCGGCGGTGATTTGTTTACATTACGTTCGTCGATTCGAAAATATAACTAGTAATATCGCCGCCAATGTGGCTGCTGCGTTAATATCGCTTCGTTTTTAGGGTTAATTTGCTTAAATTTCACTTATTGCGTATGTAATTCTGTTAAATATGATCGCATTCAATAGATTTGAGGTAAATATATAGATACAAACGCAGAGGGATTTCCCAAATCTATAAATACATTCACGTTAAGCTAACACTCACCGTTTAGGCCGTCATGCATACGTTTTCGACGACGCCGATAAACGGTGATAGCTACCCAGTGTTAGAGCCTTAACACCACACGCTACTAACACCGCTCCATGCATACGGGCCCTGGCAGAAGGCCATTTGGCAGTGACAGCAGATCGCGGTATCTGGAAGGTCATTGGGTTCACATACATAACAAAACTACAAAACTGCCACAAAAATACTTCTACCTGAGATCTCTTGATAACCGTGTGTTACGTGCAGGTTTGGGTCACAATATAGGCGTCGGTATCATTGGAGATGTGGGGTGTGGGTGTGAGTGTGGGTGTGGGTGTGGGTGGGTGTGAGTGTGGGTGGTGGGGTGTGGTGTTGGTTGTTTGGTGTGGTTGTGTGTGTGTGGGTTTTGGGTGAGGTTAGGGTGAGGGGTGCCGTGTTGGGGTTGGTGTGGTGTGGGTGAGGGGTGTGGGTGAGGGTATGTGAGGTGTGTGTGTGGGTGTGTTGTGTTGTGGGTGCAGATGTGGGTGTGGGTGTGTGGGTGTAGGTGGGTGTGGGTGTAGGTGGGTGTGGGTGCGAGTTTGGGAGTGTGTGTGTCTGGGTGTGGGTGTGGTGTGTGTGAGTGCGGGTGTGGGTGTGGGTGTGGGTGAGGGTGTGAGTGTGGGTGGGTGCAGGTGTGGGTGCGGGTGTGGGTGTGGTTGAGGGTGTGGGTGTGAGTGTGGGTGAGGGTGTGGGTGAGGGTGAGGGTGTGGGTGAGGGTGTGTATGTGTGGGTGTGAGTGTGGGTCAGGGTGTGGGTGTGGGTGTGGGTGAGGGGGTGTGTGAGGGTGTGTGTGAGGGTGTGTGTGGGTGTGGGTGCAGGTGTGGGTGAGGCTGTGAGTGCGGGTGTGTTGGTGTGGGTGTGGGTGTGATGTAGAAATGGGACCAGATGTAGCGGTATGGATGTGGGTTGGGGTGGGATTTGAGATATACGATTTGGACAAGGACTGGTTAGCACAATATCAGGATAATGTGACTGTGGGGCATCGGGTCATGGTGCCAACCACCTGGTCTCCCAGTGCAGCAGCACTAAAAGTCACCATGAGTGTGCACTGTCACAAGTCGGTACCTGTCATGATATGACCGTATATGTTGTTAGGAAGTAAAACAACAACAAACAAACTATATTGAAAGATAGCGTTGGGAGGGGGACCTGTCCTCACTTCCGCCTGTAAGCTGTAGCTGTGACCCGGCGTGCTGGATGCCTGTCTTTCTGAGAGACCAGCGAAACTTGGCACGCAGGGCCGTAATCGATTAACACGACCCGGGCGACTCGGGTCACCCGAGTCATCAGAATTTCAAATAGAACACCACGAGTGGAGTCGACAAATAGACGTGCCGTGTGCAAAACAACCTGACCCCAGTAACCCACCTCTTGGCTGGGGTTTGCAAGGAGCGATGACGTCACATTTGCGCTGGTACCATCCTGCAGTATAACAGCCACCGGTACCAGTCATACATATTTTTTGTTGGTAATAACAAAGATTAATGAAATGGAGATATCACTAAACTATGCCATCATACAAATATTTAAATCATATTTTGCTGTAATTATATTGGCTATTAAAAATACAAATAAAAGGGCCACCATTTTTGTCAGCCGAGCGTGGAGAAGCGTATTCGATTATTTGACCCGAGTCTGAAGGATGTGCGCATGCGCCAAAAAGTGGCTCGGATGACCAGAGTCGATTAATCGATTACGCCCCAGGTGTTTGTAATATGTCTCGCAATCAGTCGCATATGCAACGCACATAAAGTGGTAAGCGGACCTAAAACGGATACAAAACCAACACAGCCGCAGAAACACACACAGAACACCAACACCGCCTGTTCTTCCCTTCCTGGCTAGCCACAGGACATACTGGCCGAATTGGTAGAGCGCATACTTCCCATGCGGAAGGTCAGGTTCGAATCCCGGTCGAGCCAAACCAATGAGCTCGGCATTAATGGGATAGGGCAGGGACTGGTTAAGGCAGTGTCAGGATAGTGTGACTGTGTGGGGTATTGGGTCATGGTGCAAGCGGCCTGGTCTCCCAGTTGGGCAGCACTGTAACTTGTAAGGTTGCCATGAGTGCTCACTGTCACCTGTCACAAGTCGGTACCCGTTCTGATATGACCTTAGATGTTGCCAGTATATACAACTCCAACAAGCAGGATCCTGTCCAGCCACGCCCTTATTTCTCAGCTCCTAGATTGCAATACAGCTTTCCGGACCAAATATCCAGCAAGTTTAGGATCAGAAGTGGCCCGGATTTCTTGATTTGACTGACTTTGTGGATTTATTGGTTTGACTCGATCGGGATTCGAACTCCCGACTTTCCACACGGGGAGCCTGCGCTCTACCGATTCGGCCACCGCGTCCGGTACATTGCCAAGAGAACTACTCAAATGAATAAATGATTTAATATACAATAAAGAAGAAAAGGAAACCGCGGCAATAGCAGGCCGTAATGTAATAGGACACGCGTAGATCGGCACGTAGTCTAGAATGTTCTCAAAGCGCAATGCTTACAACTGACTGGACAGAATGCATTCAACTTGACCTGTTTAAAAAAAAACCAACAATGTCTGACAGCCCTATAGTTAGTTAAATGGTGATTGATTTCAACATCAGTGTTGGCCGGACGCAGTGGCCGAATCGGCAGAACGCAGACTTCCCTTGCGAAAGGTAGAGAGTGCGAATCCCAGCCGAGTCAAACCAATGACTTACTAAATTGATACTTGTGGCTTCCTAGCCTGGGGCTCGGCATTAATAGGATAGGGCAAGGACTGGTTAGCACAGTATCAATATAATGTGACTGTGTGGGGTATCGGGTCTTGGTACCAGCAGCCTGGTTTCCCAGTGGGACCGCACTATTAAGTCACCATGACAGCCCACTGTCAAAAGTTGGTCCCCCTCCTGATATGACCTTAGATGTTGCCAGGACATCAAACTCCAACAAACAAACCAAAATGATACAGGAAGTGGTATTTTAGCTCATGTGAATATTTTCGAAGGTAATTTCACAGCAATCTACATTAGTTGACTTGATGGGTGGGTTGTAACCTGTTGGTTACAGACTGCAGATCTGCAGCATTGAAACGGCACTGGTAAAATCTGTCCATTTTGGGCTGAAGTGAACACTTGCTATCCGGGCCGCACTTCGTCCACACCTCTTCTCCTCCTCTCCACTGTGCCTCACTCCGCCTTGATTATGTCTGAAAAGAGTTCCAGAAGGGGGAGATGGCCAGGATTTCTCTTTCTACCTCTTACTCTGACTGTGTCTCTGGCTCGCCAGCTGGTCACCATAGAGCAAAGAGACATGGCCCTTTGACTCAACTCTCCTCATTTCGCTTTCCTCTATTCTACCCTTTTTTTCTCTCTCCCGGCTTACTCCTCCCCCTGATCAAGGGAGTTGTTTGCTTGGGCGGGGCCCTTTTACTTTTCCGCTGTCTTGCTTTCTTCTTGCTGCAGAACCCGCCTTTCCCCGTCGCTTCCTCCTGAACACCCAGGTGTTGGATATGAGTGCACTGCTACCGTGGACCGCAGTGATCAGGGGCCACCCCAACGATTCTTCGTTTAATTGTTGTAAAGAGATCCCCACTTCTACAATGGTCCCAACTGAAGTTTAATCTTCAATCCAAAGATTGGACCGATTTATCAGTGCCTTTCTATATTGCTGCAGTTCTGCAGCCAGTAACTGTCATAAGGTTATGAACCCCCAGTCAAGTTCAAGCTGAAGTGTGGACTTCAGGGTGGGGGGGGGGGGGGGGGGGGGGGGGCGTTGGGGGAGGGATGTGGTAGTATACAGTACTTGACTACAATAACAAACAGTCGTTTGGAGCAGTACTGGATCGCGATACGGTCGATCCTGCTCAGTGGACACATTTACAGTTTGGGCTATTTTCCATTCCAACCAGTTGTCCACAACTGGTTCATCAAAGGTTGTGATATGTGCTGTCCTGTCTGTTGGAAAATGCATATGAAAGACCCCTTCCTACTTATTGGAAAGAGTAGCCTATGTGGCGGAAGTGGGCTTCCTTCAAAGAAATATGTCAGAATGACCATATGTTTGACGTCCAATAGCCAATGATAAAAATCAATGTGCTGTAGACACGTCGTTAAATAAAACAAGTTTTTTTTCTGTGTATGGTGAGGTTGTTCCTGGCAGGGCTGAAATGTGGAGGTATATATGGCCACACATAGAGAAAGGATTCACCCGGTACTCGCAGTACATGGGTGAAGACCAGCCCTATATAACAACGGTCGAAAAAGTGGGTTAATGAAATAAGAGCCTAATTTCACAATCTAAGAAGCAACATTTATTCTTTGTAGATGTCTTCATATTTCCCCACTACCTTTGAGTTTAAAAATATAATAAAACATATAGTTTAATAGAATTTAAAGATGAAATCGATAGCGTTCTATAGCCGCCATCTTGTCTTTTTGCATTCTCTCCCATTTCACCAAAGCTATGCCAATATAAGTACCCATTTGATACTGCAGCCAGGCATTCTACTTCCTGTTCCACACTAAAGCTATTTTCGCCCGTATTTAGACTACATTGTCATTCACCCGTGTACTGTGAGTACAGGGTGAATCTTTTATCTAGGCCATACATAGATAAAGGATTCACCCGGTACTCGCAGTACATGGGTGAATACCAACCCTATATAAAAAAGCGGGTCAATGAAATGAGAGCCTAATTTCACAATCTAAGAAGCAACCTTTATTCTTTGTAGATGTCTTCATATTTACCCGCTACCTTTGAGTTGAAAAATATAATAAAATAGCTAGTTTAATACGATTTAAAATTGAAATCGACGGCGTTCTATGGCCGTCATCTTGTCTTTTTGCACTCTCTCCCATTTCACCAACTCTGTGCCGATATAAGTACCCATTTGATACTGGAGACAGGCATTCTACTTCCTTTTCCATTCTAAAGCTATTTTCGCCAGTATTTAGAATACGTTGTCATTCACCTGTGTACTACAAGTACCGAGTGAATCTTTTATCTAGGCTGCACGCTCCCTGGGTCTGGTGAGATGTGCGCGTGTGTGGTGTGGGTTGCTGCTGGTTAAGGGCCTGTCACACTACAACGCATAGCCTTAGCATATGCCAACATATGTGATTTTCGACTAACACATCGACGTATGTCGTCATATGTTACGTATACATTGGGCATACATCGGGTACATTCCGGGTATGTTGTTATACGTCATCTTACGTTGCTGTGCATCGAGGCTCCAAAAGATGTGTGTGCATGCTAAAGATTTCCAACGTGTGTCGTGGTGTGGCTCGTATGTTGAACGTATGCTGTGTGTACATTCGGGATATGTCGGCGTATGTTGGGAGTATGTTAGGGATCCATTGGTATACGTTGCTGCATGTTAGCCATACATTCAGCCGGTGGGAACGTGCAGCCTGCGTACAGTCCGCGTACTACCAACGGATGCATTATGTACTCCTAAAGTACTTCAAACATATGCCTGCCATATCTCCAGCATATTTAACATATTCCATACTTTTAGCGATGGAGTAAGATATGTAACATTGGTCAGCGTTCCGTGAGCATATGCAAGCGTTTTGCAAGCATTTTGCAAATGTTTTGCCGACGTTTTGCGAGGCACATGAACACTCTCATTCGCTAGCAATAGGTCAGAGATACGTTCTGCATATGTTACATATGTTGTGTGTACGTTGTGTGTATGTTGTATATACACCCATTTTTATCCCCTGCCGCTGAAAAGTTTGATGAATGCCGATGTACTGGCAAATTTTTGAACGGTGGGCAGGTGCTGACGTCGTACGTCATAGTGTGACAGGGCCTTTACTTTAGGTTGTGTGGCGGGGGTCTGTGCACGTATGGTGTGCGTGTGTGTGTGGCGTGTATCCGTGTTGGTGTGGTTGTAGCATGACGTGACCCTGTGGGGTGCATTAGTAAGTGCGCATGTGCTTGCGGGCTTGCGTATGTGCGGTGCGTGTGCGCGTATATGCGTGCATGTGCGCCTTTGTGCGGTGCGTGTGCGCGTATGTGCGGTGCGTGTGATCATGCACGGTGCGAAGTCGGCGTATGTGTCACCGTATGTCACGGTGTGATATCGTGTGTCACAGTGTCACCGTGTGTCACCGTGTGTCACCATGTGCTACCGCATGTCTGTGTGTGTCATCGTGTGTCACTGTATGTCACTGTGCGTCACCATGTGCCACCATGTGCCACCATGTGTCACCATGACTGTGTCGCCATGTGGTCATCGTGGGGGCGAGGGTACAGGGGAGCAGGGTTACAAGGGTGCGGGTGTACCGGGATGCAGGGGTGCGGGATGAGTCTAATGGGTGCAGGGGTGCGGGATGCAGGGCTGTAGGGGTGCGGGGTGTAGGTGTGTAGGTGCAGGGGTGCGGGGTGCAGGGTCGTAGCGGTGTGGGGTGCAGGAGTGTAGAGGTGTAGGGCTGTATGGTGCATGCGTGAAGGGGTGTAGGGGTGAGGGGTGCAGGGTTGTAGGTGTGCAGAGGTGCGGGGGTGCAAGGGTGTAGGGGTGCAGGGGTGTAGCGGTGTAGCGGTGTAGCGGTGTAGCGGTGTAGCGGTGTAGCGGTGTAGCGGTGTAGCGGTGTAGCGGTGTAGCGGTGTAGCGGTACAGGGTGCAGGAGTGTAGGGGTGCAGGGGTGTAGGGGTACAGGGTGCAGGAGTGTAGGGGTGTAGGGCTGTAGGGGTGTAAGGCTGTAGGGTGCAGGAGTCTAATTGTGCAGGAGTACAGGGGTTAGAGGTGGAGGGGGAGAGGTGTGCAGGGGTGTAGGAGTCGTCACACTGCGGCAATGAGTGTGATATATGGGGAGAGGTGGCGGCCCGGGGGGCGGGCAGCTATGAAGGTTCAGTCGCACAGAGCTCAGCACTGCTCCCCCCTTCCCCCCCCCCCCCCCCCACACACACACACACACACACACACTCCCATCCCCCACACCGCCTACCAACATTCCCCTCCAGGGTGTCTACACCCCCCTCTTCTACACCCCTGCCCTCCTCTACACCCCCCACACTCCCACGGGGAGCCTTTGATCAGCCGCCGGAGACATCCGGCACACACCTGCATTGTCAGCCATTCGGAATTCTGGATGTTTATCGGACCTACAAACTAAAAGCAGCAACAGCAATGAAGGGAAAAACAGAAACAGGGAAGAAGAAAAATGGTTTAAAATATACGTCACAAAAAACCAATAAGCAAACAAGGCGCCTTTATCTTGATTGAATAATCACAGCTACCTGTGACATTTTGTGACCTGTATTGTCAGTGCACCTTATATCGCCCATTATGCACTCTGTAGTTTGACACCAAAGATTCTACTATACACGTGCATAGTAGATTCTTCAGCCTTCATTTCCACACAAAATACCTTACCTTCTCACAATACAAAATGGCATTCATTGTCATGCAAAATACCTTACCTTCTTACTATACAAAATGGCATTCATTGTCATGCAAAATACCTTACCTTCTCACTATACAAAATGGCATTCATTGTCATGCAAGATACCTTACCTTCTCACTATACAAAATGGCATTCCTTGTCATGCAAAATACCTGATGTTCTCACTATACAAAATGGCATTCATTGTCATGCAAAATACCTTACCTTCTCACTATACAAAATGGCATTCATTGTCATGCAAAATACCTTACCTTCTCACTCTAGAAAATGGCATTCATTGTCATGCAAAATACCTTACCTTCTCACTATACAAAATTGCATTCATTGTCATGCAAAATACCTTATGTTCTCACTATACAAAATGGCATTCATTGTCATGCAAAATACCTTACCTTCTCACTCTAGAAAATGGCATTCATTGTCATGCAAAATACCTTATGTTCTCACTATACAAAATGGCATTCATTGTCATGCAAAATACCTTACCTTCTCACTATACAAAATGGTATTCATTGTCATGCAAAATACCTTACCTTCTAACTATACAAAATGCCATTCATTGTCATGCAAAATACCTTACCTTCTAACTATACAAAATGCCATTCATTGTCATACAAAATACCTTGCCTCCACAATATGCAAAGTTCTCTTCACGTTCATGAGAAATTGTTGACCTTCTCAATATGCAAAATGGCCTTCGTTATCATGCAAAGTAGATGACATTCTGAATATGCAAAATGACCTACGTTATCATGCAAAGTAGCTGAAATTCTCATATGGCAAATGACTTTTGGTGTCATGCAAATTAGCTGATCTTCTCAATATGCAAAATGCGCTTCAGTGTCTGGCATGCAAAGTAGCTGACATTCTGAATATGCGAAGTGACCTTCATTGTCATGCAAAGTAGCTGACCTTCTCAATATGTCAAATGACCTTCGTTGTCTTGCAAAGTAACAGACCTTCTAAATATGCAAATTGACCTTCATTATCGAGGGAACTATTTTTCTCCATCGTCGAAAATGCCTCATTATGTTGTGCTGAGTACTCTGGTTGGTTGTTGGAGGTTTACGTCCTGGCAACATCTAGTGTCATATCAGGACAGGTACCGACTTGTGACAGTGCACAGTCATGATGACTTTATAGTGCTGCCCCACTGGGAGACCAGACCACCAGCACCATGACCTGATATCCCACTCAGTCACATTATCCTAACACTGAATCAACCAGTCCTTTGCTCTATACTATAATAATACCGAGCGCGTGGCTAGGAAGCAACAAGTATAAATTTATTAACTCATTGCTGTGACCTCACTAGGGTTCAAAGCTGTGCGTTCGAATCCCACTTTGACGTCCAATAGTCGATGATAGAAATCAATGTGATCTAGAGGTATCATTAAATAATAATAATAATAATAGAAGCCTCGATGCCCACCATCTACCAAAACGGGAGACGGAAGCTCAACTTATTCGGCCATCCCGTCTGGTGCTCTGTGTCTAATTCATGGAACCAGCTGTTCCACTACATTAACACATTAACGTTGGCCGCTTGTGCCACTAAGTGCCCTACAGTATCATGCAAGGTGCTTCATCTTGGGTCATGGGACCTGTCCCATTTCACTCATTCCCCCAATTATTTCCCATCTCCCGAGATGCAACGCTGGGCGTGTCCCGCGCATGCGCGCCATCCCCCCCCCCCCTCCCCCGCACAACACTCGGGTTAAAGCTGCATAGTCCGATGAAGCATCACATTTTCAAAACAGAAACACTCACCTAGATTTTATTCTGCATATCTAACTTAGATATCGGTGAACTTATTAAACATTTGTTGCCACATAGAAGGGCATACTGAGTCAATTTAACAGAACCTGTTACTGCATAAGACTATGGTGTGAGAGTTTTGGCATGCATGCCAAAATCAATTTAGGATGCTTGCACTTCAAATATCTCAAAAGTTAGCCAATCAAAATGAAACTAAAGTAAGGTAGCTTATAACAACCAATTAAATATATTTATTTAAGAAAATGGCAGACATTCAAAACCATTGGACTACGCAACTTTAACTGTGGCTATACAATCTAATACCTGTCTTTATCAGACAACAGTCGACGGAGACATCCATCCATCACCCGTGTGTAAGAACACCTCTTACGATAACTATACCAAGACACAACTTTCTTTTTCATATATATTTTTGTTAGAACTTAGTGAATTGAAATTTAAAAAAAGAAAACAGCGTGAAAATAAAACAGACACACAGGAAAATGGAGTTATTTGTTTCTACCTGATCGATAGCCTTTCAGCCTCAGAGATACTAACTGTTCATAGAATTCTAGCACTAACGGAGCCTTTCACTACCTCCCCCACCCCAACACCTCCCCCAAATTCTCCCTACAAACCAACAACAACAAAAAGCTGACAGAAATTGTGATAGGGCGTGTCGTCATGTATGGCTAGTTCCCCCCTGGTCTGTATTGCACTTGAAGAACAATGAAGGGAAGAGGAAATGTTAACTTCACCGTTTATTCCTTTTGGTCCTCCACTCTTTGTAACATCGCAGAACCAAGTGACCCACCCGCTGACCAGCCAGGTCACAGGTAACCTCTCATAGGGCGTAATCGATTAATCAACTCGGGTCACCCGAGCCACTTTTTGGCGCATGCGCACATCCTACAGACTCAGGTGGAATAATCGAATACGCTTCTCCGCGCTCGAGTGGACATTTTTTTTTTTTTAAATAACCGATAAAACTACAGCAAAATAGGATTTAAAGTATTTTATGATGGCCTAGTTTAGCTATATTTCCATTTCGTTAATCTAAGTTATTCTTTAAAAAAACCATGTATGACTGGTATTGATAGCTGTTATCCTGCAGGACGTTACCAGCGCAAATGTGACGTCATCGCTCGTAGCCAACCCCAGCTAGGAGGTGGGTTACTTGGGTCGGATCGTTTTGCACACGGCACGTGTATTTGTCGACTCTACTTGCAGTGTTTGATTTGAAATTCAGACGACTCGGGTGACCCGAGTCGCTCAGGTCGTGTTAATCGATTACGGCCAAAGTGGCGGGGGGCACTGGCAAGTCGCAGAGGGAGCGGTCCACTCAAGGACCACTTCTGGCTAGCCTGCTGCCACCTGTCGCCATGTAATGGACAACAATGGTCAGTGCAGTCCTTGACCTCCTCGCTCAGGTCATGTATGGACCACTACAAAATATGCACCGGCGCTGAAAAAGAGCAGTTCAGAGGAACAACAATGTTTACCAATATATATATATATATCTATATATATATATGGGTCATTCTCCAAAACTGGGCACCACATATTTGGTCTCCACGATACGATGCTGATAATTAAGTCTTTGTTTTATTGATAGTAAGTCAAATAAGTATTACAGCCTCTGTATATTAAGTATGTTAGCAGTTCTACATGTATTGAATTTATCCCACAAAATATATCAAAATTATAATTGTATGATTTTGCGCTAGAGTGAAAGTGTCAAAATTTACACATTGACACCATACATGTAGCCAAACCTTTTTTCAACTTATTCTTCAACTTTTTTCTTGTATGTCATAACCTTGTCTGCTTAACAGTAATCAATAAAATCTTGTTTGATTATGTTGTATATGTTAAAATGAAGTTCTTGATGTGTCTTTGATTTTCATGTTACACGAGTGATATTAATGTATTGCTCAATTTGTATAAGATCTAATTCAAAAAGTGAACCTAATTTTTTTCAACTTTGACAAATGCACAACATGCAAACCTTCATAGGACATTGGATTAGGCTATTATTTGGAAGGATGTTTGCTATTATTTGGAAGGTTTTCAGTTTGGGTTTCCATGTCACACTTGTGTGCCCAGTTTGAGAGAATTACCCATTATATATGTAAATATATACATTGGGAGGGTGGGGCTGGGTGGGGTTGGAGATGTGGGATGTGGGGGGTGGGATGTGGGTGTTGGGCTGTGGTTACGATTTGAGTGGTGTGGGTGTGGGTGTGGGTGTGGGTGTGGGTGTGGGTGTGTGGGTGTGCATGTGGGTGTGGGAGTGGGTGGGGCTGTGGGTACGAGTGTGGAGGTGGTGCTGTGGGGCTGTGGGTATGGGTGTGGCAGTGTAGGTGTTGGTGTGTGGATGTGTGTGCCGTGGGTATGTGGGGTGTGGGTGTGGGAGTGTGTGGGGGCTGTGGGTATGAGTGTGGCAGAGTGGGTGTGGGTATGGGTGTGTTGATGTGTGTGTGGGTGTGCATGTGTGTGTGTGACTGTGTGTGCGTGTGACTGTGGGTGTGAGTGTTGGTGTGGGTGTGAGTGTGGGTGTGGGTGTGGGTGTGGATGTGGGTGTGGGTGTGGGTGTGGGTGTGAGGGTTGGTGTTGGGGTGGGTGAGGGTGAGGGTGCGGATGTGGGTGTGCATGTGCATGTGTGTGACCGAGTGTGCATGTGATTGTGGGTGTGGATGAGGGTGTTGGTGTTGGTGTGGGTTAGGGTGTGGCTGTGGGTGTGGGTGAGCATGTGGTCATATGTCTAGGGGACCTATGACTGTTAGTGTAAGGGAGGGTGTGGATGTGAGTGTTGGGGAGGGTGAGGGTGTGGGTGGGGTGTGGGTGTGGGTGTGGGTGTGAGTGTTGGCGTGAGTGTGAGTGTTGGTGAGGGTGAGGGTGTGGGTATGAGTGTGAGTGTGGGTGGGGTGTTGTGGTGTGGGTGTGGTGTGGGTGTGGGTGTGGGTGGGTGTGATGTGAGTGTGGGTGGGTGTGGGGGTGTGTGGGTGAGGGTGTGGGTGTGGGTGAGGGTGTGGGTGTGGGTGAGGGTGTGAGTGTTAGAGTGGGTGACGGTGTGGGTGTGAGTGTGAGTGTGAGTGTGAGTGTGGGTGTGGGTGAGGGTGACAGTGTTAGTGTGGATGTGGGTGAGGGTGAGGGTGTGGGTGTGAGTGGGGGTGTGGTTGAGGGTCAGCATGAGGGTGTGAGTGTTAGTGTGGTTGTGGATGAGGATGTGGGTGTGAGTGTGGGTTGGGTGTGGGTGTGACTGAGGGTCAACATGAGGGTGAGGGTGTAAGCGTTAGTGTGGGTTTGGGTTTGGGTGAGGGTGTGGGTGTGGGTGTGGGTGTGAGTGTTCATGTGGGTGTGGGTGAGGGTGAGCGTGAGGGTGAGGGTGTGAGTGTGGATGAGGGTGTGGGTGTGGGTGTGGGTGTGAGTGTGGGTGTGGGTATTGGTGTGAATGTGAGTGTTGGTGTTCCTGAGGGTGAGGGTGTGGGTGTGGATGAGGGTGAGAGTGAGGGTATGAGTGTTAGTGTGGGTGTGGGTAAGGGTGACGGTGAGGGTGTGGGTGTGGATGTGGGTGTGGTTGTGGGTCAGGGTGTGAATGTGGGTGTGGTTGTGGGTGTGGGTATTGGTGTGGGTGTGAGTGTGAGTGTTGGTGAGTGTGGATGTGGGTGTGGGTGTGAGTGTGGGTGTGGGTGTGGGTGAGGGTGAGGGTGAGTGTGTGGGTGTTGGTGTGGGTGTGAGTGTTGGTGTGAGTGTGAGTATTTCTGTGGGTGAGGGTGTGAGACATTAAAATTTGCCTCGGCTGGAGTTTGAATGCATGACCTGCCACTCGGTAAATTGGGTACCTCAACTCATTTGACCATACCGTCTGGATTAAAGTAAATATAGGATCCAGATGCCGGGAAGAGGATTGAGTAGAGAAGTGATCTATATAGAATCCCACCTCAGTGAATTCACTGCTATTTCAAAGAAAAGCCAATTGTAGATTTCGACAAAGGTTTGTTGTCCCTCAAAGGAAGGTGACCCTGCTGAGTGCTGCCTCCTCACCGCCCCGCCCCGCCCCCCCCCCCCCACCCCCGCCCAACCCCACCCCGCGCCCCTCCCACCACACGTGGCTCCCTCTTTGTATACTCCACTCTCCCATTTAATCACAACCTACATCAAAGAGCCTGGGTGACATTTAATTTCTGGGGCTGAATCTACTCCGGCAGCTGCTCCCTCCCGCCATACCATGCCCCGGCCTACCCACCTCCCGGCCTGACCTTCTTCAGGCCTGCCCCACCCGTCCTCCCGCCCTGCCCTCCTCCCGCCCTGCCCTCCTCCAGCCCGCTCTTCCTCCCGGCCTGCCATCCTCCCGCCCTGCCCGTCTCCCGCCCTGCCCTCCTCCCGCCCTGCCCTTTTCCCGGCCTGCCCTCCTCCTGGCCTGCCCTCCTCCCGCCCTGCCCGCCTCTCGCCCTGCCCTCCTCCCGCCCTGCCCTCCTCCCGCCCTGCCCTCCTCCCGCCCTGCCCCTCCTCCAGCCCGCTCTTCCTCCCGCCTCCCTCCTCCCGCCTGCCGTCTCCCGCCCTGCCCTCCTCCCGCCCTCTGCCCTCCTCCCGCCCTGCCCTCCTCCCGGCCTGCCTCTGTCTTTCTCTGTCTTTGTCTCTCACTGTCTTTCTCTGTCTTTGTCCCTCCACGTCTCTGTCTTTCTGTCTCTCTACATCTCTGTATCTCTATGCCTTTCTCTGTGTTTCTCTGTGTGTCTCTGTGTCTCTCTCTGTGTCTGTTGGTGCCTCTCTCTCTGTGTCGCTGTCTGTCTCTGTCGTTGTCCCTCCATGTCTCTGTATTTCTATCTCTCTACATCTCTGTCTCTCTATGCCTATCTATTTGTCTGTCTCTCTAAATCTCAGTCTCTGTACCCCTATGTCCATCTGACTCTCTGACACTCTCCCGTCCCTCCTTGATACCCTTCCTCCATCCATTCAGGACCTTCCTAAGGCTACGGTGCACTCTGTTTATGGCTACAGTTGCACATAGAAAAGTCGGTCGCATTAGCGAGTTTGCTCTCCTTGGACAGCTAATATTACAGCGCCAAGGACAATGGTGTGAAGTTACATCCATCCATGTGCACGCGGGCATTGTGAGAGGGAAACACTAGTAGACTAATGCATATTTTTACATCATTGGTTTGACTCGACCAGGGTTTGAACCCATGCATTTGAATACCACGATCTCCCAAAGGGAGACGGATGCTCAATTCAATCGGTCATCCCCTCTGATCCAGTTTGGCGAAGTTGCGGTAGCCTGAATGGGGGAACCACCAGGCTTGGACCATGCTACAAAAATACATTGAAATTTCTACAAATTTATACTCACATAATTCTTATACATCACATACAGAGTTACAATTCTGTCGCTGAGTATTGTTTTCAAGCTGTATGGTTTTCCTTTGTTGTTCTGCTGTCATGTGATTGTGTCACGTGACTTCGCATGGTGACAAACTCGTGCTTCCCTCATCCTAGGCTGCCCCAGGGCCTCATTACTGCTGCTTGTCCTCTGTCATAACCCTTTGTTGACACAACGGGCATGGTGGCTGAATCAGTAGTGCGCGGGCCTCAAATGCGGGATATCGGGACGTCGGTTCCCAGTCGAGTTAAACCAATAACTTATCAAATTTATACTTGCTGGTTCCCAACCTGGCACTTGGCATTAATAGGATAGGGCAAGGACTGGTTCGCTCAGTGTCAGGATAATGTGACTGATATTGGGATATTGGGTCATGGTGCCGACAGCCTGATTTCCCAGTGGGACAGCACTATAAAGTCACCATGAGTGCGCACTGTCACAACTTTTTACCCATCCTGATATGACCTTAGATGTTGCCAGGATGTAAAACTCTGACAACCAACCATTGTTGACACGTGTTTCTAGTTGGCTGCTCACTGGGTGCCAACTCCATAAATGGCGATTATCTGCAATGTCCATCCCCTCACACATTCGCGATATTGCACACGTCAAAACTATGAGACCATCGCCTTCAGTAGTAACAGGTTCTATTAAACTGCTTCAGTGTCTCTTCTTAGGAAGCAATAAATGCTAAACAAAAATGCACCAGTATCTAAATTGCATATGTAGAATCAAATTTATATACGTGTTTAGTTTGAACAATGTTATGCTGTCATCGAGCTCTGCAACTTTAAGTAATCGCCAATTCACGTTGAAAAACACCGCAACACCTTGCTGCTAATCACCTCAGTCTGAAGGTACCCAACACTTATTTGGTCTGCCATCACAATTCCCATGAACACATCAAGTAATTACTTCTCCTTAGCGACAAATTCTCAGTGGATGTGAGCATTGCTTAATTATTCCACAGCCTTTTAACCAGACTTTCACTAGACACATGATAGATCTTTTCCCGAAGGTCATAGATCTACACAGTGAACTGCTACCCAATTCATTAGTTCTTGCCACTGCCTCCAGAGGGCGGGTTGATTGTGGACATTTTCCACTGCGCATGCTCCGGAGTGAACTGCTAACCCATTACATTTAGTTCTTGCCACTTCCATCAGAGGGCAGTTGGTAGTTGGTTGTTGGAATTTTACATCCTGGCAACATTTAAGGCCATATCAGGATGGGTACCGACTTGTGACAGTGCGCACTCATGGTGATTTCATAGTGCTGCCAAACTGGGAAAACAGGCCACCAGCACCATGATTCGATATCCCATTCAGTCACATTATCCTGGTGAATCACTCCTTGCCATATCCTATTAATGCTGTGCGCCAAGCTAGGAAGCAACAAGTATACATTTTTTAAGTCATTGGTTTGGCTCGACCGGGAAGCAAACTCCTGATCTCCCGTGCCGGAGGCCTGCGTTCTACCAATTTGGTTTGGTGCTGGACATTTTCTTCAAAATCTTGTCAACTGAGGACGCACTGCAGTGATCTACTAACCGATTGCATTATTAGTTCTTGCCACTGCCGCCAGAGGCTTGGTTGGTGGTTGAAATTGTGCATCGTGTAGGTGGAGTACGACTGACTGACTGCTGGGGAGTTTGTAACCTATCGGTTACAGCCCGCCACACTGCAGCATTTGAAAGTTGAAGCAACTTAAAGTTGCATAGTCCGATGGTTTTGAATTTCTGTAGTTTTTCTGAGATAAATATATTAGATCGATCACCAGTATCTACTTTACATTAGTTCAAAATTACTTTTATTTTAAATGGTAAACTTTTGAGATATTTTGAGTGCAAATATGGAAAATTAGTTTTGGCAAGCTTGCCAAACCTCTGACACCATAGACTTCTGCAGTAACACTAACAGGTTCTGTTACATTGACTCAGTATTGCCTTCTACACAGCAACAAATGCTTCATAAGCGCATCAGTATCTAAGTTAGATATGTCAAATCAAATCTAGATATTTGTTTTGGTTTTGAAAATTTGATATTTCATCGGACTATGCAGCTTTAAGTCTGGGCGCTGAAGGGGCGGAGAGGAGGGAAGGGAAAGAGGGGATTCACAGTGAAGAAGACAGAGCAGCAGCAAAAAAGAAAAAGGGCCCCACTCAAGCAAATACAGTCCTTTGATCAGAGGGAGAGGTAAGCGCAGGAGATAAACCCTAAGGAGGGCAGGTTTGTAGGAAAGAGAAGGAAGGAGAGTTGAGTTAAAGAGCCGTGACTCCTAGCTCTGTGTTGACCAGTCAGCAAACAGGAGCGCATATTGAATAGTGGCAGTACGAGGGGAAAAGCTAACTGGCCCTCCCCCTGAAATATTTTCTGAGATCAAACCAGGAGAAGGCTGGTGTAGTTGAGGGATGACAGAAGAGATGTAGACGAAATGGAGTCTGGACAACTAGTGTGGAGTAGGGGAATCACAACAGTGTCAATGATCGAGAAACTCACAAGGTGTCTGTTGGACTTGACTGCCATGATGTCTGGCACTGTGTGCTGAACAGTGACAACATAATGGACTAGTGGACTAGTCCCAGTGGAGGCCCTCCCGACCCCAGCCCCCAGTATGGTCTGTTTGTTTCCGAAATTACTACATGAACGTGCCACCTATAATATAGGCGCATTGATTAGTTGTTTAATCTGCACATTTTGGCTATATGATTGATGTGGCAACTTCACGCAGACCTACTGGGATGAGGTGGCCAACTGTACAGAGCACTCGCTTCCCATCCTGGAGGTCATAGAATCAAATATGGGCTGATTCAAATATTGAAAAAAAATAATTAAAAGAATAATGTTTTAATTTAAATTTTATTACAATTTTGCTTTTTAATTTTGTTTTACAAATTTTATTTATTAAAAATCTGTTGTTGTTGATAATTCCCACTACCTTGCATATCGCTCGGTATTACAATGATAGGGCAAAGAAGGGTTGATTCAATCTGACAACTGAGTGGGATATCGGTTAATGGTGCTGCTATCATGGCCTCCCAACGGAGTAGCACTATAAATTTGATAATGCTGAAACTAGTTAGGGTTATCAAGAGTTTTTTCTCAGATCCAAAATATGACTGATATCTGCCGTTATCACCTCGATCTTCCTGTATATTGCTTATGAATCATGGAGCCTCATAGCCGAGCTGCAAAGAAGAATCAACATCATCATCATCATGCTGTCGGTTGCGATGCGACAAAGACTGCTTTCATTACTTGACTGCCGCTCTCCATTTAGCTCTCTACTGTGAGAGTGATGTCCATGAGTCGGTCTTAATGTCTCTCAACTTCAGGTTTCTCTTGATGGTATCCTTGAACAGGAGACGAGGGCGCCCTCTCTTTCTGTAACCAGAAGACAATTGAGAGTAGAGGATCATATTTCATGAAAGCTGCCTGCAAAAGTGTTACCGGCAAGAACATGTCCAGACAGGCGCAAAACTATTTTTCCCTGCAGTGGCTGGTCGGGAGATGTTGGGAGTTCCATACATCAACCACCCTTGATGCTGCCACAGTGACATGGTTTTCTGTTTAGGGTTTGCTCCCTTAGCCTTCGGTTCTGTCAAGAACCTGTACGACAAGGCAGTGGTTTACAACTCTGCAGGGCAGGGGCGTCAAACTCCCTGAGGTATTGCAATACCTGCATATCTGAAAGAAGAATACAAACCATGGAAATGAGGTGTTACTGCAAGGTACACAGATCATCTTACCCACTGAGGAAGTCTGTGCCAAGCTCCAGCAGGCAATTGGACCATAAGGATCGTACAGTGGTATGGTTAGGTTTGTTTGTTTATTGTTGTATTATGTCCTAGCAACATCTAAGGTCATATCAGGACGGGTACCGACTTGTGACAGTGCGCACTCATGGTGACTTTATAGTGCTGCCCCACTGGGATACCAGACAGTCCACTCCATGACCTGATATCCTACTCAGTCACATTATCCTAACACTGAGCCAACCAGTTCTTGCCCTATCCTAATTGTGGCGAGTGCCTGGCTAAGAAGTGACAAGTATAAATATTTAAGTCATTGGTTTGACTCGACCAGGGTTCGAACCCATGATCCCATGGTCTACCAACACAGGAGACGGATGTTCTAACTCATTCGGCCATCCCATCTGGTTGTATGGTTAGGTTTCGCATTCATCAAAACTGTCTGGCCAAAAGCATATCGCAAGACACAGTGAAAGGTGGTAGAAGACAAGACACACCAAGAAAGAGGTGGGAAGACAACATCAGGGAATGGACAGGTATGGAGTTTGGCAAGTTGCAGAGGGCAGTGGAGAACAGGGACAACTGGAGAAAACTGGTTGCAAAGTCATATACAGTACAACCCCATTAAACCAAACTTGAAGGGACCCTAGAAATCTGCTTGGATTAACGAATCATTGGTTTAACCGAGCTTTGGCTTCGACTTTGACTTGGCTTTGTTAAAAACATGGGTGCATTATGAATTACTAAGCGTATATTGCATATGTAATACATAAACAACTCACACAATGCCTCGGTACGCAGATGTAAGAGGACCATTGCAGCTGGTTGCATAAGAGGCTAATTGCATAAGCTCCCCCATGAAGGTTTGGTGAGCTAACACTTATCCAAACAAGTGTGGTATAAGAGGCAGTGGGGTCTCAGATGACCATATAACCACATGAAAGAGGTGGTGGGGTCTCAGATGACCATATAACCACATGAATGTTTGGTTTAGCCATACCGGAAATGGCCTAGGACCGACAATTGTGTTTGGATTAACAGATAGTTTGGATTAACCGACTTTGGTCTAACCAAATTTTTATATGATAAATGGTAGTATTTTGCTGGGCCGCTGAAAAAAGTTCGGATTAGCCGATCATTTGGTTTAACCGAGCTTGGTTTAACGGGGTGTTACTGTATGTGGTACCCCAAGGATCCACATGCTTAAGGGATTGATGATGAGAAAGTTGCATTCACAAGTCGGTTATCATCATCATGCTGTCGGTCGCGATGTGACAAAGACTGCTTTCATTACTTGACTGCCGCTCTCCATTTAGCTCTCTGCTGTGAGAGTGATGTCCATGAGTCGGTCTTAATGTCTCTCAGCTTCAGGTTTCTCTTGATGGTATCCTTGAACCGGAGACGGGGGCGCCCTCTCTTTCTGTAGCCAGAAGACAGTTGAGAATAGAGGATCTGCTTTGGTAGCCTGTCTGATGACATCCTCATGAGGTGTCCAGTCCACCGGAGATTCTTTTTGATCAGAAGATCTTCCATAGAGGGCAGCCCCATCCGTTCGAGTATTTCCTTATTCGTCACTTTGTCCTTCCAGGTTAGCCTCATGATTGAACGCAGATGTCGCATCATGAAGGCATGCAGCTTTTTCACCTGCCGTCTGTACACTGTCCAGGGTTCGGCTCTGTATAGGAGGGTGGATAGCACGATTGCGCGGTAGATCTTACCTTTGACCCGAATGGACACATTGTGGTTGTTCCAGAGTCTCTGGCGTAGTCGGCCGAAAGATGCACTAGCTTTGGCCATCCTCCTCTGTATCTCAGCATCAATGCGTCCATCAAGTCGGTACCCTTCCTGATATAACCATAGATGTTGCTAGGACGTAAAGCCCCAATGGCTAAGTCACACTGCAGAGCTTCTAAGCAACACGTAAGCTCCAAAACATCGCTTTCATAATTACCCAACATAATTACGGAACATCATTTTAATAATTACACAACCTAATTGCAAAGCGCACGTTTTTATAATAACAATTAATGCTCATTGTCCTTTTTGGTAAGTGCGATGTTATAATGGGAATGCTAATGATATTTGTTTTAATAAACCCGCAGAAACCAAGAGGATATATATTTTTGTGTATATATGGATATATTATATATAATATATATATTTGAGTGGGCTTGGTGGTAGGGAAGTTCAAATGTGCCGTTATTAATATTCAGTTGATATATATAATATATAATATATTTATATATATATTTATAATATATATATATATATATATAAAAATATATATATATATATATAAATATATACATATATAAAATATAAATATATATATAAATATATATATATATATAAATATATATATATATATATAATATAAATTTATATATAAATATATATATGTATATAAATATATATATATATATATATATATGTATATACATACAGTGAAACCCCAATTTTAGGGGAACCGATTGAACACGAATTCGAATACTATATCATGCATTATTCGACCAGGAATTCTTTAATTCAAAGGTAATTCAGTCAATTGTACCCCGATTTAGCACAACCCCACTTTCTTCACGTTAATATGCTCTGAACACCACGATCCCAGTATAACGGGGTTTCACTGTATTATGCCAACACTTAGTAACAACAACAACATAGTCGAGTCATTGCGTATACAAGCCTGGCTTGTTGCTTCTCAAAATACATTTGTCTGACTGAGGCAAAGCCAAATGAGTTCTGTGCCAGAGGGAATATAATTGTGTGTGTGTGTGTTTAGAGAGGGTGGGTGGAGGTGTGTAGGCTGTGCTGCTGGGTGGAGGAGGGGATGGGGGGGAGGGAGGTGACATACTCCAACAGCACCACTTACAACTTTGAAATTGTATTTGAAAGGCGTCAAGAGTTATGGGATCCTAAAGGCTGCATTCCATATACGCGTAATGCGTAATGCGTTATGCGTTACGCGTTATGCGTTATGCGAATGCCAGCATTCCATATACGCGTAATGCGTATTGCGTTATGCGTAATGCGTTATGGAGTGAAGTATATAAAAAGTACACACACACAGAAACACAGAAATGAGAAATATGAAGAATGGGACGGTGCAAACATGGAGGTTTATGCGGCGGACCTGTTAGGAAGCAGTCTTCATGAGAAATATGAAGAATGGGATGGTGCAAACATGTAGGTTTATGCGGCGGACCTGTTAGGAAGCAGTCTTCATATTTGGGACGGTCCTAACATCCCTCAAAGCAAGCCAAACTGAGCCATGTTTGCACCGTCCCATTCTTCATATTTCTCATGAAGACTGCTTCCTAACAGGTCCGCCGCATAAACCTACATGTTTGCACTGTCCCATTCTTCATATTTCTCCTGATATGACCTTAGATGTTGTTAGGACGTAAAACAAAAAAAAACAAAAAAAACAATCATATTTCTCATGAAGACTGCTTCCTAACAGGTCCGCCGCATAAACCTACATGTTTGCACTGTCCCATTCTTCATATTTCTCCTGATATGACCTTAGATGTTGCTAGGACGTAAGACACAGACAAACAAACAACAAACAAACAAACAATCACATTTCTCATGAAGACTGCTTCCTAACAGGTCCGCCACATAAACCTACATGTTTGCACCGTCCCATTCTTCATATTTCTCATGAAGACTGCTTCCTAACAGGTCCGCCCATGGCTTTGACCGCCCCCTCACAAAGGCCGAGCTCGGGAGGGCACTCCAACCCCCTCGGAAGAAAACGAGCCCCGGAGCAGACGGTGTACCTACCACGGTGTGGACCCGCCTGTCCACCCACAACAGGGAAACTCTCCTCCCCCTCCTAAACTCGGTCTACACACGAGCGAACATACCTCAATCGTGGAAGGACGCGGTCATCGTACCCATCCCGAAGAAAGGCCCAGGCGAGTTCAGGCCGATCTCACTGCTGCAGTCCCTCGGGAAAGTGGTAGAGAGAATCGTCCTGGGCCGGCTCGACACCTTCTCCAGTGACCCGGCCAATGGCTTCCCCGAAGAACTGGTCGGGTTCCGAGCTGGGCGTGGCACGCAGCACGCCGTCCTCACCCTCACCGAGGAGATAGTACGAGCCAAGGAAGCTCGCTCTTGCGCGGCTGTTATCTTCCTCGGCCTGGAGAAGGCCTTCGAGCTGGTCGACCACAACGTGGTCCTCACCTCCTTGGTTGAGCTGGGAGTCACCGGGAAGCCCCTGGCATTCGTCAAGAATTACCTAAGCAACAGGCGAGCCAGTGTCCGCTTCCAGGGCAGCACCTCCCCCCTCCAACACCTAAAAAATGGCATCCCACAGGGGGCTGTTCTCAGCCCCTTCCTCTTTAATGCCGTAGTCGCTGCCCTCATAAGCCGACTAAAAACAGGCATTGCTGCACGGCGCCTCAAACACGTCAAGATTCTGTGCTACGCAGACGACATCGCTGTCGTCTGCTCACCCACAAGGGACGTGGCCCTCCTCGCGGCGGATGTCCTGCTCCTACTCAGCAGCTCCTGCTGTGAGCTGGGACTTAAAATATCCGCGGACAAAACCAAAGCCATGATGATGTTTGCTGATCAGCCTCGCCACCCACTCCGTGCCGGGGACTTGGACGTCGAGTGGGTGGAAGCCTTCGACTACCTCGGAGTCAGGCTCGACCACAAACTCTCCATGAGCCCACTGGTAAAGCACCTCACCTCCAGAATGAACAAGAGACTTCTTCTAATGACTAGAATCTCTGGGTTCAATTGGGGAGCACCAGCTGAGGTGCTCAGCCTTTTCTACAGACAGGCCGTGCGGGCCCTCTACGACTATGCAGCCAACACCATCACCTGGATTGGCTACTGCAGAGAGAGCCGCAAGACCCGCCTGCCTGGCAGTAGCACCCTGACCAAAGACCTCCTCACCCTGGAAAGAGTCCAATACCAGGCAGCGCGACTCATCACCCGAGCTCGCAGGACAACCAGGGTTGAGATCCTCCTCCTTGAGGCCAACCTCCCACCACTCCACCTGCGCGGACAACAGCTGCTGGCAAACCACCTCTGCCAAGCCCTGTCCGCAGGCCACTCCACCTTCTACCGCAGCGCAGCCTCCTACCTAATAAACGGCCCAGGACGGCGCCTCGGCCTCTCCTGGGGTGCGAAAACGGCCATCCGCACCCTGAAGGAAACACACGGGCTGGCACTCGCTGACGTCCCTGACCTCCGGGCGAGACCCCCCTGGTACTCCGTACCCGTCGAGGTCAGACTCACCAGCCTCTGCTCAGCACGAATCAACTACCCGACCATAGTCCTAAAAACCCTGGCACAAGAAGCCATTGCCCGGGCCAAAGAGGACTTCCCTCTAGCCACTACGGTTTACACCGACGGCTCACTCAACCCTGACACAGGCCGAGCCGGGGCTGGCTACTTCCTACCAGAGGGGCAGGCTAGACGCCTTATCAGGGTCACGGACTATTCCTCCTCCCTCGATACAGAGCTCGCCGCCATCCACCAGGCACTTACCCACCTGCGGCACTGCAGCTGCATAGTGGTCACTGACTCACTCAATGCAGTCCGCAAGATCAAGGACCACCGAGCTAACCACTCTCTGGCCCCCTTGATCCAGAACACCATCGTCGCCAGGCACGAAGCTCAACTCGACACAGTGCTGACCTGGGTCCCCTCCCACATAGGACTTCCCGGCAATGACCAGGCTGACTCAGCTGCTCTGGATGGCTCCCGACGTCCGGAGGTCGACCTCGTCATAGACCACTCCCTGTCCAAACTCAAAGCTACCTATGCTAGAGCCACTAAAGCCCTGTGGGAGGCTTCCCTCCACAGCACCGCCGTCAGGAACCCATACTCCATCAGTTGGGCCTGGCACAAAAATGTCAGAGCGCGCCGACCAGTCCCAAAAAACCTCCCTGCATCCGTGCAAGAGGCGGTCTCGCGGTTCAGGACTGGATACAGGCGGTTCATCGATACCCCTGCATTGCAGCGATGTCCTTGCGGGGACAAAATCTTTAACGTCGCCCACGTCTTGGCGTCATGCGTGGCCTTTGACAGGACCGCCATCCGAGACTTCCTCGGCCCACCACACAGCTTGACCGACACCCGAGCTGCGCTCGCCATCCTCGAGAGACTCTCCGAGTCCTGATGGGAGCCACTCGGTAGATTCTACTGGCAGAACTACCGCACCTTCGAGATCGTCGGCGGCTCCGAGCCCATCGCCGGCAACTCTGAAACGGACAGCAGCGACAGTGACTAACAACCACTGTCAGGGAGCCCTGTGAGGTCCCAACCAGGGAGCCCCGTGAGGCCCCCCAGCAGGGAGCCCTGTGAGGTCCCACCCGGGAGCCCTGTGAGGTCCCGCTGGGAGCCCCGTGAGGTCCCACCCGGGAGCCCCGTGAGGTCCCACCCAGGAGCCCCGTGAGGTCCCAGCAGATGCAGCCCCCACACCGGGAGCCCCGTGAGGTCCCACCCGGGAGCCCCGTGAGGTCCCACCAGATGCAGCCCCAACACCGGGAGCCCCGTGAGGTCCCGCCGGAAGCCCCGTGAGGTCCCACCAGATCCAGCCCCTACACCAGGAGCCCCGTGCGGTCCTGGACATCTACAGCTACACACCAACACGGAGAGATTCGCTGCCACCAACGCCCCGCCTTCACCACGTCGTGAGAGATGCCCCGAGCTCTCACAACACCCCCTCTACGAAGACAAGTCTTCAACCACAGATTGGGCCGATTTATCGGAGCCTCTCTATAATGTTGCAGTTCTGCAACCTGTAAACCGTCGTAAGGTTACGAACACCCCCAAATAATAATAATATCAGTCGCCTCCTCCAGCCTTATATCAATGGACAAATGCGACTGATGCTTTTCTGTTCACACCACCTTGTCCCGGCTGTCCGTAATTATCAGTCGCCTCCTCCAGCCTTATATCAATGGACAAATGCGACTGATGATTTTCTATTCGCACCACCTTGAAGAGTGCTTCCTAACAGGTCCGCCGCATAAACCTACATGTTTGCACCGTCCCATTCTTCATATTTCTCATGAAGACCGTAATTATCAGTCGCCTCCTCCAGCCTTATATCAATGGACAAATGCGACTGATGCTTTTCTGTTCCACCACCTTGTCCCGGCTGTCCGTAATTATCAGTCGCCTCCTCCAGCCTTATATCAATGGACAAATGCGACTGATGATTTTCTATTCGCACCACCTTGAAGAGTGCTTCCTAACAGGTCCGCCGCATAAACCTACATGTTTGCACCGTCCCATTCTTCATATTTCTCATGAAGACCGTAATTATCAGTCGCCTCCTCCAGCCTTATATCAATGGACAAATGCGACTGATGCTTTTCTGTTCGCACCACCTTGTCCCGGCTGTCCGTAATTATCAGTCGCCTCCTCCAGCCTTATATCAATGGACAAATGCGACTGATGCTTTTCTGTTCGCACCACCTTGTCCCGGCTGTCCGTAATTATCAGTCGCCTCCTCCAGCCTTATATCAATGGACAAATGCGACTGATGCTTTTCTATTCGCACCACCTTTACGCATTACGCATTACGCACCGATCGCTACATGGAGCGATCGGGATAATGGATTCGCATTCGCATTCGCATTACGCATTACGCATTACGCATATATGGAATGTAGCTCATAGGTTTCAAGGCGTTTCGATTTTTTGTCGCATTCGCATTCGCATTCGCATTACGCATTACGCGTATATGGAATGCGCCCTTAAGCCAAGCTGTTCGAAGGGATTGTTGGTCTGTGTGTTAATACACCCTGCCGTCTGGGCATACCTTAAAGCCGCATACTATGTGTATATATATACCCAGACGGGATGACTGACTGAGTTAGAACGTCTGTGTCCCATATTGCTAGATCACGGTATCGTGGGTTTAAACCATGGTCGAGTCAAACCAATGACTTAAAAATTGATACTTGTCGTTTCCTAGCCTGGTGCTCCGCATTATTAGGTTATGGCAAGGAGCAGTGGAATGAGGAAGACCAATCATCCGCGATTGAAATTTCGCCTTCTTAAACAACTAATGTACAACAACAAAATAGTATGATGCAAGCATTATATATCAAAACCAAAACACTTACCTATATATTATCCTACATATCTAACTTAGATACTAGTGTAATAGTTAAGCATGTGTGGATGCATAAAAGGGGAGGCTAAGTCCATTTAATAGAACCTGTTACCGCTGATGCCTATGAGATCAGAGTTTTGCAAAGCACGCCAAAATTACTTTTGCGTGTTTAGGCCTACACTTCAAATATCTACTAAGCTAGTCAGTTTAAAGTGAAATTACTTCAAACTAAAGTAAGGTGGATAATAGAGATAAATCTAATGTAAAGTCGTCGTCTGGCAGCTGTAGTTGCGTAGTCAGGCTAAAGGAAATCAATACAGGCAAGGAAAGAAAGGAAGAGTGTAAAGAGTGAAAGTAGAGTGAGAGCTTGTACCCTCGGGTTTATTATTATATAGTGGTACATGGATCTGATATGGCATACCACCTGACCATTATCTCCAATCAACAACAAGCATTTCTAGGTCCACCAATGAACAGTAAGCATTCTTGTGTCACTATGGCTACTGTGATCTACCCACCACCACCATGCCTTGTGGCTGCTTGGCCTGCACCTGCCCTGTTGTGTGTGTGTGTGGTGATCCGTGACTAACAGTTGGGGGGGGGGGAGGGGGTAGCGAGTATAGCTCTTGAGCCCCTTCCACACTAATAGTAGTGCCCCTCTTACACTATCTATTTCATACAAAATGACTATTGACTACAAGTAAAGAGTCACCAGCAACTACATAAATACATTCATGCACCTGGCACTATGCATCATTTACCTTGATAGACCAGTTGTAATCCTTTATAGACCATTTCACATTCCCCACCAATACGTTTTATCAGAATATTTTACACTAATATATTTTCTCAGAAATTAACAGAAACTCGAAAATCATCAAACCATGCAACTTTAATTAAAGACATATTTAGGCCTATCCTTCAAATATCTCTAAAGTTAATCATTTTAAAGTGAAATTACTTCAAAGTAAAGTAAAGTAGACAATAAAGATAACCCTACTATTATTATCTCAGAAAACGAGAGAAACTAAAAAAACAAAACCCTCGGACCATGCAACTATAATGAAGGGAATGCTTAGGTATATAGTCAAATCTCTCCTAAGTTAGTCAGTCTAAAGCTAAATTACTTCAAAGTAAAGTGATGTAGATAATAGAGATATATTCAGAAAATGAGAGAAACTGAATAAAATCATCGGACACTGCAACTTTAATTAAGGGTGCACACCATTGGTGAAAGCACCATCTTGAACCTGCAGGCAGGATTCTTCACCCCTTTCATAAGGCTCGGCAGGGGCGCCACTCACAATCAGAAAATATCAGTGCAAGCTATTACCTATGACAACCATGGATGTGTTTGTATTCAAAGGTGGTGGCTTTTTTCTCCCCCAACCTCATGTTCTGGTGGCCGGGTACTGTAATAGAAAGGGTGCACAAAGACCCTATAATACGAAGACGGCTCACTCAGCCTGTACTGTATAATCAAAATGATCAAACCCACCACTTGGTGCGCTGGCTGTTCTCTTGGTTAAACAGGTGCTATATTATATGTATAAATGTATATATGAATGTGAAAGATGTATGATGATGGTGATGATGATGATGATGCTGATGATGATGTGTATTTGTTCATAGCAATTTCATATTGATGTGTATTCATACTTACCTATCTCATGTATAATATAATTGTATGTGTTTACATGTGAAACACCAACCAGCAGCCGGGCTGATCAAACCCACCACAAGGTGGCACTGCAAAATTTACATTACCATGGGAGAGATAGGGAGTGAGCCGTCTTAGTATTATAAGGTCTTTGGGGTGCGTTGCTTGACAGGCTGTCAAGAGTTACTAATGCAAGTGAAGTGGAGGAAGAACAAGTTATAGGGTAGAGATCCCCATCGCCATTCAACGAAGGTGCTGTATGATTAATTGGCGGGATGACAATTCTGGAAATGAATTTGAAGAGATTAATGTGTTGACGTAAGAGAACAATACCACTTAAATCGTAAAAACTCGGTAGAATGAGTAGGCAATTCGGGGCAGTGGGAAGACAACCATTAGGGGTCACGCTGGTCCTGCAATTTCTATTGTTAAAAGAATAGTTTATCTTTGTGGAATAATGTATGGACATGAGAATAAAAAAAATATCTAAATGTCTAAATAGGAATTTTGGGTAATTAAATGAAAGTTGCATAGTTTGATGATTTTGAGTTTCTGTCATTTCTTCTGAAATAAATATATTAAATTGGTTGTTATATTCTACATTAATTTAGATTAAAGTAACTTTTATTTAAATTGCTAAGTTTTGAGATAATGGAAGTACAAACATGTAAAATTTGATCTCCATGAATATGGCCATAGCTGCGGTAAAACCTCCAAGTCACTCACCAAAGACCCTATAATACTAAGACGGCTCACTCCCTATCTGTCTCATGGTAATGTAAATTTCGCCGTGCCACCTTGTGGTGGGTTTGATCAGCCCGGCTGCTGGTTGGTGTTTCACATGTAAACACATACAATTATATTATACATGAGATAGGTAAGTATGAATACACATCAATATGAAATTGCTATGAACAAATACACATCATCAGCATCATCATCATCATCGCCATCATCACACATCTTTCACATTCATATATACATTTATACATATAATATAGCACCTGTTTAACCAAGAGAACAGCCAGCGCACCAAGTGGTGGGTTTGATCATTTTGATTACACAGTACAGGCTGAGTGAGCCATCTTAGTATTATAGGGTCTTTGCACTGACTCACTGTAAAATTAGTTTTGGCAAGCAATTCAAAACCCTGATACCACTGACTCCAACAATAACAGCTTCTATCAAACTGTCTCAGTATTCCCTTCTATATGCAACAAAATGCTTAATTACTGCATTAATATCTAAGGTAAATACGAAGAATCTAACCAGACGGGATGGCTGAATGAGTTAGAGCATCCGTCTCCCGTGTTGGTAGATCATGGGATCGTGGGTTTGAATCCTGATCGAGTCAAACCAATGACTTAAAAATTGATACTTCTCACTTTCTAGCCAGGTGCTCGGAGTTATTATGCTCGGGCAAGGAGCAGTGGAATGAGGAAGACCAATCGTCCATGATTGAAATTTCCCCTGCTTAAACAACTAATGTACCTCGCAACAAAAACAAATTCCAGATACCCGTTTCGGTTTTGAAAATTTGAAGTTTCATCAGACTATGCAGCTTAAAGGAGACATGTAAATAAAAGACACGCACAAAATATACACATATTAAATATTACCAGCAGGAGCAATCATCACAGCACAGTGACATAAGCACAATTGTATTGTAGAATGTCAGCTGGCAGCATGATATTCTAAATACGATATCAACGGGTGCCCTAACCATAGCGTTGTAGTATTCCAACATGAGCCTCACCACCTGACGGTGGCGACAAAGACTATGCGACCCACTGTTGCAGTTCTACTGCAACAGCTGGTGGCAGGCTAGCCGATGGGCTGGTCCCCAGGTGAACTGCCCCTACTGGTCGTAATCGATTAACACGACCCAGGCGATTCGGGTCACCCGAGTTGCTAGAATTTCAAATCGAACATCCCAAGTGGAGTTGACAAAAGCATGTGCCGTGTGCAAAATGACCTAACCCCAGTAACCCACCTCTTGGCTGGGGTTTGCTAGGAACGATGACGTCACATTTGTGCTGGTACCACATAGTGAGTGCTGGCAAGTTGAGTGTAGTGACACTCAGGACCTGGTCCTTCTGCATGAGTAGGGGTCAACACAATCCAGTAGGGGTCAACACAATCAGGCTGTGAGGAGCAGCCAGGTCAAGGTTGGTTGTGGCCAGGCAGGCACTGGTGGTGGGCAGACTACCAGTTGCCATGGGGACTGGAAATGCTGTTCTCCTATTGGGTGACCCGGGTGGTGTGAGACCCTACCAGGGAACCTATGCACTATAAAAATAAAGATAGAAGGCTTGCCTTCCCTTACTCTCTTCACTCTTACTTTCTCTTTCTTCTTGTCTGTATCGTATTTCCTTTCAGGCTACGTGCACAGCCACATATCCCAGTACAAACTCTACAATACACTGGTCATCTACACTATGATATGCATGTATCATTATATACATACAATCACCTAACCACTTGTAGAATTAACAGAATCACAGAGGGTGGAAAAGATGTGGAAAAATGCTTACAAACAGAGAAAGAATGTCTGCAGTAGATAGCTACACAACAACTGAAAGTAATAAAACAAGGGGAACCATGAGACTATCACTGTCTAGCAGCGAAAACAAGTCACTAGACTTACCCGTTATGGGCAGCATAAATACACCATCAACAAAATAGCCCCAACAAAAAATGCAAAAATACGCACTTAAATATAAACTACAAATAAGCTTCTTTTTTTTAAATTGCTAGCTGACCAATGATTTTGCCTTCTCGTCCACACACACCCCAAAAGCAAATCCGTAAAACATATTTTATACACATCAGAGGGTGTTAAGTCTGCTTGAATTTTGCCTAGACTGAACCCTATTCTAATCCCAAATGGCAGAGCTGTATTTGTTTGTTCATTTCACATGCTGCATTATTAATCCTCACCTCAGCAACAAGTAAGATAAATGAAGAGCCTTACCGCTTGCTCATCTCAACCTTTCCCAGCCCAGCCTTCCCAGGTTATCTGTCAATTAAGACCGTGGATTGGGGGGGGGGGGGAGTGTGGAGGGGAGGGGGTGAAGCCTGGCTGATGCTGGTGTTGTATACACTAAGCTGAGCACAGCCTGGGATTACCGGCAAAGACGTCGAATGCGAATTTTATATTAATGACTAGAACCTACACTGGCATAAAAAAGAGGGAAGTCCTTAATATTAATGGCGTAATCAGTTAAAATGGGGAGTGGGAGGGAGGAGGGCGGGGTACCGGCATGTTTTCTTCTACATCCGGGTAATGTGACTTTGACTCAAGCATTCACAGGCTAAGTATGAACAAAGAACCTATAATACTAAGACGGCTCACTCCCTATCTCTCCCATGGTAATGTACATTTCGCAGTGCCACCTTCTGGTGGGTTTAATCAACCCAGCTGCTGGTTGGTGTTTCACATGTAAACACATACAATTATGTTATACATGAGACAGGTAAATATGAATGCACATCAATATGGAATTGCTATGAACAAACACACATCATCATCAGCATCATGATCATCATTGTCATCATCACACATCGTTCACATTCATATATACATTTATAAATATATAGCATCTGTTTAACCAAGAGAACAGCCAGCGCACCAAGTGGTGGGTTTGATCATTTTGATTACACAGTACAGGCTCCAAATCATCGATTGTATTTAAAGCTCCCGGGGACAAATGGGCAAGTAGAACGCCAGGTCCCACGAGGTCCCACGAGGTCCCACGAGGTCCCACGAGGTCCCACGAGCTCCCACGAGCTCCCACGAGCACCCACGAGCTCCCACGAGCTCCCACGAGCTCCCACGAGCTCCCACGAGCTCCCACCAGCTCCCACGAGCTCCCACGAGCTCCCACGAGCTCCCACCAGCTCCCACCAGCTCCCACGAGCTCCCACCAGCTCCCACCAGCTCCCACCAGCTACCACGAGCTCCCACCAGCTCCCACCAGCTCCCACCAGCTCCCACCAGCTCCCACCAGCTCCCACGAGCTACCAACAGCTCCAACCAGCTCCTATCAGCTCCTATTACTGAATTAGCTCTTATCAGCTCTCACAAACTCCAAACAGTTTCCCCCAACACCGTTCTACCGGTGTAAAGATTTCAAATTCCCCCCATATTCAAGTTCCCCCCCAGGAACTTGAAAACGTTTTCAAATTCCTCCCCGGGGAATTTGAAAACGTTTTCAAATTCCCTCCCTCATTTTAACTTTCCCTCCCCCCCATTTTTGGGGAATTTTCTTTATTTTTGTAATTTTTTGTTATTTTTGATTATTTTTCATGACAATTTTATAATATACAGAGAATAACATAATGGAAATTATTACTAGTACAATAAAATATATTTAACCACAAATGACACAAAAAGTCTCCAAGATGGTTAAGAAAAAAATATTATAGGTCTGAAATTTAAAACGTTTTTTAAAGTATTTTAAACAATTTTAAATTCCCGGAGGGGGGAATTTGAAAATAGGGGGGGGAATCTGAAAACTGTTTTTAAGTTCCCCCCCAGGAATCTGAAAACGTTTTTAATTTCCCTGGAGGGAAGTTAAAAACGTTTTCAGATTCCCGGGGGGGAACTTGAGAAGGGGGGAAGTTGAAATCGTTACACCGGCACCCTCCGCTATCATCTTCTCATCCCATCTATCTCCACCACTACCCTCTCCACCGCTACCTTCTCCACCCCTACCTCTCCACCCCTACCCTCTCGAACTCTACCCTCTCCACCCTACCCTCTCTACCCATACCCTCTCCACCACTACCTCATCACCCCTACCCTCTCCACCCCTACCCTCTCCACCCCTACCCTCTCCACCCCTACCCTCTCCACCCCTACCCTCTCCACCCCTACCCTATCCACCCCTACCCTATCCACCCTACCCCTCTCCACCCCTACCCTATCCACCCTACCCTATCCACCCCTACCCTCTCACACCTCTCACCCCTACCCTCTCCACCCTACCTCTCTAACCCCTACCTCTCCACCCCTACCCTCATCAACCCTACCCTCTCCACCCTACCCTCTCTACCCATACCCTCTCCACCCCTACCTCATCACCCCTACCCTCTCCACCCATACCCTCTCCACCCCTACCCGCTCCACCCATACCCCTTCCACCCCTACCCTCTCCCTCCCTACCCTCTCCACCCCTACCCTCTCCACCCCCTACCCTCTCCACCCCCTCTCCACCCTTACCCTCTCCACCCATACCCTCTCCCACCCCTCACTCCCACCCCTACCTTCTCCACCCTACCCCACCCTCCACCCCAACCTCTCCACCCATACCCTCTCCACCCATACCTTCTTCACCCCTACCATCTCCACCCCTACCCTCTCCACCCCTACCTGCTCCACCCATACCCTCTCCACCCCTACCCCCCCCACTCCACCCCTACCCTCTCCACCGCTACCTTCTCCGCCCCTACCTCTCCACCCCTATACTCGCCACCCATACCCTCTCCACCCCTACCCTCTCCACCCCTACCCTCTCCACCCATACCCTCTCCACCCCTACCCTCTCCACCACTAGAGACGTGGTCTTCTCTGTGGCAGAGTGGTTAGAGTCTCTGACTTTTTTTCGAGGTCGAACTCCTAATCTGAAGGTCGGTGGTTCGATTCCCTGTGCCCCCAACGCTGCCAATTTGGATTTCCACTGCTGTGTATACCTTACAGCGTCATCAAAGGCTTGTTGCTCTCATACCATGTCTATGTGGTGTGGGAGGTTAAAAATCCCTTGGGTTGGTAAAAGTGTAGGGTCGGGCTTTCTATCGACAAACTGTCTAATGGTGAAAACAACCCTATTCAGACTTATCCATGATATGCAGTATAAATCATCAAGAAAAAAACCCCCAAAAAACTACCATCTCCACCCCCTACCCTCTCCACCCCTACCCTCTCCACCCCTTCCCTCTCAGTCCCTACCCTCTCCACCCCTTCCCTCTCCACCCCTACCCTCTCCACCCCTACCTCTCCACCCCTACCCTCTCCACCCTTACCCTCTCCACCCCTTCCTTCTCCACCCCTACCCTCTCCACCCCTACCCTCTCCACCCTACCCTCTCCACCCCTACCCTCTCCACCCCTACCCTCTCACCCATACCCGCCCTTTCACCCCTGCACTCTTCAACCCTGCCCTCTCCACCACTACCCTCATCACCCCTGCCCTCTCCACCCCTCCTCCACCCCTACCCTCTCCACCCCATCTTCTTCTCCTCCCTCTCTCCACCCTCTCCACCCTCATCTTCTTCATACGCTCTCCCCACCCAACCCCTCCACCCAGACTTCCCCACCCACTCTCTCCACCATTCTCTCCACCCCCACTTTCTCACCACCTCCCGCACTCCACCCCCCACTTCCCCACACCCCCACACCATCCTCCCCACCCTCACCCACTCCACCCCAACTTCCCCCACACACTCTCCACCACAAAACCTCTCACCCCCATTTCCCTCTCACCCTCCCCCCCCTCCCCACCCCCACCCCCTACCCACCCCTCTCCATCCACCCCCCCCAACCCACACCCACCCCTTCCCCACACCCACCTCCGACTATGGAGGCGAGGCAGACAGAGCAGATCGTGAATGAGCCCATCAACTCATCCATTCCCAATGAAAGATCTCCCAAAGCCTAATCCATCACCCTATATGGTATTAAATATACAAGCTGATGCCGGTGCATTCAGCTACCAGCGAATCTATCATGTGATACGAGGACAATCCATCTGTCTACGGACATTACCTCCCGACCCTACAGCGCCTTCCGTTGCTAGGTTTCATCGACCCTCAGTTTCGTGGTTTGTTGCATGGTTGGTTGTTGGAGTTTTACATCCTGGTAACATCTAAGGTCATATCAGGATGGGTACTGAGTTGTGACAGTGCACACTCATGGCGATTTTATAGTACTGCCCCACTGGGAAATCAGACCGCTGGCACCTTGACCCGATATTCCACTTGGTCACATTATCCTGAGATTGAGCTAAACACTCATTGCCCTATCTTAGTAATGCCGAACGCCAGTCTAGGAACTGATAAGTATCAATTTTATAAGTCATTGGTTTGATTCGATCGGGAACCGAACTCCCGACCTTCCGCAAGCGAGCTCCGCGCTCTATCGATTCGGCCATCACGCCCGGTATCTTGGTTTGTGTTTCTACCCTCAATAATTGTATTCCTTTGACTGTTTGAGAGCTCAGAAAGTTTCAGTCTGATTTCTTTTGAGTTTTTATCGAAAGCTATGTTGATCATTATCTCTAGACCGGATGCGGTCCCGAATGGGTAAGAGCACACACTTTTCCATGTAAAAGGTCGAGAGTTCGAATCCCAGCCGAGTTAAACAAATGAATACAAAATATTGATGCTTGTCCTGTAGCCCGGGGTTCAGCATTACTAGGATAGAGTAAGGACTGGTAATCAGGATAATGTAACTAAGTGGGAAATTGGGTCATGGTGATGGTGGCCTGGTCTTCCAGTGGGGCAGTACTATAAAGCCGCCATGAGTGTGCACTGTCACCATCCTGATTATGACCTTAGATCTCGCCAGGACATAAAACCACAACAATCAAACTGTCACGAGGTGGTGTCTAGGTAGTGACTAGTATCAATTTAGTAAGTTCCATCGGTTTGACTCGGGCGGGGTTCGAACCCATGACGTCCCGCATGTGAAGCCAGCCATCGTTTTGATCAATTCGGCCAAACCACCCCGGATGGTTTATGTGGGTGGGTGGGATGGGACAATATTGAGTGCCTGAATGTGTGGGGGTAGAGTGACAGGTTTATGAGAGAGTCGAGCCTTTGCAACGAAGAACATAATAACATAAATAACAATGCAAATCGGCCCTTTATGCACACTGAATCCGTGGTCTTAGCAAATCACCACCATCCCGCCAAGTCAGTATGCTTCCTTTTCAAGGCATAATATATACAGTGAAACCCCATTAACAGGAGATCGTCAGGGTCCATGCAATGTTATCACAAAAACAGCGCAGTCACGCTAAATATATCAGGGTCCAGTTGACAAAATTACCTTTGAATTAAAGAATTCTGGGTCTAACGAGTCATAGTGTTATATCCGAATTCGTGTTAAATTGAGGCGGGTTATAATGGGGGTTCACTGAATATATCTATACATATCTGATATATAATACGTATGTATAAATGAGCCTGTCTGAAAAGGTGATAACTCTTCGTTTTTTTGTCCATAGTAACGACTGATACAAGTAATGAGCAAATGCACAAGTAGATAGTTTGTTGATCGTTACTATGGACAGAGTTTTGTCCCATATTGCTTAGCACCTTTTGAGACAGTCTCACTATAAGTTGAACACTCTAGTTCACTTAGAGCAGCAATATTAGTTGATGAAGAACAATAGAGACATTGCACTGTCCTCAAATAAATAGCCGAGCCTGTCACCCTAATAATAGTTAGTAAGCTGGGTCCTTGGGGTGGGGGGACATCCCGGCATGCATCCATCTCGTCCCGGGCGCGATGTGCACTGACGGGGTGTGGGTGGGGGTTGCGGGCACGTGACAGGCGCACGTGACCTGGTGTGATGCCGTGTCAGGTATGGGGTTCTGCGCCGACGTGGTGGGAACTGGATCGTCACTGGTCGGTCGTCGCCGATACCAGCAGTTAGTGCTCACTCACAGCCTTCCTCATCACCCCCTCCCCCCGCCCCTCCCCCCGCCCCCCCCCCCCCCACCCCTGTCCCTTTCCCACGCCCTTCCCTCCAAACCCCTTCTCGGACAATTCCCCGACGCTTTGCCGCCCCCTCCCCCACCATCCCAGCCCCTTTCTCCGACCCCTTAGCGCACCCTCCCTGCCGCTTCCCTACACCCGCCCTCCCCCTCCCCTCGCCGTCCCTTCCCTGCCCCATTTCCCCCCTGAACCCTCCTCCTCCACTTCCTCCCCCGCCCCCCCCGCTCGGCACTTCTCCGACCCCTTGCCGCCCGCCCTCCCCTCTCTCCCCCATCACTTCCCTTTCTTCGACCCTCCCGGTTCCCATCCCCGTCGCCTCCCGCCCCCCTCCCCTCCCCTCCCCACCCCTTCCCTGCCCCATCCTCTCCAGACCATTCCCCGACCTCTCTAGCTAGGCAGTGGTCGGTCATGTCTATTCTGACCTAGGTGGCATACACCAGGAGGGAACACCCCACCCATCCACCGAACCCCTCCCCCCCCCCCCCCCCTCCGCACCTCCCCTCCCATAAAGATTAAAACTCCAAGAGTATCCTACCGGACGTGGTAGCCGAATCGGTAGAGTGCAGGCTTCCCGTGCAGAAGGTCGGGAGTCAAATTCCCAGTCGAGTGAAACCAATGACTTACAAAATTGATACTTGTCCCTTCCTAGCTAGGGGCTCAGCATTAATAGGATAGTGCAAGTACTGGTGTCAGGATAATGTGACTGAGTCAGATATCAGGTCATGGTATCAGCAGCCTGTTCTCCCATTGGAGCAGCACCATACAATGTCCGTGACTGCACACTGTCACATGTCAATACCCGTCCTGAAATGACCTTAGATGTTGCCAGGAAGTAAAGTTCCAACAAACAAAAGGAACCAAGTGTCTGTCTTCTTTCCATACTTTAAAAATCCGATCCATCACAATTTTTACCCGCGCCTATTAATCTGTAGTGTCTTACCCCACTTTGCCCCCCCCCCCCCCCTCCCCCCAAACTCTTTCATCTCGGACATTGACATTCACCCTGACGTTGCCACTGACATTGACAGTGACATTAACTGCAGCCGTCAATCGTCAATTCCATATATCGATCTCCCTGTCACTCTCCTCAGACACTGAGTGCGCATGTCTGGCCAACGCCATAAGTCCTCTTCATTCATCTTGGGCACTGAAGCCAACCTCTCTGCCATGGACAATGACACGATTCCCCCCTCCCCCCTCCCTCTCCACCCCTCCTCATCTACCCACATACATACCCACCCACCCATCCACCTGCACACCTCAGCACCTGTCCATGCCCATGCCAGGTATTGACCCAGCTGGCCATCTCTGACAATACCGGGCCAATGTTTCTCATCTTTTTGATCCACCTGACTGACTATCCTGCTAAAAATTCCCATGTCTGTCACTAGGTAGACAAACATCAAGAAAGGGAAGAAAGAGACAGCGGGGTGTCTGTTCAGATGTGCATTCTCCACGGACCGGATGTAGTAGCCGAATCGGTAGAGCACAGGCTTCCCGTGCGGCACAGGCTTCCGCTTCCTAGCCAGTCGCTCGGCATTACTAGGATAGGGCAAGGAGAAGTGGAATGAGGAAGACTAATTGTCCATTGTTGTTGTTGTTGAAGATTTCTACTGCCTATCATGGATAAGCCTGAAGAGGCTTGGTTTCACCATTAGACAGTTTGTCGATAGAAAGCCCGAGTCTACACTTTTACCGACCCATGGAATTTTTAACCTCCCACACCACATAGACATGGTATGAGAGCAACTGGCCTTTGAGGACGCTGTAAGTTATACACAGCGGTGGAAATCCAAATTGGCAGAGGTGGGGGCACAGGGAATCGAACCACTGACCTTCAGATTAGGAGTCCGACCTAGAAAAAAGTCCGACACTCTAACCACTCCGCTACAGAGAACACCACGTAATTTAGATTTCCCGGGCTTCATCAACTAAGGTACCAACAAACCAAAAGGTCCGGAGTTTGAATCCCAGCCGAGTCTAACAAATGACTTTTAAAATTGATACTTGTCAATACCTAGCCTGACGTTCGGCATTAATAGGATAGGACAATGACTGGTTAGCACAGGGTCAGGATAATGTGACTGTGTGGGATATCAGGTCATGATGTCAGCAACTTGGTCTTCTAGTGGGGCAGCACTATAAAATTGCTATGACTGCACACTATCACAAGTCGGTACCCGTCCGCTATGACCCTAGATGTTGCTAGAATGTAAAGCAACAACATGCAAACAAGCATCATTCCCCCCGAGACGTTGAGTGGTCATTATTTAGTCAGACTCCATGGCATGTGTCGCAGCCCTATAAATACCTCGCCCTTATGCCGAGCATTGATCACGTGACCACAAGTGGTGGAACGTTGGTCCTCTATAAATAGATGCCCAATCCCCTATGTTAAATTTGCATAGTCTGTAATGTATGTTGTTGTGCCCCCAGTGTAAGGCCACCTCATGGTCGCGAAGAATGGAAGAAGGTCATGGTTTGTTTGTTTGTTGTTGTTTTACGTCCTAACAACATCTAAGTTCATATCAGGACGGGTACCGACTTGTGACAGTGCGCACTCATGGCGACTTTACGGTGCTGCCCCACTGGGAGACCAGACCGCCAGCACCATGACCTGATATCCCACTCAATCACATTACCCTGACACTGAGCCAACCAGTCCTTGCCCTATCCTAATAATGGTGAATGGCTGGCTAGGAAGCAACAAGTATAACTTTTTAAGTCATTGGTTTGACTTGACCAGGGTTCGAACCCACGATCCCATGGTCTACCAACACGGGAGACGGACGCCCTAACTCATCCGGCCATCCCGTCTGGTCAAGAATGTCATGGAATAAAGTCAGTTGCAAACAAGAACTCACACTGTCCACTCATCAATACATTACAAAGTCTGATGGTTTTGACTTTCTGCAATTTTTCTGAGAAAAATATATTAAATTGATTGTCATAATTGACCTATGAAGTCACTTTTATTTTAAATGGCTAACTTTCATGATATTTGAAGTGAAAACATGTCAAATTAGTTTCAGCAAGCATGCCAATACTCTGAGATCATAGGCTTTTGCAGTAACAGGTTATATTAAATTGCCTCAGTGGTCCCTTCTATGTGGTGACAAATGCTTAATAGGGGCATCGGTACATAAGTTAGATATGTCAAATCAAATCTAGATAATTGTTTTGGTTTTGAAAATTTGATATTTCATCGGACTATGCAGCTTTAACGCTCCCATACTGTCACCAGGGTCACGTGACAGAGGAGCAGCACAGCATATGGACATATATCTGGGTGCACTACACCTCGTTTTCAGACCAGAGGGGATCACCCAGTGGTTGTCAACCTTAGAGGTGGAAAGGGGAAAGGGTTGGGGGATTCTATCCACGGATGAGTTAAACCTAATATAAAATATTCCGATATTCAGCATAGGGGGGAATGCAAATGTTCTATTACTGATCGGTGTACGTGACCAGGCCCATGTATGTATAATAAAAAATTCCCCGACACGAGTGATGTATACAGGGTAGGCAGGTACCGGGCAGCGCTGGGGGTGGCACCACCAGTCGCGACATGGAGGAGGCAGTACAGTATATCGTGTAATATTAACATTAATTAGCACATGATAATAATAACAAGGAGTTAATTCCCTTCTGCACCTTTATACTCGCATAATGCGGTATGCATCACGTATGGGTTGGTGCTGCCTGAGTGGGATGTAAATAGACATAGTGGTGCTGGCACGTCTGGGTGTGAGTGCACTCAGCGCCTACCCCCTCTGCTGGGATAGGGATCATCACACTCAAAGGTCAAGGTTGGTGGTGGCCATGGGGGCCATAGAGCTTGTGGTGGTGGGCAGACCACTGATATCCATGGGGACAAGGAATGCTGGATCCCTATTGGTAGAGTCAAGAATGTTTGTTTCTCATTGGGTGATACTCTACAACGAACGCATGTAACCATATAAATAATAAACCAGAGGGCTTAATTTTCTCTTCTTCTTTACACTTTATACTCTTCCTTTCTCTTTGTCTGTATTGATTTCACCATAGCCTGCCTACACAGCCACAGATTCGAGCCTTAGCCTTTACATAATTGGGGACCATGAAGACTGGATTACTCGATTAGACTTTACACTAATACTGACAAAAGCAATAATCATTACTACGTTGATATGATCGGTTGATGGAGTTTTAAGTCCTGGCAACATCTAAGGGCAGATCAGGACGGGTACCGACTTGTGACAGTGCACAGACATAGTATCTTTATAGTGCTGCCCCACTGGCAAATCAGGCCATCAGCACCATGATTCGATATCCCACTCAGTCACATTATATTAACACTGAGCCAACCAGTCCTTGCCCTGTCCTATTAATTCTGAGTGCCTGGCTAGGAAACGGCAAGTATCAATTTTGTAAGTCATCGATTTGACTCGACCAGGACTTAAACTCCAGATCTCCTGCACGGGAGACCTGCGCTCTACCAATTCGGCCACTGCATCCGAAATGAAATGACCTTAGATGTTGCTTTGACATAAAACAACAACAAATAATGAAACAAATCATTCTGTTAGTTCCGAAGTTCCAGCAGGGAGAACCCACTTCGCGGTAAGCTGCTTACCGGCTAATTCTGTGTGAGGAAAACAACTACACCTAACTGAGTGGAGGAACGCTGTGAGGTGAATTGAAGCCTTAGAAAACCATCAATTTGTACTGTCACTGATCACTGCCTATCCTCATAACCTCAACTGTTGCCAGGACGCAAAACACCAAGCACTAACGCGGGACTTTTCTTTGCTTCTTTCTTCGTTTCTTTGTTTATTTCCTTTCATCTTTCTTTCTTTGTTTCCCCACTTTCTTTCTTGCTTTGTTTCCCACTTTCTTTCTTTGTTTCTGTCTTACTTTCTTTCTGTCTTGCTTTCCTTCTTTCAGTAAACCTGCTAAACCTTAATCCTTTACCCGTCCAAACTGTCAGCTCATTCCATGCGCGACCTTGACCTTCCACGCGCTACCTTGACCTTCTATGAAGCCCATTTATCTGCTCCCCTCGATCAGATATGTCTTTCCCGAAGCCGTCACTGGTGTCGTCCATCAGGTCCCAGCCTCGTTCTGATTCCGACAGCTGCTACCACATTATAACCTCCCCCCCCTCTCCGATCCCCTCCACACACAAGCCTCATGTGCGCATCCTCCTCATCCCCAAGTCGGCTTCTTCCGGTTCCGGGTCTCCATGACAACTTCTGCTCCATCAGGGATGATCAATAATATTGCAGGGTTATGGTCTGAATGTCTCCCCCCATGTAGGAAGGCAGAGTGGGTGTGCTTTGCGCAAACCGTCTTGATGTGAACTTAGATGTGGCTAGGGCGTAAATCAACAAGTAACAAACTCATCTTTGTGCAGATGGGGGTGGGGTGGGTGGGGGTAGGTGGGTGAGGGCGTGCGCGTGTGTTGTATGCAGTTGTGCGTGTGCGTGTGCGTGTGCGTGTGCGTGTGCGTGTGCGTGTGCGTGTGCGTGTGCGTGTGCATGTGCGTGTGCGGTCCATGCAGTTTTGGGTTTGAATGAGTGGGTGTGGGGTGAGCTTTGAGGTGTGTGTGTGTGGCTGGAGGTATTGGTTGTTGGGAGTTTTACATCCTGGCAACATCTAAGGCCATATCAGGACAGGTACCGACTTGTCACAGTGCACACTCATGGCATACATTGTATGCGGTATGCAAATCCGAATGTGAATGCGAATGCGACAAAAAAGGGAAAAGCATTTAAATGCACGGTGGTGCTTCCATATGTGCAAATGCGAATCGGAATGCAAATGCGGCAAGTGGATCGGTCCATGGACCGATCGGTGCAAATGCGAATGCGAATGCTGCGCCATTTCCCATAGAGAAACCAGCAACTTTGACTTTCCTTCACAAATTTGTGGCAAGAAATACACGAAATCACAGGGGTATTTCATGCCATGAAATCACATGGGTATTTCATGCCATGAAATCGCATGGGTGTTTCATGCTGCATTGGCATGCAACATACCGCATGCCGCATACAGCTAAGATTCCATATACGCGGTATGCGGTATGCAGTATGCGGTATGCAGTACGCGGTATGCGGCATGCGAATGCGGCATGTGGCATGTGCCATGTGGCATTGATATCCATGCCATTTGCATTCTTTTTCTCTCCAAATTTGTGAAGGAAAGTCAAAGTTGCAGGTATACTCTGGGGGGAATGGAGCCGCATTCGCATTCGCACCGATCGGTACATGGAACGATCCACTTGCCACATTTGCATTTGCATTTGCATTTGCATTCACATTCGCATTCGCATCTGCATTTGCATTCGCATTCGCATTCGCATTCGCATTCGCATTTGTATTCGGACATATGGAAGCACCATTGTTCATTTACATGCTTTTCCAATTTTTGCCGGTGTGGTGGTTTCAGCGGGTTCCCGTGCTCAGAGGTGTCCCTCGCTTCTGCGCTGCTTCTGCGCATGCGCGGATTTCGCATCAACTCGGGTCACCTGAGCCACTTATTGGCGCATGCGCATATCCTACAAACTCGGGTCGAATAATCGAATACGCTTCTCCGCGCTCGGGTGGACAATCTTTTTTTTTTTTTTTAATAACCGATAAAAATACAGCAAAATAGGATTTAAAGTATTTTATGATGGCCCAGTTTACTTATATTTCCATTTAATTAATCTAAGTTATTCTTTTTATGCACATGGCACGTGTATTTGTCGACTCCACTCGCCGTGTTCTATTTGAATTTCTGACGACTGGGATGACCCGAGTCGCCCGGGTCGTGTTAATCGATTACGGCCCGTTGATGCGAAATCCGCGCATGCGCAGAAGCAGCGCAGAAGCGAGGGACACCGCTGAGCACGGGAACCCGCTGAAACCACCACACCGGATTCGCATTCTCATTCACATACCACGTACAGTCAGCTCTGGTTAATCCAACACATTCGGTCACACGCCAAATAATGTTGGATAGCAAATTGTCAGATTAACCAATTTAGACTATTTTGTTGTCTTATCATTATAATGCATCTAAAAAAAAAAGACAACTATATTGTATTTTTCTCCTGGAATTTCACTGCCCTTCTCTTAATGAATTAGACCCCTCCAGTTAAGCTAGTGACATCTGTTGGCAGAATTTGGAACCACTCAAGCCGGGTACTTTCCAGCTTAACTGGCCGGGTCTATTAGGTATGAGAATTGCCACTGAAAGGTCTAAATCAGGGATATTAGTGCTAATTCATGTCTGATGGATTTCAAGTGTCGGAGTAACCAGAGTTATACGCATGATATAGGCATGTCTTTTCCAAGTAATGCAGTGTCAGTGTCGGCAAGCGAGTGTTTGGATTAATCAGAGTAATTATCATTGATTAAATCCATTCAAGAACAGATTAGAAAAAGCATGGGCTGATGATCCAGGGAAATCTGACCCCTTATTCAGCACATGCTACTAATTATTCCTTGTGTTGCTTATTTACTTGCACTCAAGCAAAAATGAGAGACAAATAAGTGTTCACATTTCCTCTCTACCATTCGCTATTTCGTTATTTCGCTATTAACATTGGGGAAATCCGTTACACCTGAAATCGTGTCGGTAAGCAAAATTGTCAAATTACCAAGTGTTGGATTAACCAGAGCTGACTGTGTATGGAATCTTAGCTTACCACGTATATGGAATGTTACCTTTAGAGTGGTGACCGCGGCACAGCTGCGGGCACACTGCCCTGTCAATTAACTCTACATCTACAGGCACCGACTGACATTTCAGTATATAATACCAGTGAGCAGGATCTAAGCGCAGGAGGGGTGGGTGGGGGTGGGCGTGGGGGTGGAGGAGGGCACTAGGACTGTAATCAAGGGGAAGCGCAGCGGAACCGGAAACTGTGGAAAGGTGCTAGCTGGGATCAAACCGGGATATGGTGGTAGTGGTAGTGGTAATGGTAGTGGTAATAGTAGTTGTATTGGTAGTGGTGGTCGTGGTGGTAGAGGTAGTAGTGGTCGTGGTAATTGTGGTTGGTTGGTTGTCGGAGTTTTACCTCCTGGCAACATCTAAGGTCATATCATGACGCATATTAGTGATAATAATGGTATATGACATTATAGTGGTATTGATAGTTGTAGTGGTAGTTGTGGTAGTTGTAGTGGTAGTGGGCGTGATAATGGTGGTAGTGGTGGATGTGATGGTCGTGAGGATAGTGCTAATGGTTGGGCTAGTGGTCGCGGTCGTGGTATTTGTCATGATAGTGGTGATCCTGGTCGGGGTAGTTGTAGTGGTAGTGGTAGTGGTCGTGAGAATGAGAGTGGTGGTAGTGGTGGTCGTTGTGGTAGTGGTAGTGGTCGTGGTAGCAGTCGTGGTAGTTGTAGCGGTAGTGATAGGTCATAGATTTGAACCCCGGCAGGGTCAAACCCATGATGAATTGGTACTCAGCATTACAGAGATTTTTCAGTCAATCAATTGTAATTGTAATACTATTGTCTTGGCTATTGATTTAATGCAGTTCGCATATAGAGAAAATAAAGGTTGGAGAGAATGCAAACGGGGCAGTAAACATGACGGTTTTATTTCGAGTTCCATTTACGAAAAGGATTTACTACAGTTCCCTGCACTGGCTAGCTAGCCACTGGACGCGGTGGTCGAATCGGTAGAGCGCAGGCTTCCTGTGCGGAAGGTCGGGAGTTCGAATGCCAGCCGAGTCAATCCAATGGCTTATGCACTTGATACGTGTTCCTCTCTAGCCTTGCGCTCCACACTACTAGGATATGACAAAGACTGGTTTAATAGTATCAGGATAATGTGACTGGAATATCAAGTCATGATGCCAGTGGCCTGGTCGCACAGTGGGGCAGCACTATCGAGTCACCAAAAGTGTACACTGTCGCAAGTCGGCACAACCTTAGATGTTTCCAGGACGTAAAACTCCGACAACCAACCAACCAGTGGGGCAACACAATAAAGTCGCCATGAGTGCACACTGTCACAAGTCAGCACCTGCGCTCATTTGACCTTAGATGTTGCTAGGACATAAAACACCAACAAACAAACAAGCACTGGCTAGCTCTGTTTGCCAAACACGCTGTTCAATACCATAAGAAGACCGATGGGTTCGGAAAGGAAATATCTATCTATCGATGTTTATTTCGACGAGTAAATGGAGAAAATGTGCAGCCGAGAGGCAGCCTGGGAAGGTCGTGGACCGGAAGTGGTCAATGTGAGATACTGACGGAGGCAATATATCCGGGTCAGGGAGGTCACGGGGGTCAGCGCTGATCAAAGCAGTGGATAGAGGTAGGGTCAGGGGGGATGGGTGTGTGTGGGGAGGTGGGGGGAGGGGTGTGTGGCTGAGGGTTGTGGGAGGGGGGATCGGTTGGATTGGGTGATGTGTATTTGTTGGTGTGATGTGGGTACAGTGTGGCAGTGGTGTGTGGGTTGTGTGTGGGATTTTTGTGGGTTGTGTGTGGGTTGTGTGTGGGTTGTTTGTGGGTTGTGTGTGGGTTGTGTGTGGGTTGTGTGTGGGTTGGGTGTGGGTTGTGTGTGGGTTGTGTGTGCGTTGTGTGTGGGTTGTGTGTGGGTTGTGCATGTGGTGTTGTGCATGTGTTGTGTGTGTTGTGTGTGTTGTGTGTGGGGCGTGTGTGGGGCATGTGTGTTGTGTGTGTGTTGTGCGTGTGTTGTGCGTGTGTTGTGTGTGTGTTGTGCGTGTGTTGTGCGTGTGTTGTGTGTGTGTTGTGTGTGTGTTGTGTGTGGGTTGTGTGTGGGTTGTTTGTGGGTTGTTTGTGGGTTGTGTGTGGGTTGTGTGTGGGTTGTGTGTGGGCTGTGTGTGGGTTGTGTGTGGGTTGTGTGTGGGTTGTGTGTGGGTTGTGCATGTGTTGTGCGTGTGTTGTGTGTGTTGTGTGTGTTGTGTGTGTGTTGTGTGTGTTGTGTGGGGGCGTGTGTGTTGTGTGTGTGTTGTGCGTGTGTTGTGCGCATGTTGTGTGTGTGTTGTGCGTGTGTTGTGTGTGTGTTGTGTGTGTGTTGTGTGTGCGTTGTGTGGGGGTTGTGTGAGGGGTCGGTTTGGTTGGGGTGATGTGTATGTTGGTGTGGGTTGTGGATGTGCATGTGGGTGTTAAGCCGTGTTTACACGGGGAATTGTGAAGCGAATTAGACAAAGCGATTTATATGAAGCGATTTAGTGGCGCGTTTACACGCACCGAGTTTGAAGCCGGAAATCGATATCTGCGCATGAGCAAGTCCAGACTAACCAGCGCCAGTTTGGGTTCGTCAACGTCGCCATGAGAGAGTGTGGGTTCGACCTAGATATGTATGGACTGAATCGTATTGGTTTGGAACGGTCAAAACTTCTGCTGGGCAGTGAAACCCTAAAAATAAATGATGACAAAAATATCTGTGCACAGCTAGCGGTTTCATAGACCAAATTATATAATATGCGCTTTTGATCGACAGGAAAATAAATAAACTGAGGTCTTGACTGCGCATGCATGTGACGTGCTTAAGCTAGTTCGCTTCATATAAACCACCTCGCTAGGTGGTTTACATGAAGTGAATCATATGAAGCGAATCAGCCCTAATCCGCTTCAGTGGCGCGTTTACACGGCGAATGTGAGGCGAACTAGGCAAGGCAATTTATATGAAGCGACTTAACTCGCCCGTGTAAACACGGCTTTAAAGCGTGGGTACGGGAGTGGGAAAATGTGAAGTAGTTGTGCAGTGGGTGTTGGTGGTGAGTGTGGTGTGGGTGTGCTAGTTGTGCGTGAGTGTGTGGGTGGATGTGGGTTTGGGAGTGTGTGTAGGATTGGAGGTGTGAGTGTGGTTTGGGTGTTGTGTGCGTGTGGATGTGTGGATGTGGATGTGTGGGTGTGATGTGGGTTGTGCTGTGGGTGTGGTGTGGGTATGGTAGTTGTGGGGGAGTGTGTGGGTGGATGTGGGTGCGGGAGGGTGTGTAGGATTGGAGGTGTGAGTGTGGTGTGGGTGTGGTGTGCGTGTGGATGTGTGGATGTGATGATGTGGATGTGTGGGTGTGATGTGTGATGTGTGATGTGGGTGTGGTGTGGGTGTAGGGTAGATAACATGACTGGAGCAAAGAACAGCTAATGGTCGGATATGTCACGTGTACATCACGGGTGTGTAACCTACCCCCCGCCCCCAAATGGAACTCTTCCCCCACACTCCCCCACCCCCACCCGTACTCGGAACCTTTCATGCTCACAGGCATATTCGAAGCAGACGGTAGTCTTGGCCACATAAGAATCTTCTGAAACTAAATCACAGCCGTGGTGACATAATGCCCTTCTGACCCCCTATCACAGTCATCACCAGCTAATGCCCTCCCGACGCCCTATAACAGTTCTGGGGCCATATGCAGGAGTCAGTGTTAGCGAGCCAAAACGCGTTTAGATGGGATTTCTGGTTTAGCGCCGAAAAGTTGGTATGCACGGAGCAGTGTTAGGCCTAACACCACGCGTTTAAGGTCCGCGATACTAACCCCGTTTCACATGACGTTTACGGGCCGTGTTAGCCTAAGCTTGTCGCCAAATTAGGCTTAAATCTATTAAATGCTATCATATTTAACAGAATTAAATACGTAATAAGTGACCTTTGAGGAAATTAACCCTAAATTCGAAGCAATATTAACGCTGCCTCCGTAATGGCGGCGATATTAATATTTATATTTTCGAATCGACGACCATAAAGTAAACAAATTGCTAATACATTGCCACCAATGCGTAGACGTCGGCCAGTATGGATGTCAACGTCGACGCGGCGGTCGCGACGGCGGCGATTTGTTTACTTTACATTCGTCGATTCGACACTATTAATATCGCCGGCAATGCGGCGGTAGCCTTAATAACGGTTCGAATTTAGGGTTAAATTGATCAAATTTCACTTATTGCGTATGTAATTCTGTTAAATATGATCGCATTCAATAGATATATGGGTACAGACGCAGAGGGATTTCCCAAATCTATAAATAAATTCAGGTTTAGCTAAAATGAAAGTGTTACGCGCTCCTGCATACGACTTGACACAGTTCCCGACGTCGGTGAAAGCTAAACGGTAAAAGGCTCTAACACCAAACCCCGCTAACACTGACTCCTGCATATGGCCCCTGACCATCTAGTCGTGACCACATAATGACCTTCTCACGCCCTATCACAGCCGAAACCACATAATATCCTTCTGGGGCCGTATGCAGGAGTCGGTGGTAGCGGCTTTTGGTGTTAGCGCGTATCACCGTGTAGCTATCGCCGACGTCGGGAACTGTGTCAAGTGGTATGCAGCAGCGCGTAACACTTTCATTATAGCTAAACGTGAATTTATTTATAGATTTGGGAAATCCCTCTGCATATTAGGCTTAAATATATTGAATGCTATCATATTTAACAGAATTACATACGCAATAAGTGATATTTCATGAAATTAACCCTAAATTCGAAGCAATATTAATGCTGCCGCCGCAACGGCAGCGATATCAATATTTTCGAATCGACGAATGCAAGCAACCGCCGCCGCCACGACGTCGATGCGGTGGTGGCGGCAATTTGTTTACTTTACGTTCGTCGATTTGAAAATATAAATATAAATATCGCCACTGTTGCGGCGGCAGCGTTAATATTGCTTCGAATTTAGGGTTAATTTCATGAAATTTCACTTTTTGCGTATGTAATTCTTTAAAATATGACAGCATTGAATAGATTTGGGCCTAATGAACTCGCTATACCTCCTATTTATCAGGGGTAGGGTAACACCAGTTAAGCTTTTGGTGTTAGGCCTATCACCGCCTCGTGCATACCATTTTTCCCCCCTACCCGGGAAATTCCCTCGTACCACCGTTTTGGCTCGCTACTACCGAATACCACCGACTCCTGCATATGGGCCCTGGGGCCATATGCAGGAGTCGGTGTTACCGAGCCAAAGCGCGTTTAGACGGGATTTCTGGTTTAGCACCGAAAAGTCAGTATGCACGAGTCAGTGATAGGCCTAACACCACAAGCTTAAACTAGGTTAAGCTAAATCAGAAAGATAGCTGGTTTACAGGCGGTGTTAGGTATCAAATCTATTCAATGCGATATATTTAACAGAATTAGCTACCCAATAAGTGAAATTTTATCAATTTAACTCTAAATTCGAAGCGTTATTAAGGCTACCGCCGCATTGGCGGCGATATTAATATTAATATTTTCGAATCGACAAACGTAAAGTAAACAAATCGCCGGCGCCGCCGCATCAATGTCACTTTCCATACTGGCGGCGGCGGCGGTTTGTTTACTGTACTGTACATTCGTCGATTCGAAAATATTGATATTAATATCGCCGCCAATGCGGCGGTAGCCTTAATAATGCTTCAAATTTAGGGTTAAATTGATCAAATTTCACTTATTGGGTAGCTAATTCTGTTAAATATGATCGCATTTAATATATTTGAGCCTAATATATGGCTACAAACGCAGAGGGATTTCCCAAATCTATAAATAAATTCACGTTTAGGTATAAATTGATCAAATTTCACTTATTGGGTAGCTAATTCTGTTAAATATGATCGCATTTAATATATTTGAGCCTAATATATGGCTACAAATGCAGAGGGATTTCCCAAATCTATGAATAAATTCACGTTTAGGTATAATGAAAGTGTTACGCGCTCTTGCATACAGTGTCCGACGTTGGTGATAGCTACCCGGTAATAGGCTGTAACACCAAAAGCTGCTATCACCGACTCCTGCATATGGCCCCTGATGTCCTATCACAGCCGTGACCATGTAACATCCTTCTGAAGCCCTATCACAGAGTTTAACCCGGTCTAGGGTCTCATACGGCCCTTTAGACTAACCCCATAATAACCCACCATAACTCCAATGGACACCTGGCGGCAATATTGTATTACTGTCGTCACATTTCCTCTCCTCCTGTGCACCCCTCCCATCTCAGCTAAACTGTTATTCCCATTCCTTTCCTGCTCATCTCCTCACTACCCCCCCCCCCCCTCCTCCATTCTACCCCATTCCCTGTTTCCATTTCGACCAATCCCAAATTCCTTTTCCATACTGATCAAATCCAAACACTCCCTCCCGTCCCCATCCACCCCCCCCCCCCTCGCTTCAGCTCACAGACAACAAGCAGCATTTTCTGCACAATTATATCACAGACACCACCCAAAACCCACCCCTAGTTCAGTGACGCTAAAGATAATCACTTCCGGTTCAAACAATTAGCGCAACCAGCTAAGAAGTAATGGATTCTGAGTGAGCAGTTCTTAGCATTTCTTTAATTACTTCTCAGCGCGAAATAGGAGCCTCCAGTGTTAAAGTTGCATAGTCCGATGGTTTTGAATTTCTGTATTTTTTCTGAGATAAATATATTAGATCCATCACTAGTATCAACTTTACATTAGTTCAAAGTTACTTTTATTTTAAATGGTAAACTTTTGAGATATTTTCAGTGCAAACATGGAAAGTTAGTTTTGGCATGCTTGCTAAAACTCTGACACCATAGACTTCTGCAGTAACAGGTTCTGTTAAATTGACTCAGTATTACCTTCTATGCCAAAACAAATGCTTAATAAGTGCATCAGTATTGTAGTGGTCTGCACTGACCTCTCAGGCAAGTAACCACATAGACAGGTAGGCGTGGGGAGTGTATTGATATCAGGGAGCCTAGGTGGTGTAATGGTTAGCACACTGGCCCGGAATGCAAAGAGATGTGGGTTCGAGTCCCGCTCTAGGCACAGTATTTCCCATTTTCATCACCCCCCACGACAGTATCTAAGATAGATATTTAAAATCAAATCTAGATAATTGGTTTGGTTTTGAAAATTTGATATTTCATCGGACTATGCAGCTTAAAGCTCAGGGTTCCTCCAGGGGGTGGCAGGGCGGGGTGGGGTGGGGGTGGGGGCGGGGCGGGGCGGGGCGGGGCGGGGTGGGGGGCATTGCTTCCGGTGGGTATGGGTGGTGGCGTGAGAGTTGGGGTGTGGGTGGATGGTTGGTTTTTGGAGGTTTACGTCCTGGCAAAATCTACGATCATATCAGGACGGGCACCGACACTACACACTCAAGGCGACTTTATAGTCCTGCCCCACGAGGAGACCATGCTATCAGTACCAAAACCTGATCTGATATCCCGTTCAGTCGCATTATCCTGACGCCGAGCCAACCAGTCCTTGTCCTATCCTATTAATGCCGAACGCCTGCCTAGGAAGTGACAAGTATCAATTTTGTAAGTCTTTGGTTTGACTCGACCGGGAATTGAACTCCCTACCTTCCGCACGGGAAGCCTGCGCTCTACCGATTCGGCCACAGCGTCCGATCCCGGTGGGAATGGTTGGTGGAGTGGGTCTGGCTGAAACTGAATGTTTGCAAGGGCGCAGCTGACCAGGGTGTTAGCCCCAACCCCGGCCCATGCCCCGGCTACGGCCCCGTCCCAGCCCCGGCCCCGGCCCCCGACCCCCGACCCCGGCCCGCGGCCCCGGCCCCCTTCCCTTGCCCCCGCCCCTTCTCGCGCCCCGGCCCAGGCTCTGGCCACTCCCTCTTCCTACAGATCCGCAAAAAGCTTACCCAATTCCTGCACACGGGCAGTTTAATCCCCTCAGTTCTGTCTTACAAGCTGAGTTTGATTACTTGTAGCTAATTGAGAGCGCACACACCGCCTTCGGAGGTAGGTGGAGGTAGATGCTAATGAACCCCACCCCCAGACCCACCCCCACACACTCAGGGATCCAACCAGAGAAGGTCGGCACTGATCTTGCAACAAGCACAACCTTGTTAGTTTACAGCACTTTTGTTATTAGATATCTAACGACAGCTCTCGAACACATCGCTTTTTTGTTATTGCATCATCAGCTATTGGACATCAAACATATGGTCTGAGATATTTCTTTGGAGGAAACCCACTGCTGCCAATTAGACTACTCTTTCCAATAAGCAGCAAGGGGTCTTTTATAGCACTTTCCCACAGACAGGACATCACATACCACAACCTTTGATGAACCAGTTGTGGACCCACTAGTTGGAACAGAGAATAACCGCATCTGCAAATCTGGTTACTGAGCAGGAACAATCTGATGACTGATAGCTTCACACGTGGACACTCTACGGCCTGACCCCCGTTCTGCTCCTGTTAGTTTACAACAACAAAATGTGTCTGATTTCAGGGTTATCTAATGGTTACCTTTTTGTATGTTTTTCTTTGATTGTATAAAGTGTTGATTGATTCATTGATGGTGATCTTAGGCTAATTGAGCCACAAGGGTGGTATAGTCAATGCAGCAAGGGGATTTGGTGGAGGGAGATGGAGATGGAAGGGTAAGGGAGGAGATGGCTAAGTTATAAGCGCAAATGTAAAGTGATGAATTGGGGATTTGGATATGTAAACTTGTGGATGCGGCCCAGGGGCCATATGCAGGAGTCAGTGTTAGCGGGGTTTGGTGTTAGAGCCTATTACCGTTTAGCTATCGCCGACATTGGGAACTGTGTCAAGTCATATGCAGGAGCGCGTAACACTTTCATTGTAGCTAAACGTGAATTTATTTATAGATTTGGGAAATCCCTCTGCAAATGCACCCATATATTAGGCTTAAATCTATTAAATGCTATCATATTTAACAGAATTAAATACGCAATATGTGAAATTTGAGGAAATTAACCCTAAATTCGAAGCAATATTAACGCTGCCTCCGTAACGGCGGCGATATTAATATTTATATTTTCGAATCGACGAGCGTAAAGTAAACAAATTGCTAATACATTGCCGCCAATGCGTAGACTTCGGCCAGTATGGATGTCGACGTCGACGCGGCGGTCGCGACGGCAGCGATTTGTTTACTTTACATTCGTCGATTCGACCCTTTTAATATCGCCGCCAATGCGGTGGTAGCATTAATCAGGATTCGCTTTTATGGTTAAATTGATAAAATTTCACTTATTGCGTATTTAATTCTGTTAAATATAATAGCATTGAATAGATTTGGGCACAACCTTACGCTAACACCGCCCTTAAACGTCATATGAAACGGGGTTAGGTTGGCAGACCTTAAACGCGCCGTGTTACCGTAACATCGCCTCCTGCATACCGACTTTTCGGCGCTAAACCAGAAATCCCGTGTAAACGCATTTTGGCTCGCTAAAACTGACTCCTGCATATGGCCCCAGTGGGGATTAGCAGGTTAAGGAGGGTGGGATGATGAGTGAAGAGTTGCGCCTTAGCGTGTGTATTTATGTGTGGGGGGGTTGTGTTTGTGGGGGTGGAGGGGGAATGAGTACTCTTTGTAGGGTTGAGGGAGGGATAGGTGTGTAGGGGTGAGGGAAGGGAATTGTTTGTAGGGGTGAGGGAGGAATAGTGCTTGTTGGGGTGAGGGAGGAATAGTGTTTATAGGGGTGAGGGAGGAATAGTGTTTGTAGGGGTGAGGGACGACAGTGTTTGTAGGGGTGAGGGAGGTATACTGTTTAGAGGTAGGAGGGATAGTGTTTGTAGGGGTGAGGGAGGGATAGTGTTTGTAGGGGTGAGGGAGGGATAGTGTTTGTAGGGGTGGGGGAGGGATAGTGTTTGTAGGAGTGAGGGAGGATAGTGTTTGTAGGAGTGAGGGAGTGATAGTGTTTGTAGGGGTGAGGGAGGAATAGTGTTTGTAGGGGTGAGGGAGGAATAGTGTTTGTAGGGGTGAGGGAGGAGTTGGAGTTGTAGGGGTGAGGGAAGGGGTAGTGTTTGTAGGGGTGGGGAGGGAGGATGGTGTTTGTAGGGGTGAGGGAGGAATAGTGTTTGTAGGGGTGAGTGAGGAAAAGCGTTTGTAGGGGTGGAGGGATGACATTAATTGTAGGGGAGAGGGGACAGATAGTTATTTGTGGATGTCAGGGGGATAGGTTTGTAGGGTAAGGGAGGGATAGTGTTTGTGGGGGTGAGGGGGGATAGTGTTGTGGGGATGAGGGAGGAATAGCTGTTTGTAGGGGTAAGGGAGGAATAGGTTAGTAGGGCTAAGGAAGGATAGTGTTTGTGGGGGAGATGGGGGATGTGTTTGTGGGAGAGGGAGGAATAGTCGTTTGCAGGGGTAAGCGAGGGTATTGTTTGAAGAAGGTAGGGAGGATGTGTTTGTAGGGGTGAGGGAGGGATAGTGTTTGTAGGGGTGAGGGAGGGATAGTGTTTGTGGGGTGTGAGGGAGGAATAGTGTTTGTGGGGGTAAGGGAGGGATAGTGTTTTTAGGTGTGAGGAAGGGATAGTGTTTGTAGGGGTGAGGGAGGGATAGTGTTTGTAGGTGTGAGGGAGGGATAGTGTTTGTAGGGGTGAGGGAGGGATAGTGTTTGTAGGGGTGAGGGAGGGATAGTGTTTGTAGGGGTGAGGGAGGGATAGTGTTTGTAGGAGTGAGGGAGGGATAGTGTTTGTAGGGGTGAGGGAGGGATAGTGTGTGTAGGAGTGAGGGAGGGATAGTGTTTGTAGGGATAAGGGAGTGATATTGTTTGTAGGAGTGAGGGAGGAATAGTGTTTGTAGGGTTGATGGAGGAATATTGTTTGTAGGAGTGAGGGAGGGATAGTGTTTGTAGGGGTAAGGGAGGGATAGTGTTTGTAGGGGTGCGGGAGGAATAGTGTTTGTAGGGGTGAGGAAGGGATAGTGTTTGTAGGGGTAAGGGAGGGATAGTGTTTTTAGGTGTGAAGAAGGAATAGTGTTTGTAGGGATGAGGGAGGGATAGTGCTTGTAGGTGTGAGGGAGGGATAGTGTTTGTAGGGATGAGGGAGGGATAGTGTTTGTAGGAGTGAGGGAGGGGATAGTGTGTGTAGGGGTAGGGAGGGATAGTGTTTTAGGGGTAAGGGAGGATAGTGTTTGTAGGGGTGAGGGAGGGATAGTGTTTGTTGTGGCGGTGAGGGCAGGGATAGTGAGGTTATGTGGTGAGGGCAGGGATAGTGTTTGTGGGGGGTGAGGGAGGGATAGTGTTTGTAGGGGTGAGGGAGGGAATAGTGTTTGTAGGGTTGAGGGAGGGATAGTGTTTGTAGGGGTGAGGGAGGGATAGTGTTTGTAGGGGTGAGGGAGGGATAGTGTTTGTAGGAATGAGGGAGTGATAGTGTTTGTAGGAGTGAGGGAGGAATAGTGTTTGTAGGGTTGAGGGAGGAATATTGTTTGTAGGGGTGAGGGAGGGATAGTGTTTGTAGGGGTAAGGGAGGGATCGTGTTGTAGGGGTGAGGGAGGGATAGTGTTTGTAGGGTGATGGAGGATAATGTTTGTAGGGGTGAGGGAGGGATAGTGTTTGTAGGGTGAGGGAGGAATAGTCTGTGTAGGGGTGATGGAGGGATAGTGTTTGTAGGAGTGAGGGAGGGATAGTGTTTGTAGGGGTGAGGTAGGGATAATGTTTGTAGGGTGTAGGGAGGGATGGTGTTTGTAGGGGTGAGGGAGGGATAGTGCTTGTAGGGGTGAGGGAGGAATAGTGTTTGTAGGGGTGAGGGAGGAATAGTGTTTGTAGGGGTGATGGAGGGATAGTGTTTGTAGGGGTGAGGGAGGTATACTGTTTGTAGGGGTGAGGGAGGGATTGTGTTTGTAGGGGTGAGGGAGGGATAGTGTTTGTAGGGGTGAGGGAGGGATAGTGTTTGTAGGGGTGGGGGAGGGATAGTGTTTGTAGGAGTGAGGGAGCGATAGTGTTTGTAGGAGTGAGGGAGTGATAGTGTTTGTAGGGGTGAGGGAGCGATATTACTAATAGTAGTGTTTAATATGGGTGGTAACGCTAGTAGTATGGGTGTCTAGGCGAGGGTAACATTTATTCTGTGGTGTCATTATCCAAGCCATCATTTTTACATAGAATGTAAAAATAACCTCAAAGCTAACATTTGTGTCAGCAGATAGTGTTATGGGAGCGACGCAAACAAACGGAACATTGCGTCTAGAAGAGGTTTTAAACGCACATTTCTCCTCATTCCAGAGCTAGTAAACCAGCGCAAGATTCCCATACAGAGGGTCGGGAGTTCGAATCCCAGCCGAGTCAAACCGATGACTTATAAAATTGATACTTGTCGCTACCTAGCCTGGTGCTTGGCATTAATAGGATAGGACAAGGACTGGCTTGGCTCAGTGTCAGGATAATGTGCCTGTTTGGGGTATTGGATCATGGTTCCGGCAGCCTGGTCTCCTGGCAGTGGGGAAGCACTATAAAGTCGGTATGAATCCTGATATCACATTATATATCGCTAAGACGTGAAACAACAAACACACATACATTCCTAGTTTGAGTATTCTTTTCAGCGCATGGCGTTACCATGCTTGCCTCCTCTGGGATCCAACCTTTCGGGAACCGAAGCTCTCCAATGGGATAACAGTGAAAGGGTGCGCCTACCTGAATCGCACAGTATCACTGTAGTATCGATGTACAGATACATTTAGGTCATGGCATTGGTAGTTTACACTGCCTCCCACACCCACCCCACACTTTGGTAGTCCAATTAGACGTAGCGGCTGGGTCTCACGAACAAACAATAGGACATATAGCCAAGTGTGAAATGTGGGGTGGATGGGTGGTTGGCAACATCTAAGGTTATATATATCAGGACGGGTACCGACTTGTGACAGTGTACATTCATGGCGACTTAATAGTGCTGCCCCTCTGGGAGACCAGACTGT